>OX439473.1:16288900-16627742 GCA_949320105.2 Crepidodera aurea
ATAAGCTTGATAAAGTACCCTGTATATGGTCCCCCTTCACGTCGAAATCAATTATGATTTATTAGCTCTTATTAGCTATAAAATAATGAAATATATATACTTGCAAATTTGGAACATCGTATTTAACAAATATAGTTTTACACGTTGTAGAATAATTGACAGGTGAAGATGGATTGAATTTAGTCTCAGTGTCGTAATAATCAATTTAGATGGCATGTGTATGTTTAATCCAACCAAATGTCAGTCATCACTGTTCGTTACTAGGGATTTGATATTACATCATTCACAATATAGCCAATATATAACAATCGATACAGAGAAATTGTCGTTGAGTTATTAATACTGTTAAAAATTCTCTCACTGGCGGAACTCTCACTCTCAGTTATAGTCGAACTCAATCCTTTATGAGAATGAAAAAACAGCAAAGGATTACCGCCAATAGAACAAATGCTCATGAATCTGCACATTTTTGAGCACTTTAAAGTCGAAAACACGGTACACTGTCCATATACATAAAAATAAAATAATATTTTGGCTATTAGGACCACTGTGCAAAGATTCAATATCCAACTTAGCTGGATATCGTTATAGGGGAGAATGGCGTATAATTATTAATTATGAGTTTAATATGAATTTACATTTTAATTTCTATAACGCATATTAGATTTGAATTACTAATTAAAATTTTGTCTTAAATTAATTTAACTAAACTGAGGGGTGTGAGGTTACACAATGGAAGTGTGGTTATAGTTTTTACATTTTCAATTGCAGAAACAAAATTCTCAGATGTGCAGACAGATTACTTTGGCGGCTTGTAGATGTGCCGACAAGTGGCTTTGTCGGTATTAGCGGCATGTAGATGTGCTGACAAGTGGCTTTGTCGGTATTAGCGACTTGTATAAAGCGGGATCATTTTGTTCTGCAATTAAAGTAGGAAGTAGGAAGTTAGACAAATATTGTCTTCAATAGTGAGGGCTAGGAAAATATTCATACAGTGATACACTGTGCTTGTGTTCGCACTTGATTTTTGATTTATTGAATAGTAGGTGGTAGGTGATTCGTGGCGTTAGTTTATTTCAATTAATATTATTCTTGGCTTCCGTGTATATACATACTTTTTTTTATTTTGAAACAATGTTACAGTGTACTTCTTATTTATTTATTCGGTGTCAATTTCAATATGTTTCGTCCTTGGGAAAATACAGTTTTTTTTAAGTGGATCTAAAGAATCGGAACAAACACTAAATGATATTCCAATGGATTATGTGGTATCAGGTTGTAGTCCCAAAGTTCCTGGCTTCAAAAAGGGGCCACGAGGTATTGCGCCTTCCGCCCTATTTTTGTGTATTTAACCCCATAGAATTAATTTGGGGACAACTTAAAAAAAGAATAAGGCGTCATAACGTGTTTCCCAAATTTGATGGGTTGATAGCAAATTTGGTAAAAGAAGAAATTAACAAAATTTCAGCTGATGATTGGCAGAAAAAAATCAAACATGTAATCAAAGAAGAAACTTCTTATATAACGAGTCCGACCAAATTTATTATCAATGTTGATGACAGTGATTCCGATGGTGAGGGTTGAGATAGGGTAGGTAAGCTTAATTAATTTATAATATTTATGACTTTATTCACCGTGTTTTTAATTTTAGAATTAAAATTTGAGACAAAATTTTAATTAGCAACGTTTCTGAATCTCATAAGAGATCAGAAAATGAAGCTATACTTAGGCCAGGTGGAGTGGTCAACCTCTATTCAAATCTAATATGCGTTATAGAAATTAAAATGTAAATTCATATTAAAGAAAGTTAAGCAATATAGAAATTTTACGCAAATTACCCCTAACGATCTCCAGTAACTTGGTTATTGAATCTTTGCACAGTGGTCCTAATAGACAAAATATCATTTTATTTTTATGTATATGGACAGTGTGCGGTGTTTTCAACATTAAAATACTCAAAAATGTCCAGATCAATCAGTATTTCTTCTATTGGCGGTATCCTTTGCTGTTTTTATAGCGTTTTTTCTTTCTCATAAAGCGGTGGGTTCTACTATACTATAAAATTAGTTTTTGTGCTACCAATTGAGCAAGTGTGTCTTTCCGATCACTTTTTAGCTCGAAAAGTGCGATATTACTGATATAAATCCTAAACTTTTGGTACTTGGAACATTAGAACCCGGTAAAGAGGATTTTTGCTATTTGACATTTGTTAAAAATCCCAGTTGTTTTGTCAATAGATATTTTTGACGCATAGTCTGTATTTATAGGTTTCTAGGTCGAAGGATAGTGACGAAAATGACGAGAAAAACATTCCGTTTAAAATTAAATAAGCCACTACTGCAATATTGTCAACGAAATCCAGGGAATGCTATGAAAAAGCATAGAGAGGGTTATAGTACGAAGAGAGATAATAAAGGTAGTAAGTACGTGAGTTTACGTAGGTCTGAAAGAAAAGTAAGAAACTTCATTTTAATTTCTCAGCGACATCCTAATTTTAATTCAAAGTAGCCATTTTATTCAAACATCCGCTACATATCTCTGTCATTAAACACACCTTATGTTACCCTCGAACGCGTAATACCTTCTCCTTTCCCGTCTACTGGCTGTGACACATCCCCCAGACGCATTCCTGAAAGTGGTTAGCATCAAGGAGCAACCAACTACGCTCCGCATCATAATTACAGGACTCCCTGAAAATTTCCCTCTTAGAGCTTCCTACTGAAACGTCGATATAGACTCACTCGGGGGATTGTCACATATCTATTATAGCAGACGCGGCTGTCCATGATTTATGTTAGGAAGTTCAATTGATTGTGTGCAGTGCGGCTTTAGGGTCGTTGGGGCCAACAAGAGCAATGGGCACCATCCTGCTGATGTTATTTTGATTATCAAACTAATTGTTTTCTGATTGGGGTGGTGAAAATCTGGTTGATCATTACTTATATTGACACGCGAAAGGGTACCGAGATTCGGTATAAAAAACTAACAAATACAGTAGATAAGCAACGTTGATGGATTGAATTACTTTTAATAAAATCGATAAAATGAAAAGCAGGCACAATATTTATATTTAACAGAAAGTTCTTTTACCGAGGCTATTTTTTTCATCTGTTCTAATCTTTTTCGAGCTTCTAATTAGTCATAACGGTCTAATAATATGTGTATATTAGTTTCACTGATGCAAAATTCAAAGAATTAGCGGCTGCTTCTTCGTACTAAATTTTAAATCTAATCACTTTCTGAACCACTAAACCAAAGTTTTAACTCGTCATGAAACTCATCACATTTCGTTACATCAGAAACGATGTCTAGAATTTGCATATAAAGTACATGTTTTATATAGATGTGAAAATTTTAGGTTTATGATGTACTAGTACCCAATTTTCATTGGATTTTATGATGTGAAGTAAATTATATGTACGTTTTTATACGTTTGAAAATACGCACAAAAAACAATGCTCTTAAAAAACTATTATTTGTATGACTGTTGAAGTCCATTCGCCAATAAATGCATCCAAATTATACTGTACAAATAAAGATACCCGTTTTTTTTTGTTTTGAGGAAATCGACGTGGGTGTTAATTGTCTCAACATTACTTTTTAGGGTACCACCTATATCCAACTGGTTTTAGACTTCTAAACCCTAAAGTTTAGAAAAGTCTTATGGAACGCTTCTGTCCGTCTGTCATTTATAACTCAGCTTCCATAACTGATAGAGACTAACGGACAGTGGATATGAACTCGGGATACCTTGAATGTGTGCACGCCTAAATTTCAGCTTTCTACGACTTCCGGTTTCAAAACTGGTTTTCAAATTTAATAAATAATTTTTTGTTTAGTTTAGTCTTCCAATATCATTTTTTATTTATTCCGTGTTAACAATAAAGCATATATCAGAAGAAGAAGAATTATTTTCCTATCAAAAAATACCTTCCAAAGGTACATTTGCTTCAATAGATGATCGTTTAAGAAGAAGTTGTTTGTTAAAACCACAAAATAATGCAGGTCGACATCATTCTACACGAAACCATGCTTTAACAAAATGTTTTAGAAACATAGATCGATCGAGACTGAGTCTGCACTACATTTTCTTTAATTCTTCATTCACCTTTTGAAATCATTATTCCTAGTCTCTTCCGCTCTCTTATCAATTATCCTATAGGCCAGAATACCGAGGATATATGTAAGTGGTAGGCCTATAGTACTAAGAATATTTCGAGACAAAATATAAAACCGTATCATGTGCAATTAGACGATATGCCTGGCATTATTTTAATGGTTTGTGCCGCCGAAACTCGACTTGGAAATATCAACAATCAAGTCACATATACTTCTTTTTTTTTTGTTTTCGAGCCAGATTTTAAGATACAATTTTTCTCTTTTCATTCTAGTTTTCAAGAAGCAATTCATCTGACAAATTTAAAAGACATTCAAATCCATCAATGCAAAACAGATTTATTTTTCAGATTTCATATCTCTCAAATTCTCAATTTTGTTAGACGATTTTGATGTTGGTATGAAGCAACATCGGTGAATTCGTTTTAGTGAGTGCATTACATACTTTTTCGTCCACTGTAACAAAGATTAATTCGATTTTCGGCAATATATATTATAAATATATACCTGATAACTCAATAAGTAAGATTTTTTAGAAAATAATAACTTTAAAATGATACGAGTCACAACTTCATGAACCTTTTTGTTCGTTCGAAGCTTAATTCAAATGAAACTGGCGGCCGACCGCGTTTATTTTTAGATCCACTTCTTATAAAGCACGGAAACGAAACCGATGTATCAATCCAACCTTTATTAATTTTATAAAAAATTTTCATCAATTCAACACACCTTCCCCAACCAATCCTAAAATCTGGCAAAAATCGTCAACTTTCTCTCTAAATCAATAAATTTACTCTCGTCCCAACTTCTCTACGTATAAAATAATTTTTTTTTGGTCATGAAAGTCTCATGAAATTAATTTGTACCTATTTAATTATAAATCATAATTTGCACTAGTTCTTAAAATAAAAAATCAAGTGTTGGTAAACTAAGAAAAATATTCGTTCGGATTATTATGGAAATTACAAGTAGTAAAATGTGTGCTTACTAGAAAATAAAATTCTTACGCGATTATAATAATAATAAGCCTTTAAACTAAGCAATCTGTTAATCAATATATTAATATAACGAAGGTGAAATTTTTTGAACCATAAAAATTCCAAAAAAGGACCATGGGTGTAACAAAACTGCCTAAGGATGTGAAATAAAATCACACTTGTATTAAAGTGAAGATGGCGTTGGGCTCTCCTCGTTCGTGATACGCTTGCTCTAACGCAAACACTTTTATCAAGAACGAGGCGAGTCGAATTCATTTTCAGACATCCTTTAGAAATAGGATGTCGAGCTAGCCTGCTTCTTACTGATGAGGTACAATAATACCGAAACCGGTCTAAGAATGGCAAACTCCTTTAATAACAAAATCGAAGTTTTTGGTTTAAGTTCCCGACTTGGTCGGGCACCAAACCACGTCTGGACTTTCGTAATTCAATACCTGGTAGGGCATATAGCCCAAGGAGTAGTTGTTGAAGTTCAGACGCTGGTGTAGTGTAGGACATTTTTAATGTCCTTGTTCTTGGGAACAAGTGTGATTTTATTTCACATCCTTAGACAATATATTAATAAACGTTTTATAAAAATGTGCGCTTGTATTCTTACAAGTTTCATTAAAAATGTTCGAAATCCTTCGAAGTAAAATATCAGTATTCTGTAAGACAGATCACTAACTTATATAAATCCTACAATTCACCCCTTACGAGTGAGCCATAGAACCATAGCTTCCGTGGGGGAGAGATTGCTATTATTATTATTAATATTATTATTATTATTATTATTATTATTATTATTATTATTATTATTATTATTATTATTATTATTATTATTATTATTATTATTATTATTATTATTATTATTATTATTATTATTAATTATTATTAATTGACGTTAAGCTTCAAGGGTGTGCATTTAAACTAAATATTGTACTTAATTAGCTAATAATTTACAGATTATGTAAATTATCAGGATTTATGTATTTATACGCAAAACGAAAACATTAATTCTCAGGAATGGAATATCAAAACTAATAGTTTCCAGAGTTTTCGAAAATAAAAGCAATATATGCACTCTAAAAAGTAAACCATGATTAATCCTGTGCATAAAACGCGATAGAAAATGCAGCGCTTCAATTTAGAAAACGCGGCAAGTTTTGGTTTATTACAATGCTCAGAAAATGGAAATATCAGTAACTAGTAAATATATATACAGGGTGTCCCAAGATTTTTTTACAGGCTAATACTTAGGAACTAACAAATAGATTTTTTTGAAAATTGGCTAATCTTTTTGGGACCTACAGTAATTTTATCTGAGGTATACAGAGTATCTGTGACGTCATCACAGAAGCAGGGACGCCATCGCAATGAAAAAAATTAAATGGAAAGGGGGAATCAAACTTGGCTTAGGTTTTTTATTTCAAATTCAACGGTGTATCACAATGAGGGTACCAAAGTAATAATTTTACCAAATTTTCAATTTTCTTTTTTTTTTTTTCAATTTTTCAATTTTTTTTCAATTTTTCAACTGTTTTCTTCAGCTTACAACAAACTAGTTAAAAGTAAAAATAGGCCAATCAGAGGTAAATTTGGACATGATAATTGCGGCATTTTAAATATCACTGGTTATTGTTGCAAATAAACATTAAATTGAAAATTTGGTAAAATTATTACTTTGGTACCCTCATTGTGATACACCGTTGAATTTGAAATAAAAAAACCCTTTCATTTGAGCTAAGTTTGATTCCCCCTTTCCATTTAATTTTTTTCATTGAGATGCCGTCCCTGCTTCTGTGATGACGTCACAGATACTCTGTATACCTTAGATGAAATTACTGTAGGTCCCAAAAAGATTACCCAATTTTCAAAAAATCTATTCGTTAGTTCCTAAATTATAGCCTGTAAAAAAAATCTTGGGACACCCTGTATAGGACTGTAAAGTTAGTTAATGTTTTATGTTTAGATGATTCGCTGAGAACAGTAAAAGTAAATTATCTGTCAAATGTAGATTAATTGAATTAATTATTTAAGAATTCTACTAATTACTGTACAGTATTAGGATTTACTGTAAACAGTATCATAGAAGGGTCAGATGATTGGATACATTTAGTAGCGGTTTAATTACACTGACAAAAAGTGGTTAACCCAATGTCGATTCATTAGCAATTCCTAACAGTTCAAAACAGTGTAGAATAAACCCCGTCAAAGCAGACATGATACACATGGACTTCCTGTATGTGTGTGGACTCGTTTTAGCGCTCTCTCATTATATGTAAATGAATCAACATGGAAACAAAGTCCTTTTGAGCAGGACGACGGGAACGTTATCCAGGGATAGGATAGAGAATTATTAATAGCCGACTAATTGAATAATCATTTTCTAATTTGATTGCACTGATTCACGCAAAGATTCAATTAGTTGTTTTTTGAGTTGGGTGTATAAATGAGGTTCATTTTGGATTTCCAACGCGGATTAAATATTATGTTAATTAGTGATATTGTACGAATTACTGCAGACAAAACAAACATTCCAAAACAAAACAAACATTCCAAAAATTGCCAGGGAACAACTTTTTTTAATAATCATTAAAACTACAAAAATTAAATCTTCTAATGTGGCAAAAACGAAATATAAATTATATATCTTGAAACATTAGAAGATACAATTTTTTGAGAATGTGTTTTTCTTTAAATTATATGATTACATTGTTAAACAATTTAAGAGAATGACAGTTATAAACTGATCATTAAATTGTATCAAGTAAATATTAAAAGTAATTTCTTATTTGTCTTAGGCTTACTGTCCACGTGTACCGCACGTCATACGCTATCGTCATTTCATTTGACGATTGCTTGCTTTTTAGGCGAAACTGTATCCACGGTCCACCAACGTCGCGTCTGCCTTTCGTCATACGTTCGTCTTGTTGTTGCATGACGAAAGGCAGACGCGACGTTGCTGTACCGTGGACACAGTTTCGCTTGTTTATACCTAAAAAGCAAGCAATCGTCAAATGAAATGACGATAGCGTGCGTATGACGTGCGGTCTACGTGGACAGTAAGCCTTAGTCTTTGTCTTTTACCGTTATCCTGGTTGCCGCCAAGAGCCAACAGAAGACTTAGAGTTAGAAATGTTGAAATACATGCACTACTAATCGTTTACAACATATTAATACTAACTTATTTTTTTAAAAAACTTGTTTGGTTGCCCCTAGCAAATGAAAAATCGCCTTTTAATGTCGCTCAGTTTCAGTTCATTCTGCACCCAATTTCCTTCTTTTTGAATCATTTCCATGTTTCTCAATCGTATGAAAACGGCTGTTTGAGTCCGAGGCTAAAATCTCCAACCTGAAATGTCGAAATTGTTCCCTAAATGATTTATCAGTTGGAGCAGCATCACCATAAACTTTAATAAGCATTCGATGGGCTTCATCTGCATTTTTGCTGATTGGTTAACACTAAATTCCATGTTTCAAAGGTATTTGTATGAAACTCAAAGAGATATGAACTGAATATTATTGACAGATATCTAACCTCTCTGAAACCGCCACTATAAACTATTCATAACAGCCGGAGCCATCTTTTGAATACGGACCTAACTAATTTGTACAGCCAATATATTGTATGTCACCCATTCATTCCAGTTCTAACCTGAATGCATTGCTTAGTCTATTGTGTGCTGTTTTGTTGTCAGGATTATAGATCCTTGCGCTACCATTGTAATATCAAGTTCATTTAAATTATCATAAATGATACTACAAAAAGTTGAAAGTTCCTGTGAGATATGTTACTGACTTGACTAAAATTAAAACAAGTAAAGTTAATATTTTATTATAATAATAGTGCCCCAAAAAGCGATATATACAATTTTTCAAATTTTAATTTATAAATTTATTGTGACAGTTTTCAAAGCAATATATAACGATAAAAAATTAACCTAAAAATCCTGGCAATAAATTAAAATTTAACAAAACTTTTCCAATAAATTAATTCATTAAATGAAAATATACGTTCCAAAATACCTGCATGTTCCCCATCAATCATATAGTAATCTAGACCAAATTCACTTCATTGATCGCGCTTTGCGATGATTATATTCCTGCATATTTATACGCATTGAAATATATTTATGTTTATTTTTATACCATATCCATCAAACTCACAAAAGCAATCTTTAGTTCGCAGTCATCTGTCAATGCTGTGATTTATGATTCCAATTAATCATGGAATTATTTTGGTTTATTAAATTGAAAGCAATATAAATACAAGACATAGAAATTCAATTATAAAATCACTTGGTGGTAGTAGTAGTCCTAGCGAGATAAAGTTTTTGCTCATTTCACACCACAAACAAATTAAAGCTCACTTCTAAGCTTCAATTATTAGTTTTACTGATACATGGTAGCATATTTGCAAATTTTGTCTCGTAATGGATATGGTTATTGACTTATGCGTGTTTGGAATTTGTTTTATTGGATTCGAAAGCCTAACTGATGAAGCTGAAAAGCTCTTTTATAACATGGTCCAATCCAGCATTGATCGACCAATCGATCTAAAACAGTTCCAGGGTGAAGATAGAAGGTGCGAAAAAAAGTTTTTCTAATTTTGACATATAATGTGACACTTTTTAGAACTGATTGACGTTATGAAACGTCTTACTTTGTGTAACTAGTTGCACAAAGTAAAATATTATGTAAATGGTGACGAAAAATGGATTTCACAATTAGTGACAAAAAAAATTCCATTTATTTAACTGTTATAACACAAGATAAGAACATAAATTATAAATTAATTATTATAAATATTGATAACACAATTATTACAATTGTTTAAATTAATTCCCGACGACAAATTTGTTTCATGGCTCGCACAGGCTGTTATTTGGGAAGTGGGGCACACTACATTAGATGTTTCACGAAGTATATCTTGTGAAACACGTTTTTTATTTTCTATGGAATTCTCAACATATCCCTCCGCAACAGTGCTTGATTTCCAACCACCGTGCCTCTTTAATTTTAAAATATCGCCACTGTCAGCTAATAAAGTGGCAGAGCTTCTTCTGAATCAGTGGCCAGTATATGCAGACTGCTAAACTTGTTAATTCCCACAGGATTTCTGGTACATTTTCCATTTACATATTAAACAAAAAATCTGTTGTGTTTAAGGTTCTGAGGACGCAACTTAATATATTTTCTTAAAATTTCAACAAAATTTATATTCTCAATGTCACCAGTAGTAATTGCAAACTATCAACAAGAAAATGGCTTCCTTCATCTATAACATTTTCAAATGGAATAGATGTTAACTCTGCCTTAGCCATTAAGTATTCTTTGTCATCTTCTAATAAAAATTTGGCAAAATCTTCTTTGGTAAAAACTTTTGACTTCTTAGCACTATAGCCATCCGATTGCTTTTTAATATACGCTATTAAATTTTGTGTATTTTTTAATATCAATATTCTTGTTTAGATTTAGTTCGGATCTTAACATTGAGTAAAGTGTCCATAATGTGGATACTTTTAGATCTTTCTTACCATCAAAATATGCAAGAAGACTTTCTCAATAATATGTTTTATCTTCTTCTCATCACACCAAGTTATAAATTTTTCGTAAGCCAAATCGTAAACTGCCTTTGATTTTTTGGGAATTACTAATGAAAGAGAATTACCTGCTGCCTCTTCAACATCGCTTAGCGGCTCTTCAAAACTCGAATCACTCATTTTGTAAAAGTAAATAAAAACCGTACCTTCTAACTTATTTGTTTACAAAACGTCAAACTGACATGAAGTGATAGCAGTCAACAGACTTGATTTCTGTTTTCACAATTTTTATCAATAATATTCTATATTTAATCCAGTGGAAAGAGAGAGAGAAATTAAAATACAAACCACTATGAGCTTCCGAAATGAATTCTATATTTACTATTACTTTATTCAAAATTAGAAAAAATCTTGTATGTAATACGTTAAGAAATGCAATTTTGTGTAACTTGTGATCTTTACACAAAATTAGGCATTTCGTAACTGATTACATAAATAGCTATTTTAGTAAGGGGTTTTCCTAATTTAAACCAGATATTGTAGATGATCCAAGTTGTGTCGAACGAGATAATTGATCTTACCGTCTGATCTAAGAGAGCCGATATCGCTGATGTTCAGGCACCCAGGCCAGCTCTACTCTGTTCTGGTCTCCCTTATGCTTATTACACTAATAGATTAAGACAAATCAGCTAAGAAAAGGAAAAAATCGAAAGTTGCATAATTTGCTTGACTATTAGGCAAAATTGCTGCATGCCAAATTTTTCATTGAGAATGAGCGAATATTAATATTATTACAATCCCTAAATTAACAGTAGTTAATAATCCCTTCAATAAAAATCCGTTCCACTTATAATTCTTGTTACTCGCAATAAATAATTTAATTTATATCGCCAGGACTAAAATTGTTCACCCCATACCGGTTACGTATTAACACTGCTGAGTTCTCCAGATATATGAGAAATAAAATGTCCTTTAACGGATTATATGATATTTATAATACAACGTTCCACAGGTGATAAATGATTCAAATACGCAATACCATTTACTCTGAATATTTATCTGAGAAAGGTTTGATTGATTTCACTCACTTTTGTGAGTAGAAAAATGTTTTCTCTCGCACTCTCATTTATGATGCCATTTAGGGTGTTTGTATTAAGCTGAACATTTTTTGTGATATTTTAGTGAATTATTTTTCTTAATTTGTTTCCTCACTTAATTTAAAGTCTTGCTGACTTGATATGCTTATTTCTAGTTTTTTGTTTCTTGTATACTTGCTACTGTAGTTTTTTATTGTCACTGCTAGTTTTTGTTCTTCTTGGGATGATAAATTTATTATACAGCTTTTTATGGTTTTTGATCAATATCAATAAAACAGAAACAGTGCCATAGATTTTCACTAACGCGAAGTAATACGTCACTTTTTCACTTTTCAAGGTTTATTTTTGCTTTTTGACATGAAAAAACTGTATTGTTTTATCATCTATAGCATACTTAGTCGGCACTACTGGAGATAAAACTTTACTTCACTTGTTAACTAACAAAGTTTGGTTTAAAATATTCAATCATTACGTTGCCGAACTACAGAGAGTTTTTAATCCCCATTTAAGTCACTGCGATCGTGAGATCTTTGATTGGTTATTGCCAAGGAATTTGAAGGTCTTTAGCTGATGACAAATGATTTTTTGACGTGTTTTCATACCAGCCTGTCTGTATCTGGCACCATTACAAGTTTTTTTTTGGCTCCAGAAAGTCTGCCAATTTTTTTAATGCTACTTTGGGTATTTCTACAGGACACTACCTTTATTCAATTTGAGATAATTTGACTTATTAGGATATTAATGATAATAGTTAAAAACAGTTACAATGAATTTAAATTCAATAAAAGCAGATCTAGATCTTTGTGATGTGTCTCCTTAAGATTTTTTCAAGTTTTAATATAGAGTTAGTTATTCATCCAATAAAAATTTTGGTAAACGACATTTTTTATGTTATCTTTTTTTAATAAATTGTGATTTATTAAAGTAAATTGCTTTTAAATCTTCAATATAAAAAATTTGACCCTCCTACACGATGTGACGCGAACGGCAACTTCAAACTCATAAATTCCGATTTGGCATGAACTTACGTTCGTATCATAAATCGTCTGAAATTTATGGCTCCAGATAATGATTCAATTTTAAAATACTTATGTAACGGCATTTGGTGGTTCTATCCACGAAAAAGGTAATTTTCCAGATATCGGTATGTAATGGAAGCCTACTGAGTTGAATAACCAAGAAAATTATTTCATTTTTGATTTATATTCAATAATTTTCTGATAATTCCGGGGTGGAGTACAATTTACAATTCCGCTCTAAGGGCTATGCTTTTCGTTGCGATAAATGAACATTTCCATATTTGGGGTTTCTCTGGATTACTTTTGGGTCACGTTTAACGTATTGTTCCCTTAAAATCGTTATTTGAATTATTGATTTAGAGATTTTATCTAAAAACAAATTACTTTTATATTTCTGTCAATGGACATTAGGGGTCAAAAAATACTTTTTTCTCCAACCATCAAAAAATGTTGACATTTTTGTACTATTTTCAGGAACAAAAGCCATCAATTCCCTTACCGTACAAAAATTTGCTCGTTGCTTAGCAACACTTTTAATCCTAGGATTAAAAACGCTACTTTTAATCCTAGGACTAAAAGTAATTGCATTTGAGCTCTCTAATTGAAATTTGAAGAAAAAAACATTGTCTCTTACAAACTTAGTAAAACAAACTAATTGGGCAACTATATATAGGTATTTATTTGTTATTTATAGTGATATTTAATGTACAATTGGAACAATTATTGCCAAAATTCAAAGCACCACTGAAATTATCACTAACAATTTTCGAACAATTCAAAATATTTTCATTAATGTTAGAACAACTCAAAATATTCTCCGTAACTGTTGATGAAACATTCGAGGAAATATCTGAACAGGTACCTGTACCTTCTTTGTCAGATTGCAATATTTTTCTGGCAGTATTCTCTTTGTTGATACGTGATTCTTCAATATATCCTTCTGCTACCGTACTCGATTTCCAACCTCCATGTCTTTTAAGACAAGTGAGGTCACCGCCACCATCAATAAGAAGTGTAGCAGATGTTCTTCTTAGCGAATGTCCAGTATACTCCTTCCAATTTTCTAAATTCAAAAATTTTGCAATTTCTTGCGGCACGGCACTAATTTTGTGAATACCAACAACCATTCTTTGACACTTCCCATTAACATACTTAAAAAATAAACGACGTTCCTGTATATTTGATGGCCGTAGTGCAACATATTTTCGAAATAAACGCAAATAATTATCGCCTATAATGGTAAACAAACGAGGTTTCTTGTTTTTTGTCTGCAAAATTTTTACGACCAGGACCGAGTCCATATCTTCAATGTCATCAATTTTGAAATGAACTAGTTCGTCACAACGCATAGCACCTCCAATTCCTAATACTAGAACAACCTTTATCATCAAATATACATTATCAGGTGCCATATCCAGGAACCGATCCACTTCCTCCTTTGTAAAAACCCTAGACTTTTTAGGTATATATCCATCACTTTTCCTTTTTAATAATGCTCGTAATTTTGAATATTTACTAATATCCACACCATTTTTGATATCCAGTGTGGATCGCAACATTGAATACTGTGACCAAAGAGTGGATGGCTTGACGGTCTTCGTTAAATTTGAGAAATACACCATAAGAACACTCTCCGCATAGTTTTGCACATTTTTTTCTTTACACCAATCCATGAATCGCTGATATGCAAGTTCATAAACTTGGCTAGATTTGGGTGGCAAAAGATTTAGATATACTGCTTCGGCACTTTCCAATATATCCGCAGGTATATTTTCATCGTGTTCGGGATTCATTTTGAAAGCAGCGTAAAAACTACTACAAAAATTATATGATTAGTACGTCTACTGACGTCTACTTGACAATCAATATTTACCAACAATACCAGATATCCATGACTACCGACTTGCTATCGCTGTTATAATTAATCGGTGTTCAAATTTATTACCAAATTATTAACGATTTTTGAATAAAACTAAATTTATTTTAATTTTGACTTGGTTGGAGAAAAAATAGTATATAAATAGTAATCATACGGACTAAAAGTGCCTATTTTTACTCGCAATTTTGCATTCGCTCGGCTGCGCTGCGCTCCGCCTCGCAACTGCAAATATTGCTCGTAAAAAAAATATGCACTTTTAATCCTTATAATATAATATACTATAATATAATCACTCGAAGACATTATGCCAGTTTGCGCTGGAAATTTCAAATTATTATTGTGACATTTCTGATTGATATTTATTCTTACTTCATAGGCAGATTCGTATGTGGGGAGTTTGGGTCAAGGGTCTTTTTAATTTTGGAACAGATCTGTCGTATTATCTTTTATCACCGAACTTATTGTTCGGTATCTGAATTCGATCTGTGTGTGTTTATTCTTTGTGTTTATGAATTTTAAAATTCTGACTTAAGATTTTGATAGAGCATCAAAAAGTAATTTTAGGGTTTGATGTGCCCGTTCATACCACTTCGGGAACACCTTCAAAATGGAGTGCAAAATATGAAAATTTTGAAGTTTAAAATGATATTGAATTTAAAGTAGACACATAGTGAATGACGATTGTGGTAAAAGTGAGTAGACTGTGGATGTGTTGATTAGAATGAGAACTATTCAATCTAAAATTTTATTAAAACTTTCACTTGTAATCTCCCTAGAGCTTGAATTACTATCGGAAATATTTCCTAAAGCATTAATTTTTTAAAAGTTTAAAGAAAAATCATGCTTGAGGAGATATTTCCAGATAGTAATTCAAGATCGTGGGAGATTCGGTAAGAAAATTTCACATCAAAGTAATATAAAAAATTATAACATGACATTTTCGTAAGATACCTTCATATATAGCAAAAGAAACCGGACACGGTGGCCTAGTTGGTAAGGCGTCTGCCGATTCAGCTTGGTCAGTGTTCGGGGAGTAGGTTCGAATCCTGCCGTAGTAAAGTGGAATTAAGTCAGATAAGACTTTGGGCAAGTGCAAAAAGGTATTTGTGTCATACGCAGTTTCATTCAAGCCGGTAAACAGGCCGGATGAGATCGGATATCTCGTGGAACTAATAGGGGTTGGTGACACAATTACACACTTGTTACTCTGTAGATCGCCTGCATGACAAAGGCAAAGTCCTGATGGGTTTAAGGTGATTGAGGACCGTGGTTCGGAGCCCACGATAAGCTATAGGTCCCGTCCAGTTTAGGCCATTAGGTCAGAAAAGAGACGTTAAAATTAACAAACAACAAAACAAAGATGATTTGCATAGGATACAATTGTCCATTTTCCATGCATGCGCATCCAAAATGATAGTCGATACAAACTCTGCACATGGCAGAAGGCAGAATGCTACTGAAAAGTTTTTCCGCCTTATCTCAATGACCAGATTGTTTTTTCAGGAGAATTTTTTTTTCGGAATGCAGAATAATGCGTTCTCGTTCAGCCGGGAAGTTTTTTTTAATCAAATCGGTAGAAAACTGAAAAAAAAAACGAAAAAACCACTTTTGCAATTTTTTAAACAATTATTATAAACAAAACAAAAAAAGTCAAGAACTGAAAGTTGTGGAAAATGTAAATCTCTACAAAATTGCTCTTGAAAGTATTTTTGTAAGATTAAAAATGAGGGAGTTATTTGCAAGAAAAAACTCACCCCCAAAAACCACCCTTTTGCAAGGGATTTGAGTTCGTCCCGTTGACCAAAAACTACCTGCAAAATTTCAGCTTGCTCCTAATTTTTTCCATTTAGTTAATGGTAAGTTGTCTCTATTTACTGTAGTAATATATAAAGGTGACACAAGATGGATAGAAAACATTATGAGACAGCAATTGAATGACAAAAATTGACCTCGAAAAAAGTATTTGTCCCGTTGGATTGTTAAAACTTCTCTCAGAAAAACAAAACCAAACAAGATATCTACCAAAAACCTGTAGACAAAATTGGACTGGGCATTACAAATCATCAAAACCTTGCTATTATTGGTTCCCAGTAAGCCAAAGTAGGTGTTAGTGACCAATAATTAATTATAAAGAAAGCTAATTATTATATTATTCAATAACTAAATTATTGAATTGTTAATTTTTGTTACATATTTTTCTACGGTTCTTTGTTTTTTTGATTAAATAAATAAAACAGAATTTCCATAAGTGAGTTCGATTATCA
This sequence comes from Crepidodera aurea, assembly GCA_949320105.2. Taxonomy (NCBI): domain Eukaryota; kingdom Metazoa; phylum Arthropoda; class Insecta; order Coleoptera; family Chrysomelidae; genus Crepidodera; species Crepidodera aurea. The sequence continues at coordinate 16,305,799 of OX439473.1, forward strand.
CATTTTACAGTTGGTTTAGTTTGGTCAATTTATCTCGGTAGAACCCAGTTTAGGCTTATCTTTGTCTAGATTAACATCAACGTCGCTAACCAACCGGTAAACCTTCACTCTGTATAGTTATTAAACCTCAACTTCAGAGTTAGCTTCCGCGCGCTGTAGTTAAATGTTGACAAATTTATCAGTTTAATCAACCAAGTAGATATTGTAGAACGTTAGGAATTAACAACTTGACATATTGTGTGCTATGTGGTTTAAATAAGATTATACGACAAGCTATCGGCAATAATAATACATTCGAGGTACGTGAGTTCGTTTCCCAGACCACTGCGATAAGGCAATGAGCTAATAATTAGTTCTTAAGTTAGGATTACGGAAATTTGATATTGAACAGCTTCAAATCGACGGACGTTAAGTTCAGCAAATGGGACAACGTCACGCGAACTTTGGATTTATCAAAGGAATCGCACTCTCGGAAATCGTGATTGAACTTTGATCGTATTCGATTCGATTCGGAAAGAGAAGGGTTTCAAGGAATTCGGAAGAGTAATCACAAAAACACATTTTTGGGATACTACTTTTGTTTTGTTAGATACTTCAATCCGAAATAGCATTTTTGATCGTTCAATAACAGTAGTTTATGATGCGGGTTTTATGGTTGGCAAACTCCACAATCGTCCGAAAAAGTAACACTTCTCGTCCGCGTTTTCATAATAGCAGTTTATGATGCAAGGACGAGAAGTGATTCTTTTTCGGACGATTATGGAGTTTGCCGGCTGAGACGTTAGTCGAAGCCGGCAAACCATAAGAGTCCGCGTTATCATACAATATTTTTCATTCGAATATAAAAAATGTTAATAAAATAAAGAAAAATTCTACCAACTTATCTACTTATAGTTTTGTAGTTTGCCAATGTCAACGGAGCTTGTGTTAGAAAGTGTAGTAGAATTTTAAAAAAAACGCGTTTCATTGCATTTGTATATTGTAAGGAGTACTAAAATAAATAAAATATACACAATACTTTTCGAAGCAAAATAGCATTAAACACAATGTTTTGAGTTGATCGGAGTAGCTGATCGGTTCTGTCAGTGTAATATAGACTACACTAAAAAGCAATAGAACACCAGTGTAAGAAGTGTCAAATTTCGAACAAAAATTATAACTACTTTGACATTTTAACATAACCTACAAATATCACTTGGTTTTTTTTTAAAAACACATATCACAGCAAGTAAATATGTTATTCCTATAATAAAATATACCAAATATTATTGAACACAACTATTAATTTAAAGCAAAAGAAAAATGTAAGCCAAATACCTATATTTTACCTTCCAGGACAGTTCACAGTTCACCGCCCGAAAAAGTACGAAAAAAGTCCTAGGCCGAAAAGTTCTTCTTCTTGTTATTGTGTACTGTATCGAATTTGACGTTTTTTGGCATATTCGTATAAAAAAGCAGTTTTTAAATAAAAGTTTAACTTATATTTTGAAGCGTGTTAAACGAAAAACAAGTAGAAATTCTTAGAATAAAAGAAGGTATTAGGGCTTCCTTTGTATTATTATATCCTCAATGCGATTGAGTTAATATGACACTAAATTTTTATACATTTAACACTTTTTAAAAATTTTATATCCACAAAATTGAGATTAAAACGAGTTTTTAACTGTATTTAAAATACATATATATTTAAATTTCCTTTTTTTATAAATCTCTACCCGAATTTATTCAATAACATCAAGCTGGCGTTGCATTAATGAAATATATTAATAAACAGTCATTTGTTTGAATTATTTTATGTGGATGATAAAATATCATAATGGCATTTCAATTAGATCTTTATGTTTATAAACAGTTTTAAATTCAATGTTTCATATTTTTGAATAATAAATATTTTACATGAATATTTTCGGTATTAGTGGAATAACATGGTTTTATTTATTTTGGAGTATTATTTAGATTTCAAAAATGAATCGTTTTTAAAATGGTTTATATGTAAAAAAATTTCAGAAATACCTAAACTCGTTTTATTAAAATAAAATATTTACACTGATACTTGTGATTTATCTACGATACGAAAATAATCTTGTTTTTGTAGTGCGGATTCAAGCTGGAAAATTAATTATTTAACAAAAGCATCCTCTCTTTAATAGTGTAAAAAATTAGGGTTTTTTGTCGATTGCGCTAAAACCAAGAGGTTTTTTCCTTACAGCCCATAAACTCTAAATTTAATATTTAGCAATTGTTTTTTTTTTAAATAATGTGCTTTATCCTGGCTGAATCTAGAATGGATTTCCATGTACCAAACTCAAGCAAATGGATACCTAGGTAGATTTACTTTTTTTTATTAAAATATTCAGACTTTACGCAGCTGGTTGAGATATTAGCAAATGTATAAAAAACTTGATGTACCATGCTTAAAAAACTAAACCCATACATATTTTGTGAAAGTATGTTTGAAAGATTTAGAAGTATGCCCAATTTAACTTATCCATGAACCATATTTTGTTTTAATGGACATGTACATCGTCAAAATATTGGGTATTGGTCTGATACAAATCTCCATTTATTTAGAAAACCCTATACCCAAATTATTCACTAAATTTTGAAATAATAGAAGAAAATAATACCCGGTTTGATGGAAATCATACTACAGCTAAACGGTGCCCATTCGCATTATTTTCAGCCAATAGGAGAACATCTAGATCCCCCAATTACCTTTTCTTGTAGTGCTAATTAATTGTGTAGTGAACGTAACAAATTCATTAGAGGATTTGAATCAAAGCAGTACAGAAGTTTGTAGGAATCTCAATGTTGAAAGATTTGGAAATGTAAGGGAAGAAATTTAACGTATCAAGAAGTTCTTAATCCTCATTTTAAACGCTTGTTTTAATCAAATCATTTATGTAATATATTTAATCTTTTCGTCGTAAAACAAGTTTAGAGATCCCTTAAATCTCCTAATTTTAATTTAACAAGCTTCTAGACGATTCTACCAGTTTTGTAGTTTTTATAAAAGTTAATTTGGTTCAAAAATAACAGGGGGTTCATTTTATGGACGCACTGTATAAGTATGTAACAAAAAAAACACAAAATCATTATTTTACATATGAATTAGATAATATCTTATACTTCACTGTAAAGTATGTTGCCTTTCAATTAGATTTTAATATTTTAGAATTTAAATACTTTTATTAATTTTAAAAATACATCTTCGATGCTACAATCTAGAAGCTGTTAAGCATGAAAATTAATAAATGAACAATGACATTGTCTATCTAATGTTTCAAATAAATTTTTTTGTTTTCTCTATTGCACCGACGGAGGCTTTGAAACCAAAAGAAAGAAGAGATCGTTCTCGAGCGGCTCCATCGATATGGCCAAAGAAAACAAAATAAAGATGCCGATAAACTCTAAACGAGCTAACTGCCATTTTATCGTATACAATTTCCAATTTAGCATCATTGTTCTGCATTGAATTACGGAACAAAATAGCTCTTGATATGATGCTACTTTACGACATTTCTATGCACTTTAAAGCACTATCGACTAGGAGAAAAATATTTCTGTATCAATAAAGAGATATACATAAAACGTAATTTCGGAATTCTTTTCATAAACGGCTCATCCTTCTCTATATAATATTTCTGTTTCGTATTGTTATTTTTTTTGTACTTTTTTTAATCTGTCGAATTCAGAAGTTTGGCCCACCCCCTGCCTTTAAATCCTGTAAACTGGAATAATCCCATTGGATATTGTAAACCAAATAAAAAGTAATAATAAAAAGCAGTTAACATCAAATATTTACTTAGCAAGTGTTTGATTTCGGTCTTGCGCCGCTGTTTTTTCATAATCGCTCCTGCGACCTCGCGTTGAAGTGGGGCCAAAGGAAAGATGACAAGAAGACGATTAGAATATAAAGTGCACGAAAACAGGTACGTGAGGAAAAGTGCGAAAACCTTGTTTTAAATTGAGGAAAAAAGTAATGAAGCGAATCTGCTACGGTCGTTTTCGAGAACGAGATCCTAATGGAGCGTCCTAACGGCACACGTGATAGTTAATTTAGAAAAACATTTTGGAAACTGATATTTTTAAATAATTCAGTGTGGGTTCTTATCACGTTTAACCACGGATTTTTTAGTATAGAGATAAGGAGAGAAACAAAATTTGTGATACAAGTTTGGAAGACCCAAAGATATTATTTTTGGTGTGATATTTGTACATTTTAATTTATTTGTAATTTCTAGGGTTTTCTATAGTAAAAGAACCGATACATAAGAGAGTCTTCATTTGATACTAATACTTGTCAACATTTTTAGCCACACTGAAGAATAACCGCCATAACGTTGCAACAAATGAAGATGGAAACAATTTTAAAGTCGTTCTAATGCAGCGATTGTTTTTTCACCGACTATTGCCACCAATCACAAGAGGAGAGGTGGAGAAGCAGTCATTATTTTAAAGAGGAAGTGGATAATTCTGGGATTAAAACAGGTAAATAACATAGTTACATATTTTTTAAAATAACTGATTTTCAAAAATCCTACTTTTTAGGAAGAGTAGAATATAATCTTCTCTTCAATAAAACGGCCCAGGGTGCAGAAAAAAAAATGGCCGATAGTAAATCGCTGGTCCCCAACACGAGGAACCCTAACTTTTGTCCAGTCCATCTTTTTAAAATTCTAATGGTTAAACGTTCATCTAGAACTCATAGATTATTCTTAACAGTAAACCCATCATGGAACAAAGAACAATCAAGTGTATGGTACAGAAGACAGCCACTCCTCGAGCTTCTCATTCTACAGCTGGACCCGTCAACAACGTTATCAATGAGTTAACAAAGATTTCAAACAATACTCCTACTGTGTACCAAAATTGCAATTTATATTTTAATTGTACCATAAATAATTAAGTTTGTAGTATTTTGTGATTAAATAACTTACCTGTTTTTCAGATTTCAAATTAATACCTGTATATTTATTATGTATGCATATTTAATAGATAGTATGTTTTGTAAGCTATGTGTATGCAGAATAATCTGTTACTCATGAAATAGTCTTGTCTAATACCATTCGGGCATCTAATTTTTCCTGTGAAAAAAATCGAAAAAACACAATGCAAAGTAATATTTTTTATAACAAAATGAATTCATGCAGGTGCAAAAATCCTCGTCTTCGACTCGGATTTTTGTTGTCTCCAGCACTCATGCTTTTTGTAAAAATATTACTTAGCAACGTGTTTTTACGATTATTTTCGGGAAAATTAGATGCGCTTATGATATTACTTACGAAAATATTCTGCTTGACTTCTAGGTATATGGAAACTTAGCTGGTACTAACAATATGTTTTGAAAAGTATAGATAACATTCCCTTATCCAAAATGAAAGCTGAAAACATTCTTACGCGCACGATCTGCACCAACCATGTGCGTATTTATATAGTCAGCCGCGCGTATTTATCAGCGAGGGCATTCGGTGCTACATTACGACGGTAAAAGCACAATCCATTTGTTGGATTTCCCAATTGCAATGTTGTTCCAATGACCGAACGTTTGTGTACAATCCTGCCAAAAATAGATAATCAATGTTATCGAAGAGATCTGAGCGTCTAAAATGAGCTCTTTAGGCTTAAAAGAAGTATGCGAGTAATATTTCCTAGCCTTAGCCTTCGCTAGACGCAAGACGGCAAACGTAGCCCTCGTACGTCAAAAGCAAAACGGATAACCTTCTGAAGCTTTCGAGGAAGGACATACCTAGAGCTATGGCTGTTTATACGGGACACTGGCCAATTGGCGAGCACGCTTGTCGGCTTGATATTCCATTTAATCGGTCGTGTCGTAGCTGTGGAGATCCTAGCGAAAAAGAGACAATTACGCACTTCATCTGCAAGTGCCGAGCGCAGGCCAGGGCCAGAAATTGCTCTCTCGGGAATTACCTCCTTAATGAACCGACCTATCCAGTGGGTGGCCTACGGAAACAGTACATTTCCTGAACACCACGAGATGGATCTAAAACAACCAAACCAACCAACCAATATTTCTATATTAATCCGATAAATATGAAACTGTCGTTCGCCCCCCTTTAAAATTTTTTGTTTATTTTAAGCATTATGCGAGATCTAAAATGTCAATTTTAACTTATTTGACTTCGAGCTGCCACTGTATAGATAGTGACCACGGCTTTATGCCAGCACTGATTACATATTTTCCACAATCTTCCCATCTGTGCGTTAACAATGAAGGCACCTACCCATAAAACGTTTTATGGCGTAAAACGCATCGACTTTTTATTGAACAACGAAAAGCGAGGATATCAAAACCTTTTCTTCTAATTTAAGTTAATTTATACCATTTTGTGATGCCAGGCTAAGCACCCTGACCTCCCATTTCGGCCAGAAGAAAGAATTCATATGAAAACTTTTTATTAGGCTTTTACGACAAGTTCAGTTTTCCGGCCAATGGGAATAACTGTAAAAGGATTATGTGTTGGGTAGGCAGCGCAACTTTTTGTTTTATGGTCTCAGGGTGTAATGAATTGATCTGGTAGTTTTCATAAAGCGGATTCAGCGGTTTGTGGTTGTTCATGATAAAACGATTTTAGCTGAAGTAGATTACATATTTAAATACATACTTTTTAAATCGATTCGAATGGTCCTGCAGTTTTTTTTTACTTAAGAATACTTATATTATTCAAAACCTACTGCTCAAGTGCCAGGGAATTAATAGAAATCGAATTTTTTAAAAGTCAATTCAACGTATCGCCAGACTTTTTATATGAATCGTTTAATTTTAAAAAATAACATATAAAAGAAAACAGGTCCGTCCGGTCATGAACAAGATATTGGCTGTTAAATATATTATGTAATATTAAAAAAGTACTATGAGACAATAATACTCAGAAAAAGAATTATTTTTACCTACTAGGTCCAAACAGAATGTAGGAACTTAATTATCAAACGATAAAAATAAATATTCACAAAAATAACAAATTACAAAATAAAAATAAAAAGTATTAGTGAGCTGTGAAAATTGTTCTTTTTTTTCATAAATATTAATAAACTTAACATAATCGATAATACTATCCGCATGTCACGCGGTCAGAATATTCGTTATTAGTTATTAGTTTTTGATCAAAAGAACATGTTTGATTTTCAAATAACACATTTTGAAAATGCAATCAAAGCCTAAACGTAATTAACCCTCTGTTAAATGACTTCAAAAACAGACCATAAATACAATCATCAAACAACTGTCTCCTCGGCTATGCTTTTAGATGAAAATGAGTTATCCAATTCGATATCGTGCAAAAAAAAAACAAATTGCATCGATTAATCAAAGCGATTTGGCTTCTATAGTCCAGTCATTGCAGATTTTCATACTATAGAACCGCGAAACTCTAGACTCCTCCTTCTACCATAACCAATAAGAATATTAATAGGCCGTCTTCATCAAAATATTTCACAAAAATAAATATATAGAAGGCAACTAAAAGAGTTTTGCAATCTTTCCTTACAAGGAATCGAGTGGTGATATTTTAAAGGAATTTTTCGATATCCAAGATTATTACACTATTACCTTGAAAAAGTTAAGCCGAAAAATCTGGAAGGTGATTACAAAATAGTAATTTATAAAAAAATTAGAGAAAGTACCAATTTGTAGAAGAATCAAAATAGCTATATGTTTCATCTATTTTAATTATTTATGTTATGATATTGTTATTGTAGGATTACAGATGTTCAATTGTAAAATTTTTATTTAGTAGTCAATAAACAACTTTAAATTAAATAATCATAAAACTTTTTCACTTATATTCTTACATTTCAATATAGAATTTGTAATTGTCCTAACTGTAATTAGTTTGTTAATATAAGATTTAGTTGATGTAATAGAATTGGAAATAGTTTCCCCTTCTTCATAAGATTCAAGCTTAAATTTAAACTTTATTCTATAAAAAATTTATGACAACTCAGGATTGTATCTTACTCAAACTCACCCTTTTCCTAATTAAAAAACCGTCTAAAATCACAAAATACCCATATTTACTTTGTAAATTAACAAAAAAAAATTAAGCCTTTTTTATCCTTTATCAATTATATCCTTTCATCTTCTACGGCTCTCCTGAAAGTTTAAACATGTGGGTGTCGATTTAATTCAATGTTTGCGGTATTTTAATCAAATAGATGAACTTTTTAAACCGGACTATCTTACGAAACAATCGACGATGAGTCGGTTTTATACAAATTGCTCGAATAATTCATAATTTTGCTTCGTATGTTCGTAAAGTCAAAGGTTATTTAGATATTTTCTAAGTGACAAAATAACAAGAAAACCACCGCGAATTAATCTTAATGAATAATTAATGCTGCGTTTTGCATTATTAAAGTTTTACAAATGCTTTAACTAGATTTTATGAGATCGATTCGGTATTTGTTTTTTTATTTATTTACGTTGCAGAATTATTTTACTTTTCATAAGCGTACTAAGAAGTTAACATTCAATGTCTTAGCAAACAAGTAAGGAATTTAATTTATCAGACCGGTTTCTGCCTTTCGGCTTCATCAGTTAGTCGTCGTCAGTGTATGCAACACCCAATACATCGGAAATCGTTGCTTTGTAAAGTGTCAAAACTCTCTTCTAACCATAGATGGTAGCACATCTAAGAATTCAATGTCTTATTTCATATATGACCTGCGCCAGTTGCTTTGCCAAGAAATAACGATAGAGCGGTTATAGAATAGCTTCCAATCTTAGGTTTGTACTCTTTAATTGACTAAGTCACTAACCGATCAGCAATTTAATTTCCTGATGTGGAAGATACTGATGATTTTTTTTACTAATTGAATGGCACTGGCATATAATGATGATGATGTGGAAGATACTGATGATTTTTCTTACTAATTGAATGGCACTGGCATATAATGATGATGATTGATGATTTGATGATTATACTGATGATGATTATACTGAGACTGAATAGCCTGTGCTAGCGGGTGGATTTAAAAATGGACGATAGCAACTCAGTACATAGTGCGACTTTCTTCTTATCTCTCCTCTATGATACTAAAAAAAAATCGTAATTAAGTAGGTTGCGATAGTCTAAAGGGATGGAGTAATAATAGAGGTATCAGTGAAGATAATTAGTATTGACGAACACATTAGAAGTAGGAATAAGTAAGAATAAGTGTTAAATGATGGTATTCTTGGTATTTGCAGATAGTGTGACAAAAGAACTTGTTGGAATTTTAGCCAAAGAGGATTATTAGCTTTAACCATTTTTGGTGTTAAGAAGTATAAAAAGAGATATAGTTAGTGATTGTTTTTAATGATTAAATTTTTCTGGATTATGAAACCACTATATTTATGAAAAAATCTTTTATAAATTGACATTCTGACTTCAATTCTGAAATGGTTTTTACAAGCTTTACCAAGTATGGTCGAACACGGATCGATAAAACGCCATTGAAATGAAAGATTTTAAAATATACAATACTTTGAGGGGTATCAAAATTTATCCGTACTTTTAACTGTTTCCCAATACAAAAAAAAACAAAAATTACTGATAACTCTGACATAGACTTTGTTTTTTAATTAAATTCAAATTTAAAAAATTGTTTTTACAAAATTCTGTGCTACCTACATCAATGAATTTTTTTTCTTTTAATGAACGGATCTTTTATGTAAAGTAGGAAAATGTATTATTTTATATCATTTGGTGTATTTTTGTGTAAATTATATAAACAGTAAAATTTTCTTGTGATAATAGGGAAGTACTTTTTAGGGAAGTAATTTATATGTTTTTTGGTTTATTTTTTTCATCATTTCACCAACAATACGACCGACTTTTAACAGGAGCCATCGGCTGCTTAGAAACATCCCAAATTAGGGACATTTTTTGTTAACTATTTAAAATTTAAATTATTTTTATGGTAATTTTACTAATTTATCTAGGGTATAAATAATTTCAAGCTATCGATATAATATATAAAAAATTGATAATTTGCACAAATTCCAAATTTAGAAATAGCACAAAATTGTTTTATTTCGTACAGGCCATATTTATGTTTGATGTCAACAATTTTATGTGAAGATATATTAGAAGTTATAAATTAAACGAAACTAAGAATGAGTTCATAATAAAGAAATTTTATTTTATTTTTCATTAATTTTAAATTTAAATAAGAAATGGTCCGTTTAAAAATTCATTTTATTCCTGCCAAATATTTTTCTAAGATCCACGGATCCCATTTTTCTAACACTTCACTATCCCACAATTGTTTGTCAGGATTTGCCGCAGAAAATAAAGAGCCGCACTTACCATCTTTCCCAGCTTTAACGTAATCCATTAAGAAAACAAAGGAGGAAAGCACCATCCAAGGGATAAGCGTTTGAGAAAATACTCTGACCATTGCAAATACGTGGAAAATATCCACCGAATAAACGCACTTCACTCAAACATACATCTGCAACATTAGCACAGATCCTATTTTACACAAAAAAAAAGAACACAATTTTTAAGTCAAATTTATTTATATGTTCACTAAATTTCCACTGAAGAAAAATTCGTACAAAATAAATATCGCGATTTAACCGGTAAACTTTTTTCAAAGTCCTGGCACGCTGTCTCTCCGGTAGAGTTCTCGAGATTTTCGCGAGTCCAGAGAAAATCGATCGATTTTGGAAAGCTAGATGGGTCCGTGATCATAGCACCCTACATACTAACTGGGAATTTTCACCCCACTTATTCGAGGGCAATCGGCGCATGCCCAAGCAGCTCGTACACATACCTGTTTGGCGGAACACAAATTATTTCACTGGCTTTTGTTTCTTCGGTGTTCCGCGATTTTGATGGGCCATAATGGAATTGAAAAATTCAGTAATGGACCTTGGGAATGTCTTGCGAAAATGTTTTGGATATGGGGCGCGACTGGAATACACAGCTCATTCGTTTTCTGGACTGGAGGAAAGTTTATTTTAAGATTTTTTATTATTCTTTTATTACCATGAAATTAGATTTTCCCAAAAAAAATATTCTTAACTCCATGGCTCTGTTCCCAGCAACTTACAATAAAATTCTGGAAGTAATAAAATCGGTAAAAACTAAAAAAGCTGTAGGTATAGATAACAGTAATAGTGAATGTTTAAAAATACTGTCTGAATACATTATTAACCCACTTATGTATATAACAAGCAAATTTTTTGAAAATGGGATACGGCCAACATGCTTCAAGACATTTCTTGATTTCTTGTTATATCAATATATAAGAAAGGTGATAAAGCTGAAGTATCTAATTACATACCTATTTCGCTTATCCCACACATCTCTAAAATATTTGAAACTCTATTAAAAAATAGACTCAACTAGTTCATAAAAAACATGTAATATCAGAACGTCAGTTTGGATTTAAGAAGGACAAATCAACCCAAGATGCAGTTTTAGAATTGACAACCAAAATACATAAAGCGTTAAAAGAGAGCAAACCATGTCTTTGCGTTTTCCTTGACTTATACAAAGACTTCGATACAGTGAATCACAATATGCTATCTTAAATTATTTAAAAGTTATTTATCTAACCGAAGCCAAGTAGTTAAAATAGGTAAAGTAACAAGTGATTCTAAAAATATTGAATATGGAGTTCCACAAGGTACAATTTTAGGACCCATATTATTTACTATTTACATTAATAATTTACATTAATAATCTACTTCTATTACAAGAAACTGGCGATATTATGGGATTTGCATATGATTCCGCCATATTGTCAGCGACGCTACATGGCCCAGATTCAAAAATAAAGTTGAAACTGACCTTGCAAAGATAAAATGCTTGTTCGACAGCAAACTTCTTACTATTAATTTTAACAAAACATAATTTTTATCCTTTCCTTGCACAAATACTACTCCTAATTTTATGGCTCAGAATCTGGCATAAATCCTGTAGCGAAAGTAAAATATTTAGGAATTATATTTGACTGCAGTTTTCAATGGAAAGACCATATTAGATATGTTATTCAAAAATTGCAAACTATCTTATAAAAATTCAAATATTTGAAGACTTTAAGTTGTTGTTTGGTTGAAAGCCAATAATTGGATGGGGATGTGCCATGAAATCATACATTCATCCACTCCAATCCAGCGCAAAAATCTTCGAAACTAGTATTTTCTGATAGTTTTTTTACTGTATTTATAAAAACTGGGCTACATTTTTGAAGTGATCGTTAAAAATAAATAAACTGGGAAAAATCAATCATAAATTGTTATCGTATTTAAAAAACTGCAACAATTATTGCCGTTCTGCATCAAAGGATCCCAATTGCTTATTTAAATTTTAAATTTTTCCAATATAACTACAACCTATTTCCTGTGTACTATTTATTTCAGAAAATAATTGAAATCTTAAGAAAATAAAACAGCCGCATAAATGTTTCTCAAATGAGGTTGGGAACTCCTGAAACATATTCGAGGAGCCGATCGACGACCGGCGCCAAAAAATAGGTCAAATGGCTTACATATCTTGAAGTGGTCTCACATATTTCTTGTAGAGTTCACACTTCAGTCAGGAAGAAAAGAACGTTCTTGAAATCTTGTTGGTTATATTCTCTTTTATCTTTTATTTGTAATCTATATATCACTTTCTTTCGGAATTTTGCAACGACGTTTTTTATTCCGTAGAACTTTTTAAACTGAATTAAAAATAATATATTCCTGTCTCAGACAGGCAAGAGTGTGCATTGTTTTTTACTTTTGTTTGTTTATTTAAGTAATAATAATAATAAATGTTGTAAATTACAACCTTGACTATTTTTCTAGTCCTCAAATCTAGTGGATAGAATGAGTCAAAATAACAGTAAATTTTAGGAATTTTTTTTTCCTAAATCCTAAATCCTAAATTTCGAAAATATTAGACCCGTAAAATCAGATCATAAAACAAATTTTTTTATTCTTCTTTTAAACTTTATAATTGGCCTCAATTTCGATCGTCCTTTTTTATTTAACTTATTCGGAAAAACATGTTGATGACACTTTAAATTTTGGCGAATTCACCTCTACCAATAAATTTTATTTTTCTAGAGATCGGCGTCTACTTTATTCTTAGTTAGAGAGGGGAAAATCGATAAAAAAAATCCGAAAAACTCCCAAAATCCCTCGAATTTCAATTTCGCCATACGGGACGAGTTAGAACTTTTATCTACTATATTTTGGCAAAGGAAAATCTTGGTGATTAAAACCAAAAAGATAAAGTTAATGAGTGTTGTAATAGTTTTGGGCGATTTTTCTAAATATTTTAAATTACAATATCTCAGCTCATCGTAGAGCGATCATCAACTATGAAGGGTGTTTTTAAATCTACTCGGTAAGCTCTACAAAGTGGTATGTAAGTAAAAATATTAATATTTTTGAAAATTATAACGGTGTTTTTCAAACTTTGAAAGCCTTTTTTAAGGCACTTTCTAAAGATCTAGACCAAGAAACTCGACATGGGCATTTCCCAAAGAGTTAGACCAAGAAACTCGACAATTGACCATCTTGGGAATGAAAGTGTCAATTTTCTTACTTCATATACGTTCTCAGTCACTCAAAAAATTACAAATGTTTAAGAGAAATTAGCTAGTAGAAAAAGAAAAAATTTATTTTGAAGAGCAAGAGTAGTATTAAATAGTGCGACTAGAAAAAAGACCAAATAAATTTTGAACGTCCCGTAAAAGTATTGAAAAAAATCAATTTTTAGAGTACATAACCTCAACTATCTCAAATTCCTGAAGTGTTGGTACAATTCTGATGTAGAATTTGGATTCCACCCAGCAAATTACTTCCCTGCTGCCCTATATATTTTCGCAAAAAAAATTTAGGATTTGACTTAATTCTCCATAAATTTTCAAAATTTTCTCTCTTTTTCACGCTAAGAATTTTATTCCTAACATTATATAATGCCAATCGATTTTTCATCGAAGATCAGCACTCAACTTATATTTTTAGTTTTGCATAATTTTTATTGGGGATTTTTATTTTTCTTGTAAAAAATTAGATTTGAACTCAGATTTTTATTTTACTGAAATTCATTATTTTTGACAGAATGAGAGAACCCCAAAAAGTATTAAAGAGGAAAATTCTCCATAAATTTTCAAAATTTTCTCTCTTTTTCACGCTAAGAATTTTATTCCTAACATTATATAATGCCAATCGATTTTTCATCGAAGATCAGCACTCAACTTATATTTTTAGTTTTGCATAATTTTTATTGGGGATTTTTATTTTTCTTGTAAAAAATTAGATTTGAACTCAGATTTTTATTTTACTGAAATTCATTATTTTTGACAGAATGAGAGAACCCCAAAAAGTATTAAAGAGGAAAATTGGAAATCTGACAGGTTAGATTTGTATACTCACCTCTAATTCAAAATGTCACTTCAGGAGACAAACATTAGATAATTATAAATTAGTAATTTACGTAACAAGTTCCGAAAGGAGGAGGAAATTTCCAGGACGAGCCGTAGGCGAGTCCTGGAATCCTGCGAGTCCCGTGAAATCACTTTTGGATCGTGTTACGTACAATATTTTTTCTGCAGCCGTTTTGTATGTTAAAAAGGATATCGATGGATAATAACGTATAAACTTTATATATCTAGACAATTACATATAACAATCACTCTTATGAATACATTATTTTTGCAATAATTCATAAGTAGCTGCTTTAGCATATTCACTAATCTGATGTGGAATCATTTCACTACTTATTTCCATTTTTTGATTTGAAAAGCGAAAAAACACACACTAATGTTACATGACAGGCGCTGTCAGAATAAACTACAAGTTCATGTTATTGTCAAAAACGCTTACTAGATATCCAAAATCGTCCCGAAAGTAACATGAATCGTACCGAAAGTAAAGAAATCGTTCCGAAAGTGAAAAAAATCGTCCCGAAAATAGCATTTTCGGTACGATTTGTGTAAAGTGGTACTTTCGATTTAATAAATCATACCGAAAATTTTGTTTTCGAGACGGCTGCAGAAAAATGTATTTTACTGTAGAGTTTTCTTTATTACTAATTTGCTATCGACCCCTAATCCAAAAATAATATGTAACATTATTTTTTCACCTTCTTTTTGTGTTAAAAATATTTGGTAAGTACCAATTCTACAACCACACCCTGCAGATATTTATTTATCTGATAAAAACCATTTTAAATCTAATTCATTTCGAAACAATGGTTATCCTTAACTACTCACAGGATAACCAAAGAAACTTCCTTTCTACACCTTTATTGTTTCTCCATTTCCGATAAACTACTTACGCCGAACTCTCTGCAGCTTTTATCATTTCCTCGTATTGGGAAAACGAACGAGCTGTGTATGCGTGTCTCGCCCCATATCCAAAACATTTTCGCAAGGCATTTTCGAGGTCCATTACTGAATTTTTCAATTCGGTAATAGCCCGCCAAAACTACCGAACACTCAAGAAAAAAAAACAACATTAAATCAGGTTTTGGTTTAAGAAAGTATTTCTAAAGAGATTAGTGTTTGTCAATCTTGTCTGAATTTATTTTTCAAAAGCGAAAAATGTTACGCTTGACGTACATTTAGCTAGCAAGGTCAGTATTATCAAAATCATGTTACTCCTTATTATATATATTTTTTAATTCTCAATTTTTATTTTTAATTTTGAGATTTATTTTTCCTATTATAGGAGTTCTCTTCCTTTTTAGGACCTGAAATAAATGGGGGGGGGGGGGGATTTCAAAGTAGTGACAGCGGATTACTCTGTAATCCATTAGCTTAACTATATTCTTATGTATATCTGCTATCTCTTGTGTGTTTACCTTTTACATTTAGCGTTAGTTCATACATATTTTCTTTGTTTTACATAACCTGAAATAAATGGTTTTTAGTTGCATAGTTGATTTACAATGAATAAAGGAGAAGGCTGTGTTTAAATCAAAACAGTTTGATAAGTCTGTAACCCAAAATTTAATTTGAATTGACAGTTGTGATGCAACTAGTTTTGAAAGATAGTGTATTGTTACTTGTTTAACTTAATCTTACTAAATAAAAAAACCTTATTTAAATCAAAATTTAAAAAAATTATTTGGTATTTAATTACGCGAATACCCAGCTAAAGTTAAAATGATTGTACATTTCATCCTGTAAATCCGACAGATCCCAAATAGCAACTGTCAAATTTTACCGCTAACAATGGATAATTCAGAATTCAATGAATACATTAAAAAATAATAACGAACGGTGTTACAAAAAATCAGTGCGACCTTTATTTAAGTTGCGCGAAATCCCACGACAGTCAATTTTTGTGTCAAATCTCTGTCAAATTTGAAAACAAAAAAGTCACGTTATCAATTCACAATGAATACAAAATACATTATATCTCGTAAATTCTTGTTTTGTTCGCATTTTCCATTTCCCAGTGGAAATTAAAAGTAACACGCCATGACACATCACTCATATAACATAAAACGACTCGTATGTTATTCAAAGTCGCATCTAATGGGACTCTCTGCCTCGCAAAATGATGCAGCCGGTATCTATTGTTGAAACTTCAATTGTTAGACTTACTAGGTCAAACACCACCGATTTTTATTCCTATAATGTTATTATAAATGTCAGATACTCACATAGAGAATCACAAATACCAAGTATTCAATACTTAGACATTGAATAGATATATAATCATTTGCAGGGGCAACTGAAATTAAATTTAGTTGTCCATTTCAGGCATGGATCAAATCTGTTTAATGTTAAAAACAACAATTCTGCTCACATATTTGTACTCAATCCAAATTTTTTCTATACACAAACAGAATTTCATTAACAATGTTTTAATTATTTTAGTTTTAATAATGTAGCTAATAAAATATTTGTTTAAAATCATGTTCAAGTAATTCATTTCTATAACTCATAGTGGCTTTGTACTTTAAATACTCTTCTTAATGGATAGTAAAGCCACTTTTCGACTTTCTGTTCGAAAATCGTTTTCAAAATGAGATAACAAAATGTATAATAAAAATTTACTATAGAAACAGATCACTTGATAATCTTACAAAAATATGACAGCAACATGGGACACAGAGAAAGAGTTTGAAATTGAAGACGTCAAAAACTGTTTCCATCATATGTTTATGAACGATAGCGCATTTGCATATTATAAGAGAATTTATACTTCGTCATAAATGAAGTTTTCTTAATAATATTATCATAAGAAAAAACCAGATAAAAAACTTATGATCCTATCCCGATATACTTTGCGATTATAATTATTAGGATCTTTTAATAATCTAGTTGTAGAATTCCATTGTATTTTATGACCAAAATCCCATGCATATTCACATATTTTTGATTTTTCGAATTGTTTATTTTTAATGTATGATTGGTGTTCATTAAGTCTAATATGAAAACGTCTAGATGTTTTTCCTATATAAAATTTATTAAATTCGCATGGAATTTTGTAAATACAATTTGTATTTTGAATTTTATTAAAAGGTTTTGTATTTACTATTACTATTACTATTTACTATTAAAGATTTTTAGTAGTTTGACAAACTGTTTTTAAATTAAATTTATTGCCAATCCACAGGTTCTTAGACTATATGTAAAGATTTAAAAAAAATATTTCTTCAAGTGGCGTAAATATGGTGTTAAAGTTGCCACCACGGCATAGATTTTCCAAAATTTGCACTCCAAATAACTGAATTAAAGAGAGATTTAATTTTAATATATAATTTATATTTTGTAAACTTTTCAAATAATGATAATAGAAGTCAAACAGAAAAAATGCATTACTAAAAACCAATTTGTAAGACCTTAGATTTGAAACTAATTGCCTTTTCATCTTAGTTTTAAACTAAAATCAAATTTAAATTTGTATTCTGAGCAAAGAAAATTAAATTTGCAACATTCACTTAATTCTCAATGAAACGCAAAATAGATGTGTACTTAATCTTAATCTCACTGCACAAAATTAAAAAGTCGGACAAACTTCTTTAATATATTCAGAAAGAGAACCAGATTCTCGAGAATTTTCCAGCTGACTTTCCGAATTGCAATCGTTGTGTCAAGTATTTTTCGAGTGCTATTATTAGAAATTTTAATTATATTCGTTGTAATTACAATAGTTTCCAGTATGGTTCAAACCACGGGTTTGTTATTAAGTTAAAACTTCATGGAACATTGCGCTTTAATTGAAAATATAATATTGGTCGGATAGAAAATGTTGTTGGCAATTTCATTTTTCTTGTAACGTTAAATCCTTTGCTTCATATTTATTTTATTGATCTTTTTTTAGCAGTATATAAATATCACCAGTCACTAAAATTTTAAAGCTATTACAAATAAATGATAAAACCAACAATAAATAAAAAATGGACAAATATAATTTATAAAAAAAAGGTTTTATTATTTAATTATTAACAATTGGCATAATAAAGAGACTTTTTTCCGAGACTTAGGACTGGCAGGTAAGTGCCCATTCCATTGAGGTTAATCATATATGTCATAAATCTTGCTATATTTTTTTATTCTTCTTTTAAAAGCTGTTCTTGTGTGATGCTCTTTAAATCTTCAATCAAAAATTCAAATAGTCTGGAATGATAAGAAGCATTGTCCATTACTCAAAATTTATTTCGTTAAACCACGACTCCAAAACTTGACTTGTCATATCCTGGTGGTGGTTACTTAATTACCGAATCGTAAATTTGTTTTTCAGATGATAATAATGGAGCTTCTTGTATCCATCCAGAAATTTTAAATACTGTGACGATAAACTTGCTTAAAATGTTTAATTTTTAATTTCTGGCTCGTCTCAATTAAGAATGAAATAGTGCCAGTTTTCAAGTTACTTAAGGCTAGCTAATGTAGAACTTTAAGGGCGAGAATCGGCTATACTTTGAGTTAATTTCGCAGGGCGCCCTCACATTTGAAATGTTATTTTATTTAATAATAGAAACATATGTGAAAACAAAGAAAAAAATTATCTATGCCGTTAAAAACATTTAATTTTAAATTAAATATAATAATAATTGTGTCAATTTATCTGAGAACCTTGAGGAAATCAGAAAACGATAGAAATTTAATGGGATTTATTAATAATAAAACAAAAATTACAAGATTTTAAGTAAATAAACAATAATATAGCTGAAGGCTAGAATTATTAGGACTATGTTAAAAAAACATTAAATAGGATAAAAAAGATATGTTTTAAGAGTATCTTTACAAAATTTGTGACAATGATAACTGAGCTTGTTTTCTGTGAGTTGGATGGATCTCACCGTTTATCCTGATGGAGGTTGGATTTTCAGATGTTTGATGAAATTGGTTAAAAATGTTTGTCTATGACCACGAGCCACAACTACTTTGGCTCCACGGAGACTGGGGTCAGCTGGACAGACGATGACACTGATTTTGAGTGTTTTTAAACTGTGATCTGGCTACAGGATATCTAGTCTTTTAACGTGTGGATTGGTTTTTTCCTCCGGAACTCATGAAAATACGAGATAAACAAAAGCGGTTATATCTGTCTTGTACAAAAGATAAATTCGAGTACTCAAGGGCGGATAGATACTCGTAAAGACTGGTTTTAAAAGTTAAATGTTAAAGAAATATATTATAAATACGTTTTTTAACAATTCTTGATAAGAACGAAAAAGATTTAGAAATAAAATTATTAAAATATGAAGAAAAAAATGAGCTTTACTAAAGAAAATAGTTATTCCATTAAATTTAGTTTTAAAACTAATTAAATTGAAAATCTAAATTACTAAAAAAAAATATAATTAGACAAAATTTGGATATTGATTAGTAATTTGTATCAGTTCTGTGATTGAAATTAATTGAAAATCTAAAATTTTAAAGGATTATATTCCAAAAAAGACAAAAAATATTAAATTAACCGGTGAATCTGGCGATAATATTCTCCAGGGAAGTGTGTTTAATCTATCGTTATATATTAACTGGATATAAAAATTAAATAACTTAATACAAAATGGCGCATAAACTAATTTAAAGCAAATTGCAAATCATCAGTATTATTTGCAAATAAATATAAGCATATATCAACGATATAAATATTGTTTAACAATAATTCGTTATAAAATCTATAAAAAGTTAATCAATTGAGAAAATATTGATTGATTATAACGAATTATCAAAGCATGAAAATTTTAAAACGTTTTCAAAATTATAAACACACTTACCCTGTCAAAGATCACAGCTAGACTGATCTAAAGACTAGTTCAATATCTATCAATTTGTACAAGAGAGAGTGCGCTAACGTCAATTATAAATTTTCATACAAAGTTCCTTAATCGAGTTGCCAAAAACGTTATCGAGGTAACGCTGATATTAAATAATTTAGTTTTCAGAATTCAAAAATGGACATTATTCCTAAAATCCGATGATAACGTTACAAAACCAAGATGTATTATAACAATGACACGATTTTACCAAGCGATATTTTTAAGTGGATTACTGACCTGATCCTTTTTGTTTAATAATATATAAATATCACAAGTCACTAAATAATAAAAACAAATTTTCCTTAATAATTTATTAGCCACTATATAACCAGAAGTTTCTAACTATAGCAAAATCGCATTTATTCTAGATGAACAACGTTTAAGTAGCATGATAGGAATTTCACCTGGTCCAGAAGTTTTCTTATTAGCAAAGTCTATATATAACATTAATAATTTCGTGCGTCATGACTGGATCGATATAAAATAAATGCATAAAATTAATGGAAACTGTGCAAGAACTTAAGTGGGTGAGAACTAGTTCACCTAGTTTAATTGCTCTACTCTTGATAAATAATTTTCACAAAGACTGGCATTATATTTATTTTTTTAGTAATAATTATGCAGTTACTTAACATAGAATCAATAATATTTTTCCTTCATCCAGATAATTACTTTTGAATATATTAAATTAATTGGAAACAACGCTAAAGCTTATCCTTTTTCAATTGCAGAAATATAAAAACAAAATTCCCAGAAGTGCCGACAAGTTTCTTTGATGTGCCGACAAATTGCTTTGATGTGCCGACAAATTGCTTTGATGTGCCGACAAATTACTTTAATCAGCATTGGTATTCGTTCTGCAAATGAAAATAGATAAACTGTACCAAAATTATTTTTTTTATTTTTTAAGTGATTTATAGTTTTGACTAAATTGGTCACGAAAGTTAAAATTATTGGGAAATTTTTAGTGGGAGGGTAGCACAACAATAGAGCCGCAGTTGGAAGAGCTTGTAGGAAGACAGATATCAATGAATACCATTTTTTAGGTAAACATAGAAAAATTATAATAAACAAAATAAACAAGGAAACAGGTAAAGGAGTCAAGAATTACTTTATGTTGATTTATAGTTATACATTTGTGAATTGGTCTTCTCTAAAGTCACTAATGTTATTTTTTGCTTCAAGAATAAAAGTATTTGGCTTAAAAAATACAATTTTAGACACAATATATATTATAAAATATAAAAAGCATATCAGTTAATATTTGTTAGAAGTAAAAATTACAATGAACTTGATAAATGAAATATTTACTTTACTTCATTTCGGAAGCTCATAGTGGTTTGTATTTTAACTTCTCTCTCTCTCTCTTTCCACTGGATTAAAACCACTTAGTTGTTAAAAAAGTTTTTTTATTAGCAAAAATAAAAAACTTTTTTAACAACTAAGTGGTTTTAATCCAGTGGAAAGAGAGAGAGAAATTTACTTTACTAATAAATGAAATACTGGAAATAAATATTAAACAAATTTGTTGTATTTGTTGACAGTTTCTGTTATAATTTTGTTTGATATGTTTTAAAATAGTTCTGACTAAATAAATTGCCACTAATGAATTTGAAGAGAATATTTATTCAGAGGCAAAGCAAGAGGATCGCGACTTAATGACTAAGTGCGGAATAAAAATAAAAAAAAATTATAATTTATAGTAAAGTTCTTTTATAAACTTGTAAAGCGTTATAAAAACTAGGACAGAACGAATTGCATCGTAAAATTCAGTGGGAAAAGCCAAACCTTCCATCATAACTTCTTTTCTTATTGTAGAAGAGTTGAATTCACATTTGACCCTAATTCCAAATTTAAAGACCAGATATTTTGTTAGCTTTGGATTTTTTGTCTTCAAGTGAGTAAATAAGGAAGTTACATTTTATTTTAACCTAGTCTTTCTAAGGATTCTTGTCATAGAAGGCTGTCATGTCGAACAAGTATATGACTTTTTTTTTAAACTCTGGGATTGCAAATACGCGAGCGACTAATTGTTTTTAGATCTTAATTAGTCAAAATCTTTATCTGTAAAAATTATTTTTATAGCGCTTAAACAGCTTCAAACGACGCTCTGGCGCTTTGTTATTTTTGATCATATTTTTGATCGACTGTAAGCAAACTCGATACCAACTTCTCATGGCCAAATATTCATGCAAACTATTTTGTGGACTTTTTTATGTTTTCTGCCGAATTAGGGAGACCAATCATGGAACAGAGTCCTAACAACTCCTGTCAAGACATAGCTTAATTTCTCTCTCTTTCCACTGGATTAAAACCACTTAGTTGTTAAAAAAGTTTTTTTAATTTGTTAAGACTTCAAGATTATCCATTGAATTAGTTGTTGAAAGTGAAACTAGATGCACTTGTAAAATGTGTTGTAGATACACCTTATACTTAAATAACAGCGTTAATTATTTGCAAATACATCGTTTTCATAGTAGTGTGGATTATTCTCTAAATACTAAATTAAAAAAATTAACTTTTCATCTCTACTTTCATTTATAAATTTTCATATTCCCATAATACCAACAAGTTTTGTTTAGGTCAAATTAGGAAAAACTTTAAATCAAGAATATACCGCTAAATGTATTATTTGTAATGAAAAAGAATAGCTGCGATTCCGGGAAAAACCAAAGCAAAAGCAGTTTATAATGTTTTAAGAAATTAAAGAAATAAAACTTGTAAAAATACGAACTTCATCGTACAACTGGTTTCTACGATTGTTTTGGAGTCGGTCTGCTTTCTCTTGGTTTGTTACAAACCAATTTTTATTAATTTTTTTAAACTTCTGCTCGAGGACATAAATGAGTAATAACAGATTCTCCGAATGTATCTTTTTTAATCTTATAACCATAAAACCATAAATGATGTACCATTATTTATTATTATATTAATAATATTAAAAATATTAATAATAATAAATCGTTTACTGTTTACTGTCTAAAACAAACAATACCTAGTACACCTTAGAAAAAATACCTGGTGATTGATTACACAGGCCTACAAATGAAAAAAAGTGGAATGAACTTTACATGTGAATTTCCCCTGGACCTCCCAGTTTTCCCCTAGCCTAGGGGAAATGCGCGAAATCTTAAAAATGTCAGTATCTGTGAAAGCAATTTCGAACTACGCAAAACGATAATGTTTTCACGTATCTCGAGTCGCTTAGTTCTAATCTCACTGTAGAATTTCCCAGAGTACCTCAGAATTCCACTAGCCTAGGGGAAAAAGTGTTAAGCTGAGCAAAACTTGTGATTTCTGGAAGGTTCTATTTTTGCCCAAGAAAGCTTATATATTTTCGTATTTTGCGTTCCTGAATTCATATCTGACGTACAAAATGTTCCACATTACTTCAGAATTCTCGTAGCCTAGGGAAAAATGTAGAAAATTGTGCAAAAATCGAAGTTTCATGCAGGCCTTTTTCGTACGGAAAAGCTGATATCTTTCCGTATTCTGAGTTGCCGTGTTCATTTCTGTCATCAGAATTTTCATCCATCTCCTCACAATTGCCCTAGCCTACGGAAAATTCCATTATATATTATTAGTTTGTTCGTCTTTTCCTTCTTCTTTTATCGTACTACACTTTTCACCTTAGACTGGGAGAATTTCTAGGTCTTGTAGAAAAAGTCTGATATCAGATATGAATTCAGCTACTCGAAAGACGAAAAGACGAATAAGTTTCTCCGTATAAAAAAAGGCTACGTGAAATTGTAAGCTTCCCTTATCTTTGCATATTTTTCGTAGGCTAGGGTAATTGTGAGGAGCTGGATGAAAATTCTGATGACAGAAATGAACACGGCAACTCAGAATACGGAAAGATATCAGCTTTTCCGTACGAAAAGCCTACATGAAACTTCGATTTTTGCACAATTTTCTACATTTTTCCCTAGGCTACGAGAATTCTGAAGTAATGTGGAACATTTTGTACGTCAGATATGAATTCAGCTTTTCCGTACGAAAAATGCCTGCACGAAACTTGCGGTCTTGCGCAAAAATAGAACCTTCCAGAAATCACGTTTTACTCAGCTTAACACTTTTTCCCCTAGGCTACTGGAATTCTGAGGTACTCTAGGGAAATTCTACAGTGAGATTAGAACTAAATGACTCGAGATACGTGAAAACATTATCGTTTTGCGTAGATGGAAATTGCTTTCACAGATCTATATCTGTATCTGCGTAGTTACTCCCACAGCACTTAGGCCACAGATACTGAAATTTCTAAGATTTCACGCATTTCCCCTAGGTTAGGGGAAAACTGGAGGGTCCAGGGGAAATTCTGAGACCGGATTCGGATATTTCTGCGCGTGTCAACCTCGTAATAATAAACTGAGAATGTATAAAACTTCTATTACTGCATATTGCAACTTATTTGCAAAACAGTAAAACTTCAAAACCTTCTCTTAATCATAATTTTGTTTCGCAAGTTCAAATAATTTTGAATGCGACAGACACTGGAACACAAATTTAAATTTGATTATATTTTAGAACTACGATGCAAACGTGATTAAACCGAATTCATAGTTTTTGAAAATTGTATTGTGATGTTGCATATAAGTATGTAAGTTTAAATTAAAGCTCGTTATGTTGGAGAGGTTTGAATGTTGTGCGTGAAGTTTGTTCAATTTTAGTAATATAAATAATGAGTTAAATTTTATTAATATTTCGTATGTTCTGAAACTTTCGTCAGACATTTTAATTATAGAAATTAAAGGGCTGTGCTAATTAATAAATATGAAGTGAATTTAAAATGAAAATGATTCGTACATTGTTCCGTTTAATGAGTCAAGTACCAAAACCCATTTTGAAAATAATACGCCAAAGAATATACAATAAACGTGAGGTAATGAAGGATGATTTATAGTGCTATCGCAATGGTGCCGGTACAAGAGAATCATTATTAAACAGTCAGATTTTGACCCAAAGCCAAAGGTTTCATGACAATGTTAACGACTACGGCAGTGACTTAGAAAAGTTTTCGATGAAGATAAATATAATAAGAAGCCCCAGATCCTAGAATAATATCCAAGTTTTACTGAGATAAAAACACCAAAATGATAAAAAACTGAAAGAATTATTATTAACGAAACTAATTTAGAAATATAAGCAATTTGAGGTATGTTGATGTCGCAATTTCCTCTTACTCGAAAATTCTAATATATAGGTTAAATGTTCCTACTTTTATTATTAAATAAAATATAGAATACGAGTTTAAGTTTTGTTCCTTTTCAAGATAATGCCTGTAGTGAGAGATGTATAGTTTCGGTGGTGCTCTCCTAGGAAAGTTCGGCTCAAAGTAATTTTGTAACATGCCTGAAGCGTTTACCTAACTCTCAGAATTAATATCGATGTCTCAAATGAGGTTTGAATCCTATATAGTGACCAAAATATACCTCCACTCTGTGAGTTTATTTGCCCAATTAGAAAAAAAATAATTCTTTGAGGTTTTACTCTACTTTTTTAAAACCTTGAGGGGTACATGAATCGGGCAAATTAGCGCAAGGATAGGGGTAATTATTCCGATTTAGTTTTTTTATACAATCTTGTTCTGGACATCATTCTGAACAATTTAAACTACGGTTTGATTAAACAAATGTATTTTTTTACTCGACTTAAATTTTTTATATTCTATTTTGATGTAGTAATTTTTACTTTACCATAGGTAAAGTATTATAATACAAAATTTGAAAAAAGGTTTTAAACAAAATTTATAGTAAATTTAATTTAAAATAAATTGTTTTTCTTAATATTTTTACATAAATTTAATAGAAACGATAATAATTGCAAAAATCTGAAAATTCTCAAGAGTAAACCCACACTTCCGGTTGTCCGATTTTGCCCAAAATCTAATCGGCTCATTTGCATGTTGTAAAAATACTAAATATAAAATTTGGTTAGGAAATTCCGATCGCAGTTGGAGTTAGAGCGCACACAAATTTTTCCGAACGACATACTACATACTACATACTCCATACTCCATACTCCATAGATACATTTTCTGGAAATGGTCTTAAATGACTTAGGGGGTCTCAAAACATGTAATTCCACTGAAAGCTGAACTTTTTTTTTTGCGATTACAATACTTTACCTATGGTAAAGTAAAAAAGTTCAGCTTTCAGAGGATTTACATGTTTTGAGACCCACTAAGTCATTTAAGACCATTTCCAGAAAATATATGTATGAAGTATGGAGTATGGAGTATGGAGTATGGAGTATGGAGTATGGAGTATGGAGTATGGAGTATGGAGTATGGAGTATGGAGTATGGAGTATGGAGTATGGAGTATGGAGTATGGAGTATGGAGTATGGAGTATGGAGTATGGAGTATGGAGTATGGAGTATGGAGTATGGAGTATGGAGTATGGAGTATGGAGTATGGAGTATGGAGTATGGAGTATGGAGTATGGAGTATGGAGTATGGAGTATGGAGTATGGAGTATGGAGTATGGAGTATGGAGTATGGAGTATGGAGTATGGAGTATGGAGTATGGAGTATGGAGTATGGAGTATGGAGTATGGAGTATGGAGTATGGAGTATGGAGTAATGGAGTATGGAGTATGGAGTATGGAGTATGGAGTATGGAGTATGGAGTATGGAGTATGGAGTATGGAGTATGGAGTATGGAGTATGGAGTATGGAGTATGGAGTATGGAGTATGGAGTATGGAGTATGGAGTATGGAGTATGGAGTATGGAGTATGGAGTATGGAGTATGGAGTATGGAGTATGGAGTATGGAGTATGGAGTATGGAGTATGGAGTATGGAGTATGGAGTATGGAGTATGGAGTATGGAGTATGGAGTATGGAGTATGGAGTATGGAGTATGGAGTATGGAGTATGGAGTATGGAGTATGGAGTATGGAGTATGGAGTATGGAGTATGGAGTATGGAGTATGGAGTATGGAGTATGGAGTATGGAGTATGGAGTATGGAGTATGGAGTATGGAGTATGGAGTATGGAGTATGGAGTATGGAGTATGGAGTATGGAGTATGGAGTATGGAGTATGTAGTATGTAGTCCGGAAAAATTTGTGTGCGCTCTAACTCCAACTGCGATCGGAATTTCCTAACCTATATTTAGCATTTGTACAACATGCTAATGAGCTGATTAGATTTTGGGCAAAATCGGACAACTGAAAGTGGGGGTTTACTCTTCAGAATTTTCAGATTTTCGCAATTATTATCGTTTCTATTAAGTTTATGTAAAAATATTAAGAGAAAAAATTTATTTTAAATTAAATTTACTATACATTTTGTTTAAAAACTTTTTTCAAATTTCGTATTATAAGCGAGTTAAAAATAAAATATGGAATAACATAGTTGCATAATAGCGCAAGCGCAGTAGAAGTGTTTTGTTTCATGGAGACAATTATACGCTCTTGCCAGGCATGACCTGCCTTAAATATGTACAAGTAATTGGATTATGAGCCCGTAGGGCCGTTAAAGTATGGTAAAGTCATGTGCATAGCCACATCCGATTTTTATTTATATTTAAAGTTAGTATGTGAAATTTCTGGTATTTGTGTAACCAAAATCCCTTATTAATTTAAAACCACCACCAAAGGACAAATTTCATCCATTAGCATCAAAGGTATTAGTTACTCTATTCCATTAGTGGAACTGACCATTCTGTTAAAACTAGGATTATCAAATTCAAACCATATTTAACAAAAGTGCATAGCTCTGTAACTATTTCGGATCGCTTTATGAAATCCGGAATGCGACATTAGCAAGCAGGAATGTCTGAGATTTAAAGTTTCGTTCAGCGACCTCATAAATCCTTGAAAACTTTAACCCAAATACTAAGTATTGAGCATTTAAACGTTTAATGGAAATCGAGATCCAGAGTTATTGCTCAATTTTTTATTGTTGATTAAATTTCCTATCTAAATCTTAAATCATGCAGAATGATTCCAGGGTCGTTGCCAATATGCTCGAAGCCTAACATATATTTTACTTAATTTGATAGCAAATCGTGTAATAAACCATAACGTTAAGATATTTTTCAACATGTAAAGGATAAAAAAAAATAATGATTATCCTTATAGATCGCGCAGATCCATTCAAACTTAAAATGCAGGCTTGGGACTGTTAAATATCCAAATTACCAAAGAGTTCAAGGGAGAGAAAAAATATACTTAGATATATAGCTAACGAAACTGAAGCTTGCCAATCAACATCGTAGGATACACCCCTGAAAATTGATCTTCTCTACACTATTTTCTGCTGTCACAGATGGGAATTATAAAGACCAGAAGCCTTGAGAGAATGGGATTATCATTAAGTTAAACTTTATTACGCTACAAAAATGGAAGTATTGGAAAAAAGAAAATAATACTGACACAGAAAGAAAAAGATGTGTGAGAATTTCAGCAACAATAACTTTAAAAAATATCAAAAAACGATACCAGGCTGTAGAAGAGAAATTAATGAAAAATATTTTTGGAGCTTTTGGGGAGGGGAGTGGGTTTTTTGGGATATAAATATTACCAGAGTCTACATAAAAAATTCAAAAAAGATAAAATATGTGACCTAGAGACAATCTAGGCAGAAAAAATGAGCTCGGTTCAAAATTAATAAAAAAAAAATTGAAGCTATTTGGGAGGGAAAATGTGAGTTGTTCGAGTATATATACCAGATTCTACAAAAAAAAATCCAAAAAAGATAAAATAAGTCACATAGAGACAATCGGAGCAGAAAAAATGATAGGTGGGGTCAAAATTTATAAAAAAAAATTGAAGCTATTGGGGATATAAATATTGTTTTGTAGTCTCTACAAAAAACAATCCAAAAAAGAAAAAATTTGGCTTATAGAGATAATCGAGGCAGAGAAAACAATTAGTAGGGTTAAAATTACTTAAAAATAATTCTGAAGCTATTGAAAGGAAAAAAGTGAGTTTTTTGCGGTGTAAATATTACCAGAATTTACAAAAACCGTCCAAAATTTGGTACACAGGTATATCGTTATATTATTAGTATATTTTTTTTTAGTAGGATTATGACTGATAAAGTGGATATAATTCATAGTCCCAAAATCAGCTTCATAGCTTTTTGCCACATTTTCGAATTCCTGCTGGATGCTTCTAATAATTTACCAATAAATGCGTAATTATTTATTTATTTTTGAGAATAAAAAGTTGCCACGTAAGAGCACATGATATATACAGGGTGAGTCATGAGGAACTGTACAACCATGTATTGAGGGATGGGGATTATCAAATGACTATTAAAAGGTGTTTAATAATATACAGAGGGAGTTGTGACTTTTGACTGAAATTTCGTTTTGTCATTTCTTTTGAATGGTAAGTTCGATTTGTCTCATATTTTGGTAAAATGTTACACTACTACCACCAAATTAACTGATTTTATTCAAAATAAAAAAAAATCAGGTCCGGTCTTAAAAAATGAATTCGTATTGTTCATATATAAAAATTCACCCTGTATATGGTTTTTGAAAACTCTAATTACGATTTTACAAAATACACCAATAGACAACAAAAATGGCGTATTTATTTTTTCCCCCACACGATTACTCAATTTCTAATAAATAAATCAAATTTGACTGTAAATTAAAAGTTTAGAAAAATAAACCGTACATTTCAAAAAATATAACTTTTCTTGCAAAAATTTAATTTTTATCACCAGTACCACCACAGCTCGTGCAATATTTTTAATAATACAACCGTTTTAGTTAATTAAGCTGTTTTGAATAATACTAAAACATCGACCTGTATAATTTTTCTTTAGGGATCCATCGGTATTGTTATTTTATCGAATTCTTAGAATTATGTTTCGAAAGAAAAGAATACACAGGAATAGACAATAACATAAAAGAACTTAAGGGACAACAAAACTAAAATGATAAAACGAATACCAAAAGTTGACATTGACATTTATAGTAGATGAGTTATTGTCGTATATTTCTTTTAATCGACGCCATATGAAATAGTCGATATGGTTAAAGTCAGGGGATCTAGGTGGCTGTGAATGACCCCCCCCCCGTCCTAACCACCTATTTCCGTAAGTGGCATGAAGATTTTGACGAACAGCAACTAAGAAATGTGGTGATGCCCCGTCGTACATAAATACATATCTCGGATGGCTACATTGGCTAGTAGATTCGACAAAATATTTTGTAAAAAATCTAAGTACACAGCATCTGTAAGCGATGCATTAAAGGAACGTACGCCTATTAGTTGTCTGTCTATTACTCTTATCCAAACATTAATTTAAAATCTCTACTGCGAATGAGGATTTTCATCTGCCCAAATAAAAGTGATTATAACTGTAGCTTTTTATTTTGTACAAAGTTAAAGAAAATTCTGACAATTCTATAAAATGACAATACCGATGAATCAATAAAAAAATATTATACAGATGTTTTAGTATTATTCAAAACAGCTTGTACCTTTTGAAAGCCGATTCTGGAAAGTAATTAAAATGGTTGTATTATTAAAAATATTGCACGAGCTGTGGTGGTACTAGTGATGAAAAATTAAATTTGTGTACAAAAAATTAAATTTTCAATTTATGGTCAAATTTCATTTTTTTATTAGAAATTGAGTGATCGCGTGGTAAAAAAAATAAATACGCCATTTTTGTAGTCTATTTGTGTATTTTGTAACATTCTTATTAGAGTTTTCAAAAGCCTGTTTTTTTTAGTTTGAATAAATCAGTTAATTAGGTGGTAGTAGTGTAACGTTTTTACCAAAATATGAGACAAATTGAACATACTGTTCAAAAGTAATTAGCAAAAGAAATTTAAGTCAAATTTCACAACTCCCCCTGTATTTTATTAAACAATGCGATGAGACACTTTTTAATGGTCATTTGATATTTCCCATAGGGGCCTCAATACGAGGTAGGAGTATGTACAGTTCCTCATGGCTCACCATGTATAAGAGTGTTCCAAAAAGTGGAATAACTGGAAATAATCCAAAGGTGCCAAAATTTTTAATAAATGAAGAATCTTGACAAATCCCAGTATACAAATATTTAAATATTTTTAGAAATTGCTAATGTGCCATCTTCGTTACACGGTATATTTGTATAAGCTATTTAACAGTAACAATAACTAAAACGTTAAGCTATAAAAAAATTATGTGGTGAAAAGTAACCGGTATTAAAACCCTTATAAATATTTAATTCCAGTTTTCTCATCTCGTAACAGCCTTTTTATAGCACTTAATCAATTTACCACGTGCTATTTATTACCTCTATTCTTGTCTAATATTTGTACCCAAACATCGCTCTTAAGGACATTTCATACCAACAAAAATGTATTTTACTCTTTCTTTTCCTGAGAATCGAGGCAGAGGTCGAGACCAGCAATAATAAATCTCTCTCGTCTGCCTCTTTTTCCTCAAGCTCTAGCAAAAATAAAAGAGCAACCGAAATGAACTACACTTTACCATAGGCCGGATTAGTCAAGTCGATTAGCTCGTCGTCGGGGTGGAAGGAAAAATAGAGTTTTTTTACTACAAATCGTAATAACTTCGATAAATTGACAAACTTTCGCTACCCCACTAGATTTAAGTTTAATATTTATATTGATAACAAAAATTCGTAAAACTAACTTAGAATATTGGAATGTGGTAGCCAGGGTTGTACCCGTGACAATGCAATCTGGCTAATGTGGAACACCCCAAAAGCCTTGCCAGACGTGTCTAATGATCGTCAGGCGCGTAAATTTCGGTACCTAAATACGGGGATATGCCAGACTGGCCCACGTTCAAACTCATTAACCCAAAACCAGCGAGGGTCTCTTAAGCTAATGGCCCAACTGGCCCCATCAACCCTTTTGGATTATAGTGGCAATTATATAGTTTAAAAGGTTGAACTCTCGCTATCGGTAATTAATTGAAAGGTAGTTTTGTTTTGTGAGTGATATAGCAAAGGTAAGATAGCAATGCGAACCATGTCTCTCTCTGTATCTGTAAAGCTAGAGGGGTGGGTCACCCCACAGCACGTAGACCGCATTTGGCCCATGGTGGATCCTTCTGAGGTTGAGCCTTCTTTCTAGCTCGTCAGCCAGCCTACTTGTTTAAAGTAAGTGATGACGTCGCCTGAAGGTACCTCCCTCATGTTGGCATGTGTTAACCTCTGCTCGCCGAAAAGAAAATGTCTTATTTGTGAGAGTGTCAGGCATTCGCAAAGAATGTGTTCGACACTCTCGTCTTCCTCTAGACAGTGGAGTGTCAGATAACCCCATCCTGTGGAGGTGTTTTCGTAGATGACACTGGCAAGTCAGGATACAAGTGGCTGCGCGCAGGTTCTGTTCATAGTCATGTATTTTTTGGCTGTTTCGCTGTTCGGATACTGTAGAAGTTCCTTGGCTAGCTTGCAGCCTGTTTCGTCGTCATTTGCCAATTTAGTAAATCGGCCAGACTTCTTATAAATTACAATTTATGATTGCATCAATTTATATGCTAAATTTCAAGCCTGTAAAAATAAGGGTTATATATATCCAAGTTACGACAAAGTTAAATCTAAAGTTAATTAGATTATCACTTCGTTAGTAAATTTTTTTGCCAGAATACAACAACACTAATAATAGTCAGCTTTTGACATCCGCTGAACTCAGAAACATTAAGTGAAACAGTGCATGAATATTTGAACCTATAATTAAAACCGCAACGAAACAGCATGAGAATTTAGAATTTAATGCTTACTTTACCATAGTGATCCTAACAGAATCTCATTGAAATTCAATATGTTGAACTGAGGTTTGTTTGTTCACCAGGTTGCGGAAATATTAATATTTTCTGACCTACAGCAAAGCGTATAGAGTAAAGCTGATTGGAAATTTATAGCAAGGAAATTGTTCATTATTTGGATAAAATACGGTAGATATGTTTGTCTCTGATATTTTTTAAGGTTTGGACAATAAACAGTGGCGTATTAACTCCAAAATCTTTACGAAGATGGAATTTTTTGAACCATAAAAATACCAAAAAAGGACCATGGGAGTGACAAAACTGCACAAAGGATGTGAAATAAAATCACACAAGCTCCCCAAGAACAAGAACATTAAAAATGTCCTACACTGCACCAGCGTCTGGACTTCAACAACTACTCCTTGGACTATATGCCCCACCAGGTATTGAATTACGAAAGTCCAGACGTGGTTTGGTGCCCAAGTCGGGACTTTAACCCAAAAACTTCGATTTTGTTAATAAAGGAGCTTGCCATTCTTAGACCGGTTTCGGCATTATTATGCCTCATCAGTAAGAAGCAGGCTAGCTCGACATCCTGTCACTAAAGGATGTCTGACTTCTTGATAAAAGTGGTTGCGTGTATCACGAACGAGGAAAGCCCAACGCCATCTTCACTTTTATAACAAAATCAAAGCTTGCAAAACTATAGAAAACTATATGAAGGTGGAATTTTTTTGAACCATAAAAATACCAAAAAAGGACCATGGGAATGACAAAACTGCACAATGGATGTGAAATAAAATCACACAAGCTCCCCAAGAACAAGAACATTAACTGGATGATGTTCGCTACTTCTGAGGTATAGAAGCACAAAAATGAAAATAATTTTCTAGTGCTAGATTGTAGAAATATGCCATAATATTTTTGTCTATGGTTTTTGTACATATTCTTGTTTTTAATTTAAAATACAGTTGTTTATTATTATTCGTGTGGAACTATGCGATTATAAAGCAATTTACGAAAAACTGGCGAATGACGGAGTTAAATCGAAGCTGATATCTTGTTCAGAAGTCAAAAATACATGCACTGACCTCAGAAATATATAATTTTTATTGTCTGCCAGTGTTATGTTCACGTTAATTTGGAAATTCTCCTATGTTCTCTATTATTTTCATTACTTATAACCAACCATATATTTTAATAAAATGTGGATTTTATTCAACATAAAATTTTAACTCTAACTTTTCCTGTCGGCTGATGTATTAACAAAAATTAAAAAATAACAAAGTTATCTCATCGCTTTAGAGATAATGGAAGATCAGAATGTAATAAACCACTGTGACTAGATCTCACGGTATTTACCTACTCACCTCCACTATAAGGTAAGTTATCAAGAAGCTATATTTCACGGCTATTTTGTCTTATAAATAAATCCTCTACAAACTAACTCGTTTTATAAAAATCGAAATCTAAAATACACATGTCAATTTCAAATCGAATACTATCTCATGGCTACATGTTCTCTGGCGTTTTCCACCGACACTAACCAATTCAAGTGATATTGGAAAATAGTTTTTGAAGTGCTACTGGACTTAACTATCAACATAACGCGGTGTTATCGGAAAATTCTGCAGTTCAGAAACACATTTCATTTATATGAAGGCGTTTCAGAAAACATCCTTAAAACTAAAGGGTTGGTTGTCCGTTGGAAATATTTTAAGTGAATTAATAAATCGGTATTTTTCAGGAAATATGACAGAAGTAGTTGGACGACGTACATGGTTTGGAGCGCTTTTCATAATTTTTAAGATTGAAGTTGTTGAAAGAAAATATCGACCAGCTACGATGTACTGCAAACTGTACCTTAACCCAGGTTGTCGAACATTCCAAATATTTCTAACGCACTACCCAGGCTGGCTAAAAAAAATATGTGGGGGCAGCACCACAATGAACCTAACTGTCACGCCCAAGTGTATGCCTTCTAAAAACCTTCATTTATTCATCCCAAACAAGTATCTTCAGATTGCCAGATGTTGAATTGGGTTTTACTTGAAATTTTAAGTTTTAATTTTATGTATATTTATATAATATCTAAATTTTTAGGTTGAACAAATAAATATAAATTATACAAATTCCCGATTAGTGGTTAACCGATTACATTTTAATCATTGTTAATTTATATTTTTTAGTATGATAAAGCTTGTATCGAAAAATGTTATGTCTGCATACTTACAAACTGTAACTTGAGTAGCTATTACACTTACTTGAATAAAATAAATAAATATAAATGTGACGCATACTTTAAATTCTCTATATGAGTATGATGGACATCCAGATATATGTTTAACTTTTAAAAATACGTCCTGTCCTGGACCAATTACCTGGACATTTGTATAAATCAACAGATGAACTCATTTTTATAAAAACAAATCATAAATCCACTAAAAGTAAATAAAAATTATACAAGGTAAATTAACTCTTTGTAAAATTCATATTCAATTATGATTATGAATAAAAAAACAACGCATAACTATAATCGCTATACAAATCTAAAATAATCGTTTTAACTAAATGAAAAAAAAAAAAAAAACTAAATTAAAACTTCCATCATCGAATTCATGTTTAAAATACGTGGTCATTAAATTTATTTCACTTGTCTGTATATATCTAAAATGTGATTTATTGCACATTTCAATTAGGATGAAAGTTGGAAATTGGGTCACAAATTTGCTGGTTACTTATTTTCAGTTCGTTCGAAATATAGGTAAAATAAAAATATTCGATGATCGGTTTAATGAAGGAACGTGCAAATATTTGATAAAAAAAAAATTTTTTTGCTGGTTACTGAGCATTAAAAACTTACAAAGTATTGTAGAACAGTAAGAATGAAGATTTTAATATATTATTAATTCCTCCGAGAATAGGCATGATTTAGATATAATGTACAATATTCATCGCTTGTGTTACTTAGTTTTAATTTGCCTACATGTCTGAAAATGAATCATATCAACCCTAAAAATCAGATCGAAAGTAATATTTCCGGGCCTTGGGCCGCAAAAATCAAAAAGAACACG
Organism: Crepidodera aurea; assembly: GCA_949320105.2. Classification (NCBI taxonomy): domain Eukaryota; kingdom Metazoa; phylum Arthropoda; class Insecta; order Coleoptera; family Chrysomelidae; genus Crepidodera; species Crepidodera aurea. Next base: position 16,341,797 of record OX439473.1, read on the forward strand.
ATTTCCACTATCAACGCACCTTTGACTTTGACATTTCACATACATTTTCATTAAACGTCAGTGTAGAATCAAGAGAATTAAACTTTAAAATAAAGATACGTTCTGATTCTCAATAATTGTAATTATGTGAATTAGTGAAAATGGATAGTAATTCAGGCAGTGATGAAGAATTTACGAATAGTCCACCAGACTTGCAAGAAGAAGGTAGTAATGTTTCTCTAAATTTGTTACTTAACAAGACAAAGCGCAATGGTACGAAAAGTCCTATGAATTGTTTAACAACTGGAAATAATATATAATAAATAAATCGGTACATTTTTATTACTTAAGTTGCTCATTAAAATCTGTCTATATTTATAAAATTAAAGATTTTTGTTATATTTTCCAATTTTTTGTTTTTTTTTGATAGACTGCTAAAGCTCATTTTCGGTCCTTGTGACACAATATACTATTATCTACCATCACTACTCTAAAAGTTAACACCTCATTACTCCTCATTACTATTATTCACGAAATACACATTTAATAATTTACAATTGTATAAAACCCCCTGTAGTATCGTTTTTCTTAATATTTTTTTATAAAAACAAGTAGGCAGATGTCGGACTACACACTGAAATCTTTTCTTTTTTTTTTAAATTAATTTCTAGACTCGATATTTACTTATCCTTACTTTGTTCCGCTTTGTCTATATAATTAAGGATAAATACCAGAAGGAAAAAGCTAAGGATACAGAATTAGCTATGAAAAATGTCCAAATTATGTCTTTAACCGGCTTTATTCCGGATACTCTTCAAGACGGCCAGAAACACCAATATTGAAATGCAGAAGGTATTCATACTGAACATCTGTTTATTTAGTAACCGATTCCAATTAACCTTCTGAAATTGATATCCTGTTAAATGGGTAGAACTAACTTTTTGATACTTCGTATCGGGTCAGGATGAGCGAATTTCATGCAGCTTATTGCATACTATTATTGCATACATATTAAAAATGTAATTTCTCACCACGTCATTTATCAGTTTTACAGTGACACACCAACACAATCAAAAACCTCCTTACTCCTAAATGTTATTGAATTATTGAAACGCTAGCATTAATTCCATGCTGTTGGGTTCTAATTAACAGTGCTGTTCCTAAAGTGGCGCTGGGAAACAGTAACACAGCCTACATAAAACACGAGGCTAATGAACATAGTATTTGATGCCTTAACACAGAAGTAAAAAAAATAGTGTAAATGTGAAAATATTGCTCGATACTTTCTGGTGAATTTCATAAACTATAGACCTGATCAGGCGACGTTTAGCAACGATTTTTTTGTGACGAATAAAACCTAGATATTCTTTAACACGGCCGTCTGTTTTTTATAAAACTATGTTGATACGAAGTATCCCAAAAGAAAAACTTCACGCAAAAACGAATTTAGCAAGAGACAACTTCAATTTGTGTTATTTGACACGAAACGTTATTTTCCGCTATGTAGACTCGGACGACGCGTTGCGTTTAAACGAAGACTTCCATTATATCTTCAATACTGGCATAAAAATTTCGTCTAAGAGAACTGTCAAGATATTATCGCTCTTTAATTTTGTTTCTGTTTACCAATTTTGGGAGAGGGCAAATCGATAAGACGTGGGAATTAAATTAATTGCTACTGAGATAAAGACTATTGAGATGTTGGCGAATCAAACAAATAAAAGAATATTATTTTAGTTATAAAAATATCAAGAGTGAATATAAAATTTAAAAAAAGCGCTGGTTTATACAGTATTTAAACAACTAGTTTCGAGTGACCTTTATCAGATTCTAATATCAGTTTGAATTAAATAAAAATAAAATAACTGAAAAGGATCATACATTTTTTAACACAAAAAATGGAGACACATGAAGATAAATTCAATAATAACCCAAAAATGCTGATGAACGTCAAAGAAACTAAAAAAATATTATATTATTATCAGTAGTTAGCGCAATTTCTGCTTTTGAAATAAATAAAAATACACTGTTTCTAATTTCTCTATATGACAAGGAAATCAGTATAGCAGAGGTACGGTTAGGATCCCCCTTGTCCATGTTATCATCGTTATTACCAGTTTAATCCTTTCTAATTGGAATTTGGATAAAGGTTTTGTTTATTCTAAGCTTAAATTAATATTTCAACAGAACGCTGATTAAACGGGCCAGGAAACGAAGATATTTTCATTATAAATTCTACATTTAATATGACGATAATAAATGTCAAAAGACACTACAAAACTAGAATACCAATTGCCGAAAATGTTTTAGGAATAAATTGTAAATATACGTATCAAATGAAAGATAAATTAAAAAGTGGTAAAATTAAAATAAAAAATATATTTTTCCTACGACCACATAGGAAAGTAACAGATATCGCACTCTCTACTACGACGGAAAGTGGTACTTTCCACACGTGTGCGGAAAGTACTTTCTACACACGTGTAAATTACTTTTTCTACAACTGCTATGAAAAGTACCACATTTCTCATAGCTTACTTAATTTCAAAACCATGTATTGCTCACACTGTGCGGGAATATTTTTACCCACGGCACTTTGCCCACACCACATGCCCACACGTGTGTTTGCGGCACTCGCCCTTCAGGCTCGTGTCACAAACTTCCACACTCGTGAGAAAAGTTGAACTATCCCCACTTGTTGCACAATATCCTATTCCTATCTGTTCTACAAGTTCAGATACCTTATTTATTTTAGTGAGGCAGTGACGTCACACGTCAAAAATCTGCGGCGTTGCCAGGTAGATTTTTTTTTCGTTCACTTAAAGATAAAATTGTGCCAGTTACTTATTTTTCTAGCTTGAATCTACGTGCATCTAATGTGCTATCAACTTGATTGAAGATTGGAATGGATGTAAAAAAAAACTGCTAGTGTATAATAAAATATTGACTATAAGGCATATTCAATAGTAAGAAAAGTGTTTTAATATTCAAATAAAAATTAAAAGTTATGTAGTTTTGGAATTTTTATTGTAATATGCCACTATGTTATAGTACATTGAAACGTTGGAGGTCAATTTGTAACTACTACTAAGTGTTGCTAACCTTTAACAGTTAATTTCCTCTGCACGTTAAGTTTAAATCGTATTTGCTCTTAGTGTTTTCGTGTTTATTCCGTTGACAACAGAAATAACTAGAAATTACGTCACTGTCTCGCTAAAATAATATTGTTTTGTTTTCAAATAAATGTTAATTATCAATATTTGTATTTATTCTACTACAAAAGTGATTGTAAATAAAACAGTATTATTTATAATATAAAATATATTCAAACAGATATAGAACTTGTCACAAATAAAACCATCACATTTCACAATATTTGGTAAAGTTATCGCGTGGTCTTAGGAAAAATAGTGTACATTACTTGTGCGAAAGTGGTATTTCCCACTCGTGTAAAAAGTGTCACTTTCCGCACTCGTTATGTAATATACTATTTCTGTTTGTCAGTGTCAACTTTTGAACTAAATATATCTTTTGTGTTCTATGTAATTATTAAATTACTGTACAAAACTAATGAGATTTTTAATTTTTTTTTCATATTTGGTAGACAATTTTAAGCCCTTGTCCCACAAGAAAAAGAACTAACTCAAATTAAATTGTAGATCTACTTGCGATAAATTTTACTGCACTACTTTATTAACTTCAGCTGAAACACAGAATTCTTGTTCAGATTTACGGTAACCATAAATGGAAAGGCACAGATGGGTTCCTACCACACTCTAGGGTAGACATAAGATCTGTTAAAGCCGAAATTTAATTTTGGAACGTAAATATTACTAACAATATTACAACTGTTAATTTTTTTATTGAAATAGTTGAAATCTGCAATCTGCTCGACTAATAGTGAAAGCCTGTTTTCTATTCTTCCGTAATTGAGTTTTAGTATTTTAAACTTGTTTTTTTTATAAAAATAACAGGACCTCGTATATCATTCATAAAAAAAACAAAATCATTGACACTAATGAAGCTATAAGTCACAGTTTACTGGAACAAAATTAGATCAGTTCAAAAAGATCTCCTATAAGTCGTTTTTCAAATGGAGCTTCGTTTGTGTATTCAGTATCTGTAACGGAAATTTGTCAACGATAAAGTAGACAAACAAAAACACATTTCGAACCGGAGAATACGTATCCCAAATTGTACGAATAGAGGAATTTTTAGCTACAGAAAGCAAGTTAAAAAATGTGCGTCTATCTGTTATGATGAGACAAACATATCATAACGGCAATGTATGATAGCCATACGTTATAGAAACGCTGCAAGAGTCATTTTTCATTTCTAGATTTGCAGTGGATATGTGCAAGCATGCGAAAAACGAAGTGTTATGTTTATAAATTATCGAAAAGTTGATGAATGTCTGTCTGTGATATGGCAGCCCGTATAGTTTTACATCTGGATGATGTTATTTGCTGCTAGTTATATCCGCATGAAGGTTTCGACATAATTTTCCATTACGACGCATTCTAGTTTTCATCATGGATGCAGAATATTTATTTATCACAGTTATGTATTTACAGTCATGTAATTATAACCAACAAGGTTTCGTTTATTGTCACCAAGCCATTCTGTATATTTGTTGTAATATAACAATTTATTTGATATTCAGAACCATCACTAAAAAGTAGAAAAGCGTTTTCTCTTTGACAGTTACTCACAACTTTTATATTAAAAATGTTGTCCTAAAACTTTTTTTTTATATTAACTATGGGAATAGATACACGGCGATAAAGTTTACTGAGCACCTGAAGAATTCTAACGAAGGTAGACATTTGGTGAATATACTCTAGTATATTTTTTTAACAAACTTTATTCTGCAATATTTGGTTACAGCTAAATGAAAAATACATCCCTAATCGCCTTAATAGTTGGCTAATAACTAGCCAAAACAAAAGTGAACTGTATAACTCTTCTTCTATTAGCTGGTTCATAGACTTCGAAGAGTTGAAATAAAATGAGACACTTAACAAACTCCATTTATTAAGTTATATCTCTGAACTAATAATTTATAATTTACAAAGAATGAAAAATGTACACGTCTTACAGAGTTATTACCAAAGCAAGCAATTGATCATCAAAATGAACTCATATGAAATGAAAATGAAAACTGATTTGTTGCTCTACTGTCGTGATGAGTGCTGATGTGCAAGTAAAAACGCCGATAACGCCAAGCTTTTGTTTTCCCTCGCTTCAATTTCGAGATGACGGAAATCACCGTGGTGTCGCTTGCAAAAGTTAATTTTTTATTGGTTTAGACTTCGCACTCTATTTTAAATTACCGGAAATTGAATAATAATGGACTGGCCCGGAGCGTTCAGCTCATGCAACGTTTGCTGTAAACTAATAACTCATGTTTTGTTTGTTTAAATGTTTAGTCAAAATTTAATTATTGTATTTTGATTTGTTCGAATTTTTATTTAGTGGACGTTGGACGTTTTCAACCAGTTACAATTAATTAAAAAATAATTAAACAATTGTGCAGTTAAGTGTTCTTAATATAAACTAAGATATTGAAGTAAAACTATTATTTTAATTATTCATTTTGAATACCTTGTTAATGAGAGCAGAAACAAAAGTCGTCTTTAAATATTGTTATGCTTTTGAAATACCTCGTTTCATTGAAAATGACATCTTTTCAACGACAATTCCTCGAAAGCAGCGTGAACACTGCAATCTAATAACGGCGTTAATTATTTTTGAGGATATTTCATTATTCCGCATTTTACCCCGTCTTAATATGGCTTGACGTTTTTCTTTCTTTCAATTATTACTGAGCACCGAAATTCAATTCTGGGAATTGACTGGTTGAAATGTGATTCGCGTGGAAAATTTTCTTTGAGCTATTTACAGCAATATTCATTAGTTGACGGATAAAAATGGTACATCAAGAATATTATATCTGCTTCTCTAAATAATAAATTACTTTGACCTTACGCCTGCATTTGATTTAATCGGCCAATTCATTAGTAGATCAACCTTATGTGTATCAGGAGCTCAGTAAATAACTTGATTTAGTCATACCTGTAAAACCTCAAGAAGGTTTTCACTAATGAACAAATGTATAAACGAAGGAATGTAGTAGTTAAAATGTCACAAAGTTCAATACTGGGCCCTGTTTTATTTTTATATTTATAAATGATTTATCACTGTCATGTTCCAACTCATAACTCATAACGCCACCGATCCATGAAATAAAATTTGTAGTTTATATAACAGGCAAATTAAGTGACATTTCCTTCTTTTTTCAATTTTTTTCCAATAGGTTCTAGGAAGCAGTTAAAGTAATCAAAATCAAATGGTAATTCCAACGTACAGAGAGAGAGAGATACGATGAACTTTTTCTTTTAATATTTAACATTTAATCTTAGCCTTCTTCTGTCTCTAAGGATTCATCAGCTGGGATAGTGAGCCGAATAGACAAATACCTTATTGGTGAAAACAAGGTACAGCGTCCCAGAACTCTGTCACGTGGTGGTTTTTTCAATGCCCAATCTTTTTCTCACGTAGTATTAGTAATGCACCTAACAAAGAAAACGTTCATAAAATGAAATTGATTTTTTTTAAATGACATGTTCAAAAACTTTCGTTGATCCTAATCTTAACTATAAAGATACATGGATGGCTTCAGAAAGATGGGAATAAAAATGATCTATCTATCTGTGATGGGGGTGTCGATACACTGCGACCTATAAGATCTATTGTGCCCCCTACTGCTGCCCAGTCGTTAAGGATGTCTCAACGATTAGAGCATTTCCTCCAATCTTATTGCTTTCAGATTAGGTAGATCTTCCTCTTCTATTTAATATTCTCCAAGGTATCGTACCCTTGGATTTTGCAGGGTAATGCATTCTGAGAGAATGTGAATAGAGGTTTCCTCCTCTTCCTCGTAGAATCTGCATTCTTCTTTGTCTACCAATCCGAGTTTCTTTAGGTGGCCTCTCAGACGGCAGTGCCCTGTTAGGATACCATTAGTATTCTGAGCTTATTTTTACTTTTACTGATGCAGTCGTCAGATCTCTTCTGGTTATAGTTCCCCAGTAGTGTCTTGGCCTGCCTCATTCCTTGTAGTCCTATCCAGTATTGGGATCTTTTCTTATTTACTTCTTTTCCAAGTTCATCAAGTATTGTACTGGTGCTTATTCCGCAGAAGGGGTCAGGTCCCAGAAATGGTGTTTCAGTCCCTTTTTTTGCGAGTACGTCTGCTATGTCATTACCCTCCACTCCAGTATGTCCCGGAACCCATAGTAGGGTAACAGTGTTGTTCTTGCCTAGTTCGTTTAGATTCTCTAGGCACTCCTAAACTATCTTGGAGTTAATTACGTGGGAGTTCAAGGCATTAATGGCTGCTTGACATGATGATGGTCTCTTGTCTGCGAAAGTTTCTTTCTATGTTTAACTGGACACATTTTCCGATGGCGTATATTTCAGCTTGGAAAATGCTCGGAGATTTGCCTAAACTTTCGCAATATTTGGTTCCAGGCCCATATACTCCTATTCCTATTCCTTCTGTTGTTCTAGAACCATCTGTGTACCATTTCATGGCACTTCTCTTGAGTTTTGGGATGGTATCTTTGTCCCATTCGCTTTTGTTACTTAGCTTTGTGTTGAATTCTTTCACAAAGCTAAATTTCTTTGTCATCTCATCTTGGGGCATGTCCCAGGTTTGGTGATTTCCAGGAAGGAGTCGAAACTTGCGTTTAGTTGATCCTTCTCTGGTCATTCTGTAGGTTGTCCTTATCGCTATACTCTCCACTACTATATGGAGGGGTGTAAGGCTTAGGATTACCTCCATGGCGGCCGTTGGTCACGTTTTCATTGCACCTGTTATGCATACGCAGCTAGTCTTTGGAAAAAGGATAGTAGTACCTACTAAAGACAAAACAATCCATCTAGCTAAACTCCTAATTCAATCCAAACCAGGAGGTGGAAAGGGACAGATTATTATTAATTTGGTGATTAAATTATCAATAAAAACTGACTTTATTTTAATTTTTTTAAGTATATTAGAGTTGGCTAAAAAATAAAAAAAATTAAATTAAAACATTTTTTATGGTTTTTCAACCAGTAGGTTTTTCTTTTCCCGGACGGTGCTTTACGTTATTTTTTGACAAATATTTCCACAATAATATACAAACTTGCCAAAATACTTATTGAAATGAAATTCAAATGTATATATTTCATTAAATTAAAAATATCTTCGAAGATAGCAATTCAAAAACAAATCTTAATAAAGTTGTTAAAACTTAAATCAACATAATTAAACAGCAGAGTTTGGTATAACCTATTTATGACACATACGGTATTTTAGGTGTACGACCTAGTTTTTTTCATATTGGAAAAAGTAATAAAATTAATTGCGGGCTGGTGTCCAATAAAATCCATCATATCGGACAATGTAAATACACGACAATGAAATGTAAGCTAAATTTTTTATGTTCTGTTGATTTTAATTCTGATGAAATATCAGTAAAGGTACAATTACAATTTTTTTTTTTGATTATATAGTAATATACTTATACAAGTTTATTTATTTTATTTAGCGTATGGCTACTTTCACACGCAATTAGACTTTAGTAAGATAGTATATAACATTCACACACAAACATATATAACATACATAGATACAGAAATACTTAAAAATTAAACATGTATAAATTATTCAGGTCAGATATGAACGTCAAGGTTTCTTAGCCAATACTCTACTGTCGATGTTAAATGAATGAAGTCCTGGGCAGTTCCATGGCATGAGCGCTTGGTATGGTCTGTCCATGTAATAAGTCAGAAAGAAAGGAACACGCCGTCAAAGGCACCGCTGAGACCGAAGCGCTCGGCTTTCCTTTGAAGAAAGGAGTCCTGTGATTTATGACTGTATCTCTCTTTAAGGTCGCCGGCGCTGCGGCGTCACACTCAAAGGTTTATATGGGGAAGTAATTTTTTTTTGTCCATTTTTTTAACTCGGCGGCATCTCCTTTCTTGTAGTCTTAAAGTTGGAATAAACTATACATTGAAAGGCAATATGGCTGATAGTCTGGAAGGCCCCGCCACAATCGCAGCCAGGTGATGGTTTCATGCCCCATTTGTACAGGGAGTCGTTACATCGACCGTGGTTCGTTTAGGGTCCTCCATCTGCCACGGGGTAGGTTGAAGCCGGAAGGTGGTGCTTCTGTGTTGAAAATGTTCCTCCATGCAGCAGGGGATTGTTCCTGCCAGTTATTTTACCAAACGGATTTAGGCTGGAAGTTAGACTCGTCTAGTTCTATCGCTGTTCTGATAGGGTCGCGTATGGATTTGAGGCGTTGTCATCCTGGCGGTAAGTCTGTATGAATTGGAAGGTTATACAAGTTATATAGAATGATACAGGATATACTGCACATCTATTAACTTGATGTTGGTGACACTAAGGAATATTGAGATGTAGGGTAATTTGTTGTTTCTTACAAAAACTTTTTGTGAATAAATATTTAACCATTTGAATCAATGTAAATCTATAAAGGCCTCCCACTAGAAGTGGTTTTCTAAAAACATAATTTTAAAACATAACATGTTTGTTTTTATAATCCAATCAATCTAAAACTAATACACATAAAAGTCTAAAATATCATATTATTTATTTAAGATTTGGGTCTAGAATAGGTTACCCTTTTCAAATGGAAGAATAACAATATTCTTCATTTTACGTTTTTTCAGTGTATTTTTTAATGTGTACATATTTCATAACGAAAGAGGGTTGATGACAAATAAATTTTTTATGAAAGCATCGTCCATCAGTTTCCACTTCAACACTATAAAAGTTTAAATGGATACGAAACCTTAAATTTTTCAATTTTCTCTTCAAAATCACCTTATAGATCTCGTGAAAGTTACACGCGGCAGCGTTTTTAGTATCCCCATGAATAATATAGCACATGATCGATACCGTCCAATTGAACCGAGGATGTCTTCGAAGCTCCTGAATGGACATGACTAATTCCCCGTTTCTGTTGAAATATTGGATAAGAAAAGCTTATTTTCCCAAGAAATCAATTTCTCAGAAACCCGGTGCAAGTTTTTCGCGACTTCAACATCTACCAGAATTCCTAATAATTTTGTTTTGTTAAAAGTTCTTGACAGTTTCAATGCACTATTGTTGTAGTATTAAAAATATCTCTATATTTCTTCGCTTGACGTCTACTCCCGTTACGGCTTTCGTCATTCATCACTGTGCGAGATGCCATTCTTCATAAACAAATAACGTACTTTTTACAAACCTTGACACGAAAATCGAAGCTATATTATAAAGAGTTGCCTGACTGCACGAAATTTTATTATATTTTATTATTTTTTGACAACTTCATGCAGAGTTTGGCTACAAAAGGGGAAAGTTTAAGTATAGAAATTATTCTAAATTAATAAAAATAGACAGCAAGCATAATGCTTACCCCATTGTACTGAATAATTTCCTAATTATATATTTATTAATTTCATTATTATTATTAGATATTTATAATATAAAAATGACTCGTATTCTGAGGCGATCCAAATTTGGAGACAATTTTGGATTTCTGCGAAAGAAGAGAACCAGTGGCCAGCCAAATTGTGGTGCATCCTTCAGAATAACCAGTAGTCAGAAGGAACAATATCCGGAGAATACGGCGGTTGTGGTAAAACATTTAAGCGTTTCCAAATATTTTTTCAAGATTTTTGCGACGTGGGGTCTTATTCAACAATTTTAACTGATATATCGTCTAAAAAATTTTATTTAAAACTTTTTTCAATTGCATAAATTTCTTTTCAATTACAATTACAATATAAGTATATACGAAAGCTTTCGATCCAAAGTTATATTTGTCATTTTATCAAAACTATTTCTTTCTTTGTGATTACTTTTAGGTCGGTAGCAGTTATATATTTTATTTTGTATTTTATTTTTTCGAAAAAGTATTATATAGACCCCAATTTATGTTGTATAAATTAATGTATTTCGCTTCTATATATAATAAAATACAGATTTTTAGAGAATTATAAACCTAAACTGGCCTGTAGTCATTAAACGAAAATTAAATTTTTCACCTTCTCATCGTTAGGGCCTCAGTTTTACACCATTTTTTTCCATTCTTGATACTTAGATGCGTTTTATCTCCGGGTATAAACCCTGTTTATTGTATTTTTATACCTTCTGTTTACTCTGTGCTGTGTACCTCTAGAACTCGTTGAATGTGACGAATTTGCCATAATAAAATTGTATATGACAGGATGTGTACTCAGTGGTATTTTGTCAGGGATTTTTTACTAAGAATTCTTTTACTAAAAACTTTTTTCACTGCAAATAACAAAAAGGCGTAAAATGTAGTCACTAGGCAACAATTGCTGGATAAGGTAGAAGAATTGATTTAAAACACTTTGAGAGTTTTTTTTAATATCTGTATTTCTCAAATGATAATCCATCCTTAATAACTTAAAAAATCTGTATTTGTAAATCGTAGTTTCCAGGAAGCTGTGAAACATCTTAAAGAACGTTTCCCTGACCGCCCAAATTATATGTATTACTTTATACTGCCTGTTGAAAGGGAAATAGTAGTGGAACACCTAAAAGTGTTCACTTTTTTAAAAACTACAAAAGTTTTATACTGAAAAAAAAACAACACTAATTTTGGTCATAGTGGAGCAGCCTATTGAGCATTTTCTTCATCACTTAAAGTTTGAGTTGGTTTTTGGTCCTTGGTTTCTTTAACAAATAATAAACTAAACGACAAATTACGAGAGACAACAACATCTAACACTCCACATGTGTTTGGACCTTTTTGGCGAAACGCCACCTGTCGTTCCTCGACTGTTTTTTCTTCCGCTCAGATACACAAACATCCCTTTCGATTGGCCTCTATGCAAAAGTCACGCACCGAATGAGGGCGCTATTTAACTTTCGACTTTTTTAAACGACAACTCAATTGGTAAGGTTGGTGAGTATCGATCTAATAGCCAAAACACGTCTTGTCGCGGTTAGACTATGGATGGGTGACCACTGATATGCGCATCGGGTTGTCCTTTCGCAGTGCTGATAAATATTCCTAGATAGAGTGCTTCTTTATTGAGTTGTAGATAGAATTTGAGTAATTTTAGTGCTCTCTGAAGGGTTCCTTATTGGAAAAGGTACATCGCTGTAATAGTTTTATATGTATGGTATTGGAACGAATTGAAAGGTTTTGTCTAGGGTCTGAAAATATACTATTGATGGTAACACAGTAAATCCTGAACCCTTCTGCGGAATAAGCACCAGCAATACTTGATGAACTTGGAAAAGAAGTAAATAACAAAAGATCCCAATACTGGATAGGACTACAAGGAATGAGGCAGGCCAAGACATTACTGGGAAACTATAACCAGAAGTGATCTGACGACTGCATCAGTAAAAGTAAAAATAAGCTCAGAATATTAACGGGTATCCTAACAGGGCATTGCCGGCTGAGAGGCCACCTAAAGAAACTCGGATTAGTAGACAAAGAAGAATGCGGATTCTGCGAAGAAGAGGAGGAAACCTCTATCCACATTCTCTCAGAATGCATTACCCTGCAAAATCCAAGGGTACGATACCTCGGAGAATATCAAATAGAAAGATCTACCTAACCTGAAGCCAACCGACATCCTGAACTTTTTGAAAGCAATAGGACTGGAGGAACTGCTCTAATCGCTGAGACATCCTTAACGATTGGGCGGCAGTAGGGGGCACAATAGATCTTATAGGTCGCAGTGTATCGACACACAGTAAATTGTATTTTCCAAATCACCTAATGTTTATAAATCACTCTTCTCTTTTTAAAAAGTGAAGTAAAAAATTATAATTGAATCGAGCTCTAACGATTTCCACGATTCATGATTATGACCTGAATGCTATTGAGGGTTCACAGCTATTCGATATTTTTGTAATTGGAAATATTTAAGATTAAAAAGCCTTCGCCGCCAGCATTAATTTATTTCAAAACGTTGATTCACCTCGAGTTGGATGGATTTCGTTGTTGAAAAAATTGAGTTTATTAAAGAAAAATAAAGCAGAGTATTATAAGCACGGAGATTGTAGGCAATGGCGTAGAATTAAAAATTGTTAGATTATTTAAATGAATAAAATTTATTTAATATATACTTGTAGAAATAAATTTTTGTATGTTAATGCAGCTTATTGTTTCTATATTCTTTTTGGTTACTAAAAAACATCATTTTTTAAAACTGCTAACATATTAATGTTAAAAATTAAAAAATGGGTAACTGATAAAATAGTAATTTAACACAGCAATACATTTTTTCCTGTAGGTTTAGTGGAAGAAGGAACAGCTAATGTAGGAAAAAAGTAGGACATTCACATCAATTTCTATTTTTATTTTTAATTGATAAGAACACGAGACGGAAGAGAGGATAGAAGGAAAGATTTTAATATTTAAATTTAGTAAACATTTAAAAATTAATAATTACATGTAAAATGAAATTTAATATCCTCTATATATATCTATTATATGGAGCTGAAATAAAAACGTCGGCGACTAAAGCAGACTAAGAAATTTTGGAGAATCAGAGATAAACTATGTTAAGACCAGCAAAAATGTCTAAATAAAATAAATCTCGAAATAATCTACATTTATAAAAATATTGCTGAAGCAGCCAGCAGGACATGAAATTGTTAAAAAGGTAAAAGCGAATAAAATAAGCCATTGGAGAAAAATTCATACAGAAAAATTTAAAAAAAACTGATTCACCCTGAAAATATAACGCTAACCTAAAAATAGTTTTATCTACGCCTTGCACTGTAAATGTCAAATATTGTACTGTCAAAACTACCAGTAAGCGACGGCAGGTAAAACAAATCGCACAGCGTGTGATTTTTATAAAAAAAGTCGATAGTTTCCAACCGTTAATTTCTGAATGATATTGTTTTAGGATATTCATTAAGACAGACAATAATCAGATACATTAATTTATCTATAGTTTGATTTAAAATATTAATAATAATAATGCTAATTTAATCAATTTAGGCAATACACATTACATAAAAGTTTGACAGAAATGTCAGTCAATTAATAAATTATAATGGACAATTATTGCTATTCATTAATAAAGTTGTTATTTTAAACATTTTTAAGTGGTTGGTTTAGTCAACACTTTTAAATCTGTCATTACTATGAAATTCGTGCGTAATTTTTCCATTCGTGCGTAATATGCTACTTACAACACTTGTTACGTAATATACTATTATCCACTTATATGCAGAATGCTATTTAAATCAACAAGTAAATTTTTTGTAAATATTAAAAAAATATGATTTAAAATCTACGCCAATGTTTGTGTTTACATACTTTTGAATGAAATGAATAGCGTCGCAGGAGGGCGCAACAAGAATAAAGAAATAAACATACCAACAAAAACGCAAATCTTTGCATTTGTTTTTCATTACGAGACAATTACGAATATATTTCAATATGCAACCACACGCGAAGTTAGTAAATGGGGTTCGCGTTATGTTTCGTGATTGTTAGCCCTAGTTGAAAAACGCATTTTTAAAATAATATATAATAAAAACCAGATTATACATGTGGTAAATAAGGAATATAAAGGGTCTTATGATGATACTGTCTTATGACAGTTTATTACAACATAGGTCCTAAAAGTAGCCGTTATGCAGAAAATGTTTTTCACAATCCGGCAACAGCGTTGTACAACGACATTTTATGAATCCTGACTGATACAGTTTAAATAGGTTATCACAGTATTTGTAAATGTGCTTTAAATGCATTTTGTACAAATCAATACATTATTTATAACAAATTAAGTTCTGTGGTTTTCATATAGCTTCAAAAGAAAAAATCTAAAGAATTGAGATCTGGTGATCGCGCGGGCCTGCGTTGGGGGCTATTTCTTCCTATCCATTTATTTTCGAATATGCCGTTCAGAAATTGTACTACTTCACGGCTTGCGTGAGCTGGTGCCCCATCATGTAAATACCAGTACTACGTGTAGAATCTTTTTCTACCAAATTCAAAACTCGTCCTTCGGTTTCTATTCCAATTTGATGACCGCGACCACGACCCTCACACTTTGGAATAACACTATTGGAGTCAAGTTGTCTTTGGGAGACTGCTACAAACGTTTCACGAACTGGTAATCATCTTTCCGGAAAACGTAGTACATAAATGCGTCTTGCTTCTTGAGAATTGCACTTAGCTTCTCCGTACAATAGACGCATATCATGATATTCACGCACTGAATACATTTTAAATCACTTATTAATTAATCACATAAATCTAATAAAACAAATAAATCACTACGGTGTTCTAATGACGATACCGATTTCTGAAATGAGTAATTCCACATTCCAGCGTGAAAGAAAAAACATCACTTTTTTTTGTTAGAATTATTGTAGTAAATAGCGGAGCAGAGTTGTCAAGTTACGCACATTTCAATATCTGTTCATGTTACTTTTAAAAAATATTTATTTTCTATAGACGATTAAGTAATGAACTGATAATAAAATAGTTGTTATTCGTGCATGGATTTTGTATTTTGAAGTGTTATCTACTATACTCACACATCCAAACTTTAATGTTAAATTTTTCGAAAACGGTAGGTTTTAGAACCTATGTTGTAATAAACTTTTTTACCTTATTTACCTAATACCCTGTAGATGTCAGGCGATTATTTGTTTACTAAAAAATCTTTTATAAAATATATTCAACAATCATCCCATAATATTTAAAAGTAAAAAAGGCTTTGAAATAAACTTAGGAATCTTTATTTAAAACTAAAATAATGATATTTTGAAAAAAATGAAAAATGTAAATAAACAACTGCCTTAAAAATGCCCTAGTATTCCAGAAACTAAAAATTGTTGAAGAATACATTCTTACCTCTTTCTCTTACACTAAATATTATCAGTAATAATAAATGACAATAATTCTTCTGCACATTCTGAATTATTTAGTCAGTAAAAGCACGACTACGTTCAAGTGCGTCAAAAATTTAAAGTATATCCGTCTATCTCGAAGAGGCATATTTCGATCTAGAGTTTAATTCTCCTCCGTGAAACACTATTCGGACACGGGAATTCATTTAAAAACAATTTAGTTTTATTTCCTCGAAACCGAATTTTGTTGCACAAGCAACAATAAAACTGAGCCATTTTCTCCTATTTGCCTCTATATTTTAAAATGGCCACTTTATCGATTTTCAATGCAAACTACATAAAACTTTATCGAGTTTTATTCAGAAACCCATATTTCACGTAACACAAAGAATGAATGTCGTACGTTATATCGTAAATAACCTTTATTTTAATATCGTTCGACCATTTTTGTGCAATAACTATTTCTTCGGGGGTCTAAAATCCCAAATCCTAGCCACCCTTGGCTTTGATAGTTTATTCAGTAACAGTTTTGTCACGTACGCTTGAAATATATTGAATAAACATTACATTTTTGAGCATGTCTCCGGCAATCGAAATCTAGGAGTCACGTTTCAATAGAGTTTAGATTATTGACCAATAAAAAAACGTTTATACACTTTTATAGTTTAAAACACAATATGGTAAGAATGAATCCCAATAGACCAACTTCCAACATATAAACAACCCTATTTTTAAATTCAGTTCTGTAGTTCATAGTTGATTCAAACACTTCTTCTATTTTTAAAGTCAACAGATATCATTTAAACAACCCTATGTTTAATGTCAACAGATGGAAACAACTCAGCAGCGCTCAACGCTCTAAAGATGATTTCTACCGAAAATTTCACACCTAACATTTTCGACCAATTAAAAGCCTATATTTTGTATCGTTTCCGAAAATTTATGTCTTCTGCTTAGGGTAAGGAGCATGAAATTACATTGGAATTTTTTTGACGTTTATAGGTAAAATGACATTTACATTTAACTTCAGATTATGTCGAATTTATTCTATAAGTTAATAAGTGAAAACAGTTTACCATATAATATGTATTTGAAAATTCAACGTTTACAAAAACACATGTTCTTACTAGGTTAGTTCTTATAAAAGAAATATTATCCTTTTGAAATAATAATATACAAAGCTATTTAAATTTCAAGACCATGTTATAAATTTTATTAAAATCGATCAGAAATCTATGTACCACGGGTATTAATGAGCCTTAATTACCTCATGCAAACCTTGCCTTCGGGAATTAAGGCCCCTTATAATTCCCTTGATACATAAATTACTATTTTAAAAACTGATAAATTGCGCTAGATTAATTGTGTTTTATTTAACCTAACAAAAAAACCGTCATTATCGTAGTATTTTTTAATAATATTTCGGTGTGAAATTTTCTTACCGAATACCACTGTAGCTTCAATTAATAAAAGAAAATTGAAGCTCTAGTAGTATTATAAGTGAAAATTGGTGTTCTCGAAAAAATTTCCAGTAATAATTGAAGCTCTAGTGGCACTTATAAGTGAAAATGGCATGACTATAAAAATAGCTCGCTCAATATTTAAAAAAAAATGATAACATGGAACAAAGAAGATTTTAAAATTTAAGAGAAAAAAATGAACACTAACATGTCTAACCTAAAAAAAGATGTCAAAAAAATGTGAAAATCTATTATAAACACACTTTTGTGACATCTCTGGATTTGTAAAAGGATAGTGCATTTGTTTATTATGAAAACTGTGTCATTTCATAATAATATCAGAAGAAAAACCTAGAAAATAACTCTTTTTGGAAGAGAAGCATCCACATTTGTGAAATATCGATGCAGGAATCAGAAATACATCCATTGCGATTTCAGATTCTTTAACTTTGTTAAATTCTTTTAATAATCATTATTACACTATTCTTTAAATGAAAAAAACAGCCTATTAATAAGACATTCAAAAAATAATTTAATTAATTAGTTAATCACTAATTAATAAACGTATAAAACACAATGACAAAATCGTCTTTCTTTACATATTCTGTCATTATAAACAACCGTTTATAATATGCATTCTACATTGGTCAGTTTGGTAGAAAGCTCTAAACTAGAATAAAAAACATATTATATATAATCTTTATAGTCGATTGTTACCCTAGCAAGACCAGTCAATGTTTATATCAGCATAACGGATAACTCTAACCATCATGTTTATTTTCATCTTCAGTTTTATTCTTGTTCATTGGCAATGAAGAGCTTATTTATGATGTCATGGGTAATGTTGTGTTTGGAGTATATCTAAGCAGAGTGAGTCCTGAAGGATAATAAAGCTATTTTGGGAATTGTTTGAATTTATGTAAATAAGAGCTTGTTACATTGCGTATTGTTCTGCTGACAGGATGTTTGTTTGTGTTGGAAGTTTGTAGAGAAATTTTTGAAAGTTGCTGTGCCTATACCTGAAGAAGTGAAGAATTTTAGTTGCATCTAATTATATTAATGTTTATTCATCAACTAAAAAAAACTGGTAATTTCACATCAAGAACTCACAATTTATAAATGCAAAAGCTGAATAAAAACAGTATTAATAATTCAGGATGAGTTGTAAAACACCTTTTGAAAATTTTCAATGGCATTCATGCATAATTTCTTTACTCCAATATTATGTCATGTACACTATGATATTTTTGGTAGTGGATTGTTCATCTTTGGTATCTGTTTTCCCCCTCTTAAAATTTGCACCTCAATTTTTTGATGATGACACACATTAGAGTCAATTGCCAGAGGAGCTTACAGAATCATTGAGAGTGACCCAGTAAGCCGTTTCTGTGTGATTGAGAAACATTGGAAATGATTCAAAAACAAGGAGTTGGAACTGATGATATTTAAATAACTGACTAACTCTATTTCATTACAATTTCTGGCAAAATAAAGGATATTTATCTATCTTTAAATAAGATAATAAATTTGGTTATATGCAAAGGTACCTTCCAACGATAAAATCTCATTCTTAAAAAACCTTTTGTGTAAAATTTAAAATTTAAATTTTCCCATTAAAATTCCATTGATTTACAACCAAAACCACAAAACGGAAATATCGAAACCAAATAAAAAATAGGCTAGTCTGTCACTGACCATAACTTTTTCATAGCGTAACATACATATAGCAAATCGATACAGGCTGAGAGTATCAAAGCTGGTTGTGATACAAACCAACACCCGCATCATCACAGTGCCGGTAGCGGTGGCTGCCACAGACATGAATTTTCTTTTTATGTCCCACATACGACCGCAGGCTCTACACGATATCCGTTCTCATATTTCTGCCATGAAAGATACCCAAAACAACGGATAAGTATTTATATGATACAAATACTGCTAATGTACATATGTGGTGGTTTTCTTTAAGTAGAACAATAGATATTATCAAAT
The DNA here is from genome assembly GCA_949320105.2 of Crepidodera aurea. Classification (NCBI taxonomy): domain Eukaryota; kingdom Metazoa; phylum Arthropoda; class Insecta; order Coleoptera; family Chrysomelidae; genus Crepidodera; species Crepidodera aurea. Next base: position 16,361,144 of record OX439473.1, read on the forward strand.
AATCCAACTGTTAATTAAACTATCATACTATTACTTATTTAACCCGTCTGTTCTAGAATAGTTGTATATGTATTAGTTCTTATTTTCGGTTCAAAGGCCCTTTCTTCAGTTAAATATATTCCATGGTCAGCTCTCTTTTTGTTGATATGTCTAAGCAATTTAAAAGTTTGCATTTCAACGTCATTCTATCTGTCATCTTTTCCTTTCTTGCATTTCTCCATTGTTTCTTCTCCGACGACTTCCAAGTAGGCTGGCTGACGAGCTAGAAGGAAGGCTCAACCTCAGAAGGACGCACAATGGGCCAAATGTGGCCTACGTGCTTTGGGGTAACCCACCCTTCTAGATTTACAGATACAGAGAGACTTCCACTTCCACTTTATGTCTTAAAGCTCTCAATATTTCTTTTCGGGATATTGTCAAAAGGTCTTTTCGAATATATTCACTTTTGGATGACCCGAAATCCCGCGTGGGATTAAAGAGTTGTATCTAAGAATTCTCCCAATTTCTATATATCTCTGCATCGGCCGTCCTTTTTATTATATAATTTCTAAGGTTTATTAGAACGTGAATGATAATTTTAAATTATTTTCTTGTTGCTTTCATTACGAAACAAACAGCGACGAATTTTCATCCTATACAAGGGATTAACCTAAAATAGAAAACAATAAAGATTTTCCTGTGACTGTTTTTCATGCACATATTCATAAGTCAGCTTCCGCCGAAGCGACAAAAAATTTGCAAATACGAATAATAGAAGCAAATTACAATATAACATGTATGTGTGTGTGTTGGCATGTAAACATCCTAGTGACACTGCTGGATGACATACACACTGTGATATTTCGTATGTGAATTACATTTCAAAAACACATTTTAAAGTCAGCGATTTAATTTATGTGGATGAAATATGCATGTCCTCTCTCGCTTAGTCCTAGTAGTACACGTAAATAAAATATATTCTACGTATTAGAAGATTAAGGAACAAATAAACAATTTTCTCCACGGCCACTACTGAATGTAGTTATTCTGAAACCACTTATAATAACAGAAAAGAAACATTCTCGCTCTTGAGATTGAAAGAAAATTCTGAAACACTTGTTGAATTGAATGTTAATTCCGTAATGTCAAATGTCAAATTAACTGTCAGTATTACTTGACGTGGTCTTATAAAATCAAAAAAGTTCATTTACTTTACAACTTTACAGAAAACAATAAACACTTGCCAAGGAACACAAATAATTAAGAAATCCGGGAAAAGCTTTTTGCGCTAACAGCAAATCTAATAAGCATTGAAATCTGTATTTAGCAGTAGTCTATTAGGTGACCGTTACGAAGAGTGAGCGCGTACTTGGTATACAAGAAGATTTTATAGAACTTTCAATGCTTAGAAAACAAAATAATTATATTACGTTACTGTTCTTCGCGGACTAATTATATTGGCAGTATTGTTGTTCGCGGAAAACAACAAACAACTGATAAAAGTGGTGCCAAGCCATTTTAATATTTGCCTCTAAAGAATAAAGTGTGTCTAGTTAAATTTAAACTTCAATATGTTCTCTAGAAACGATGATCACCATAAGCAGATCAAATTCGAAATGAGGTTATTTGTAGAAATGATAACAGTGAGCGAAATAACCGTAAATTCGTTGCGGAGGTGCAGCTTCTACTGCCTCTAAATTATTATTTTTTGTGGGATTATTTTTAACAGTTTTATCGGAAGATTGGAAAATACTATACTTGTCATCAGGACGACATTAATTTGAGGCTTATTACATTTAAATTTGGTGAGTCTGTGAGACAGTCAGACGTCCAAATTTTCTAATTTTTTTCTTAACTTGCTATATAATGTTCTTCATGATGTCGATAGACTCACAAAAGGATCTATAAGTACAGTATTATATATGTTTATTTATTTACATTTAGTAAAAAAAAATGGATTTTGTTTTCCTGTAAAATAACAAACATAAACTGAATCTTTTATTTATAGTTCTAAGAGACTCCTTCAGATTCAAAAGAGTGTTAAAATGTTGGATTTTTTAGAAGTTGAATTTACAGCACAATTTTTTTTGTATCGATCGCAAAACTAACTAAATACGATGGGAGAAAAAATATCAGAAGTTGACTTATACCGCTAGGACTACTTGACAGTGGTTTAATTCAAATTTTCGGAGTAATGGGGGATGCGTATTCATGGGTCGTTGATAAGATTATTTTTGGGTCAGCAAAATCGTTCGGAAATTTGTTTTATCCACCAAACAGGCCAAAGGGTTCGGTCTTTCCATAAAATATCTAAAAATAATCATAGACGGATTTATTAATGTATATTATATTTGATTATTGTTACGAAATAAGATTATGTACAGTAGTACTTTTCAAACATTTAAAATTTGACCTCGGTCCATAAAAATCAGTCAAGATATCACAATTTTATTTTTAACGAACCTGATCTGGACTTGTTCCACATCTTTTCTTAACATCTTCTTGAAATTTGAAACTTTTATGTCATCTAGTTTTACATTGGTAGGCTCAAATCCCCAAAAACGCTAATTATAACTAACTAAGATGCAAGACAATAGTCGTTTGAAAAACTTTGAAGGATTATTTTCAGAAGGAAGAACCAGCAGGCATTTCAGAATTTTATTTTTGTCAGAAAAGTACATTCACAATCACTCATTAACAATTCACTTAGAACTGTGATTTCCATTACGCAAAAGTAGGTCATTAATTAATCAAATAAATTGCCAAGTTGAACGAAAGAGAGATGCTGATTTTACAAGAGACAGGGAACAACTAATCCCTCGATCGTATTATAGTCCAAACGAATTGTAGGGAGGCAGGATGAAAAGAATTTTTGTGTTAACCACTCTAGTTTCAGTTTATTTGAGTCTGCATTAAATCTCACTGGAAAGTGAACAGGGAAGGACTGTTTCTATTTGAGAAAAATTTTATTGTTATTTTTTAAAAATAATACAATTAAGATTTATAAAAAACAATAAGGGCATATAAAAGTGAATGCGAGAAAGCCAAGGGACTACTGGGACTGCTCCGAAGTTAGCTACGAGTACGAAGCCCTGACAGGTCCCCCAGAAAAGTTAGGTTAGGGTTGAGGTCTGAAGTTAGCCACGTTGACAGATTGTTGGCAACCCTGTTGACAGATGAAAGGTCCGTTGACAAATTATTGACAACCCTCTTGACGGATGACAGATTGTTGGCGACCCTTCTTGAGGGATGACAGATTGTTGGCAACCCTTGTTGAGGGATGACAGATTGTTGGCAACCCTTGTTGATAGATGACAAGCCAATATTTGTTTTGCTGCTGTTTATTTTGGTATTATACTATTGAAAATACCGGACACCGTGGCCTAGTTAGTTAAGGCCTCGGTCTTTATACTAGGCCAGTGTTCGGTTAGTAGATTCTATCCCTGCGACACTCAAGTGGAATTAAAAGTCAGAAACCAAGGGACTACTGGGACGGCTCCGAAGTTAGCTACGAGTACGAAGCCCTGACAGGTGCCCCAGAAAAGTTAGGTTAGGGTTGAGGTCTGAAGTTAGCCACGTTGACAGATTGTTGGCAACCCTGTTGACAGATGAAAGGTCCGTTGACAAATTATTGATAACCCTCTTGACGGATGACAGATTGTTGGCGACCCTTCTTGATGGATGACAGATTGTTGGCAACCCTTGTTGAGGGATGACAGATTGTTGGCAACCCTTGTTGAGGGATAACAGATTGTTGGCAACCCTTGTTCAGTGATGACAAATTGTTGGCAACCCTGTCGAGGTATGACAGATTGTTGGCAACCCAGTTGATAGATGACAAGCCAATATTTGTTTTGCTGCTGTTTATTTTTGGTATTATACTATTGAAAATACCGGACACCGTGGCCTAGTTGGTTAAGGCCTCGGTCTTTATACTAGGCCAGTGTTCGGTTAGTAGGTTCGATCCCTGCGACACTCAAGTGGAATTAAAAGTCAGATAAGACATTGGCAAGTGCAAAAAGGTATTTGTGTCATACGCAGTGTCATTCACGCCGGTAAACAGGCCGGATGAGTTCGGATATCTCGTGGAACTGATAGGGGTTGGTGACACAATTACAGACTTGTTAGTCGGTAGATCACCTGCATGACAAAGGCATAGTCCTGGGTTTAAGGTCATTGAGGACCGTGGTTCGGAGCCCACGATAAGCTGTAGGTCCAGTCCAGAATAGCCTTAGTTGCAGAAAGGAGACATTAAATTAAGCAAGCAAGGTACTATTGAAAATATGCAAGAGTTTTATTGTCCTTCCAAATAAAAATCTTTAAATCTTACTAATTAAAAAATTGTAGCAGTTCATTCTTTCCCTATTTGGCTATATATGTATACAAACGCCGTTCAACACCACTCGGTTTCAACTCTTTCAACACTCAATTTCCTTGCTTCTGAATCATTCCTATGTCTTTGAAGTGCTTTGAAATTGCTTGTTGAGCCAATTTCAATGGTCGTGCTAATTCTACTTTGACACGAGTTAAGAAGTAATGCCTCCAGATTTCTTCATATTGAACTCACACAACTGACTAGACATTTTCAATCGAGAATAGCTCTATGATGCAGATGCAAATCGACTAATGTTTCTACGGCGTTATGTTGATAGATACTTAATTTTTATGTCTATGATCTATTTATTTCTATCACTAGTTACCCTTAAACTCATCGATAGAAAAATGGCGGAAGCAAAGTTGTATACCTAATAACTTCGACAATGTTATTCAAAATTTATGAATCCAGGAATAATTCGTTGTTGGCAAGAATGGTTTTATTTTGAAAGTCCGGCCCACAAAGCAATCAGTGGCCATGGCGATGGATGGCCGGTTACTTGAGGAATACTTTTTCCCCGAAGTAATTTAATTTTCGTGGCCGTTCGCGATATCAAACAAAAAGCCCAATATAAGTGGCTAAAGGGTAAAATATTTGTTCAATAAGCTGCTCAAATATTAGGTGCTGTATCTTAAAAATCACAAAGGAATTCCATTTCCTATAAATTATAAGTTAGAAACGGTATGAGGTTCCGCCTCTATCAATTTTTCGTAACAAAAGATGTCTATCGACGTATATTCTCCATTATCAATTCCCTACTATCCAGTTGTTCTTTAGGGCCGTCGACATTGATTTTGGCAACCCACGACCCATAATACATAATACGGCTCTTATTGTTCTCTTATCTAGATGAAAAGTTTTTCGAGCATACAAAATAAGTTGTGACAAAGATATCCGGATAAATAGATTTTAAGTTTAAATGTTTCTTTTGTGTTCGTGCCAAGTCGGAGGACCGAAGAAAATCATGAAACTTCGGATCTGAACTCTCTTGTCCCATATAAAACTTCTTTCGCCCCTCCTTGCTTTGATACACTAGTTCTAGGGTAAAACGGCATCGATTGTTAGCTGACAGTTTGATTTTTGTTTGGGTTACAAATTAAAGAGCTTTTTTGAGTATATTTTTGCTTTAAATCAAAATCAATGCAATATACAGGGTGTCCCACGACGTACCGTACACAGTCCAACCATAAGTACTATGGACCTAGGCCATTTCATATCTGGTATGAAAAAATGCCTTGTTGCGTTTTTGACGGATATACAGGGCGATATTTGAAAATATGTGAATTATTCTACGTTAAGTATATCTAAAAGTAAAAATCTCAGACCAATCAAATTTGGAACACTGAGTGTGCTCCCTGAGCTCAATAAAATAGGTTTTAAAAAAAATTTAATTTTGAAAACAACACCCTGTAAGCCAGATCAGACAATTTTTATTTTTCTCACTTTAAAGCTTAAGGATGATACTAATCAACAGTTAAAAAAAATTGAACGCGCAACTTTTTGTTTTCTGCAGAAAAAAAAACTTTGAAAAATAGTATAATTTTAATTCACATTCTTCTTATGACTGATGCGGCACTACATTGATAGCACATCATCATTTTTCAACAAAAATCATAAGGACAGTTCATTTTACTCGACATAAAGTATTATTCAATCAACCGTTGAAATTCCAGGGCCGTATTTATTTTTTTAAAGTTTTTATTGATCCTGTAAAAACAACACCCTGTACAAATTTTCTTTCTGCAACGTCAAAGAAAAAACTATTACTTTTGATTATTGTGCAAATGCAAGTAGGCTTTGAATTCGATTTGATGTCCATTTTGACAGTTTTTGAAAGAACGTGGTGAGCGACTGACAGAAGACCAAAAAGAGGGTATTTTGGAAATGGTAAATCAAAATGAGAAGCTAACTACCTGGCTAATATCCAGTATTTTGAATATTTCTAAGTCCACAGGATTTTAAAGAAAGATCTCCTACATCCATATCACCCTCAACTGGTACAGAGACTGCAAAAAATAAATATGGACCTGGAATTTCAACGGTTGATTGAATAATACTTTATGTCGAGTAAAATGAACTGTCCTTATGATTTTTGTTAAAAAATGATGATGTGCTATCAATTTAGTGCCGCAGAAGAATGTGAATCCATTAAAATTATACTATTTTTCAAAGTTTTATTTTTTTCTGCAGAAAACAAAAAGTGGCGCGTTCAATTTTTTTTAACTGTTGCTTAGTATCATCCTTAAGCTTTAAAGTGAGAAAAATAAAAATTGTCTGATCTGGCTTACAGGGTGTTGTTTTCAAAAAACCAATAAAAATCTAAAAAAAAGTCCGGACCTGAAATTAAAATTTTTTTAAAACCTATTTTATTGAGATCAGGGAGCACACTCAGTGTTCCAAATTTGATTGGTCTGAGATTTTTACTTTTAGATATACTTAACGTAGAATAATTTACATATTTTCAAATATCACCCTGTATATCCGTCAAAAACGCAACAAGGCATTTTTTCATACCAGATATGAAATGGCCTAGGTCCATAGTACTTATGGTTGGACTGTGTACGGTACGTCGTGGGACACCCTGTATAGTGAAAAATATTTGTTGCTGATCTTTGACCTACCTACGAGATTTTTATCTATATTTGAAGTTATTTTCATATCAAAGTATTTTATTAAAGGTAATACCACGAGTGGGATTTGGAAAATTATTTTTTTAATTTACACACAAATGTTCAATATTTTCTTTATCAAATTCGCACAAATCTATTCATCTTCATTTTTTTAAATTTAAAAGTCAAATATAATATAATGATTGATTGTATACCAACCAAGTTGCCTGTCTAGTTTAGAGATTGATGTTATTTGTCAATTCAAAAAGTCCTTCTTAATTTAGCTAATTTGAAGTGTTTAGGTATTCAAAATCGGTTGTTTAATGAACAAAAGTTGAGTGTTGAAGTGAGTTATGTGTGTGATTTGAAATAAACGAATCTCTTTCCGATAGAGCAAAAACAATTTGTTCAAATGATAATATTTTAAATAATGAATTATCACTTGTTAAATCTGTCTTGATTAAGAACAACTACCCAAGTAAATTTATAAATCGTGAACTTTACCGTCGCAGCAAAAATGAAGAACAAAATTTAAATCCCCCAATACTTCATTTAAATATAGTAAAAATCCCTTATATTCCAAAATTATCCGAAAAAATTAGGATTGGCAATAAATTTAATTTAAAAACAGTTTTTCAAACTAATAATACATTAAAATCTTTAATAGTGGTCCTGCGGACTCGTGATCTTATCAATCAGTTTGTTTGAGTGGTTTTGCCTTAAATAAAGAATTTAATCTATAAAATTTGAGAGGACGAGTGGTATTTGGAAAATTTATTTTTTGAATCATTTTGTATTAAAAACAGAGAATATAGTCATTTATGCAAAAGACACTTTACACACAATTGTTCAATATTTTCTTTATCAATTTAAATTGAAACATCAAATATTGAGCTGCTTCAGATTTAAATACAGGGCCACCAAGGCATGCGCGTTTGCGGTTGGCTTAATTCGGACTTTGACATTTGTCAGTTTTAAAGAGATTTATGGAATTCTGTGTAATTTGAAGTGTTTAGGTCCGCAGGACGAGTGATTTTATCTCAGATCAGTTTGTTTGAGTGGTTTTGCCTTAAATAAAGGCGTTTGAGTATGGAGACCAAGAATTTAATCTATAAAATTTGAGAGGACGAGTGGTATTTGGAAAGTTTATTTTTTGAATCATTTTGTATTAAAAACAGAGAATGTAGTCATTTATGCAAAAGACACTTTACACACAAATGTTCAATATTTTCTTTATCAATTTAAATTGAAACATCAAAAAATATTGAGCTGTTATAGTTTTAAATACAGGGCCACCAAGGGATACGTGATTGCGTTTGGCTTAATTCGGATATAGAGTTTGACATTTGTCAGTTTTAAAGAGATTCATGGATTTTTAAGCATTTGGGTATTCAAAAACTGATGTTGTGTGTGTGAATACACGAATAAACAGGTTAGTTTACAAATAAATTTTGAAATTTGGGTATTAACATAGATTTGCAATACATTTTAGTATAATAATAATAACTCATAATGCTAAATAAAAGTTGTTAAATGTTTATATTTGACATTTCAAAAAAGGTAAATACAGTTTAATCAAAAAACAATTACGAAGAAGCGGTTTTATCAAAGGTAATACCACGAGTCCTCCAAATTTTATCGATTAAATTTTTGATTTTCACGAAAACGGCTTTATTTGGAAGAACGAGTGATTTTATTTCAAATCAGTTTATTTGAGTGGTTTTACCTAAAATAAAGGCGTTTGAGTATGAAGATCAAAAATTTAATCTATAAAATTTCAGAGGACGAGTCGTATTTGAAAGGATTATTTTTTGAATCATTTTGTATTAAAAACAGAGAACATAGTCATTTATGCAAAAGACACTTTACACACAAAATATTGAAAATTTTCTTTACCAATTTAAATTGAAACCTCATGATGAGCTGTAATAGTTTTACATACAGGGCCACCAAGGCGATTTTTTGATTGGCTACCCCGCGGAAAGGCACCGTAAATAAAAGCGAAGAAGAATGAAATAAAGTCTTTCTTAATTTAATTAATTTTGTGTTTAGGTATTCAAAAACTGATATTTAATGAACAAAAAGTTTAGTGTTGAAGTGAGGTATGTAAAAATGTTAAAGGCGATTTGAAATAAACTAATAAAAACAGGTTAGTTTACAAATACATTTTGAAATTTGGTTATTAACATAGATTTGCAATACATATAATAAAGATTGTTAAATGTTTACATTTGACATTTCAAAAAAGGTAAACATAGTTTAATCAAAAAACAAAAACGACGAAGCTGTTTTATCAGTATAAAACACAATGATTGGTTAGGATCCTGAGCTCTTATTGGCTGAAACCACAAAATCTGACTGTTTTGACAGATGAAAAAAATAATCAGTATTGGTTAGGATGGCTTATTGGCTGAAACCACAAAATCTTACTTCAATTTTTTTATATTCTACTACTCGTTTTACTTTCATTAAATTATGTACGTAGTTTAATTAAGCTAAATGTTTCTTTGTTTATCAAGTAGTAGCTCACTTTTTGTTTATACACATAACTGAATTAAATATGAAAATAAGGTAAACAAGACCGAGTTTATCTCATTAATCTTGTACTAACACGTTGTAATACACATGAAAATATTAAATTCCTATATGTTTGTATTCTCTAGATATTACATCGTTCTATCTAGTAAACACAATTTAAAATATTGCATATTGCAACGAAATTTTGCTGTGCTTATAACATCCAATTATATTAGATTTATTAAAAGAGAAGTAGAATAGAATTTGCACCTATTTGAAATTTTATTTAAATTGAGAGAAACTACGTCCTTATTCTATTAGAATTTTCTTTCACCCCTTTTTTTATTTTATCAACCAAGTTTTCTAAAAAAAAGACTTTCTATGAGTATGTTATGATATTATAGTTTTGCAGAATATGAAATTTTGAATTGATACTCTCTAAAAATGAGCCGATATAATAAAATAATCTTCCGTCGAAACATGACACGATACTAATTAATGCAGGATAAATTATAAAGTTCTATTGGAATTTGTGGTCTTTACCACTAACGGGGAATTTCTAACCGAAGAGGTTTTGAAAATATTGGTTATTGGCATAATTTCAGGGCGCGCTAAATCTTTGACGCTCCTTTTGCATGTTCTTTTGGCCTAATATATTTTTTTAAATAGTCGGTTAGTCAGTTAAAAATTTTATTAAAAAATAGGTATAAAAATCTATAAGACTAGTTGAAAAATTCTTCACATTCCTTTTTCTACTCTAGATAATAAAAATATCTTTCGATTCATTTTTTACAAGTCTCGATCGAGCTGTAACTTATCGAGATATATAGAAAAAACTCTCCGAGATCGCATTTTTTTGTTTTTGGAAACGGGAGCACCGTCAAATTGTCTGAATTTGATATGTAGTACTTGATGTCCTGATCAATAGTGTCCATGGGCCCAATCCTATCCTATGGCTAAATTTCGATATACAGTGCGTTAAAATTCAAGATCCCGAAATTTTAAAATGTGTACCAAAAGGTCCCTGCAAAATATTTTAAAAAGTTTCTGGCGGATATATGTAGTCAAAATACATACGTAATAAATAAAATCAAAATATATTTCGTTACAGGGCAATTCATGTTTCCACAGACCTTTTTGTTCAAAGTATGTATTTTTAACATGCAGAAATAGCCTGAAATATCGATTAAAAAAAGTCACCGTCAAAGCTTCTGAATATTGGATATAATGTAGATCTTCAAAATTATAATTGGTTAAATTGGATCCTTTTGGCTTGCTTTCTAGAAATTAAACGATTAAACTGTAAAAATATCAATTACATTTTGTCGTAGAAAAAATAGCGTATGCAACTTTCATGTAACGGCTATTAATACATGATCGTTGCAAAATATACTATTTTTTAATGTGAATAATCCTCTATGTTTTTCCAAATAGATTGTGTAAAACACATATTCCTTAAATGTTTTTTCTAATGCTCGCCGTTCTAAAACAATAAAAGATCGTCGAGTGAGAAGGTTCATAGAAAATGAAAAGCTATTTTTTTATAGAAACGTGACATATGCCAGATATCCGCTCTTTCAAGGGAATATAAGGACAACGAAAACATTGAGAAGTGTGCAAACGAATTTTGATGCCTCGTTCTACGTGAGAATTCTTGTGAAAAAACATGGAGCGTTGTGGAGAATTCTAAGTATCACAATAATGTGCTATACGAAACAAATATTTGTTATTCGATATTCTTTACATCTATATAACTCCATGCGAGGAAATAGATTTTAAAAAGTCTTTTAAATCTTTTAAATTGAAAAATAATTTCTCAGATTTCATTTAAAAAGCTTAATTATCATTTTACAAGACGTAGTTTGATCGCTAATTATTTAAGCGTGTTTATTAATAGATATTATAATCATAAAGGAGAAAAATGCTCATTTCTACAGGGTGATATTTATAACAAATATTATTAATAATTATATATTAGGCAAATATCTAAACTTTGATAAAATTGATAATCGGTCGTTGATAAAAATTGGGTTGTGGTTTTAAAAGAAGAATAACAGAAGTCAAACCGTATCATAACTTGTAGTGATTTTTTAGTAGACTGATAACTTTCAAAAAAACTTTGGAAACTATTGAAAAGGTATTTTAACCGTAAACTAATTTAGACTTTATCTGTATCATTCAGAAATAAAATTACAGTCAAAGATTAGACTGATAAGTTAGGTACGCAGTATCCCCTAAGGTACCGCCCCATAAAATCTAGCCACCGAAGATTAAACTATACCGTGTTTGACTAAAACGCTACAAAAATATTGTGCCTGTTTAACATTTTGTTTTGTTGTGATTGGGCTCATAGTTGGAGAGTGACTGATGACAGCACTATGAAGTTGACAACAGTGTGAACCGATAACAGAATGACATATGACAGCATAAAATATGACAGATAAGTGACTCGAGTTACTTTGAATTGTACAAAAAGTTGCAAATCGAACCTTAGCAATTTCTTATGGATATTAATGGGAAAATTTAAAGAAATCCGATAGACCTTTTGACTGATGTTTGATCATTTTTCATATTTTGTGTATTTTTTGGAACATTCTAAACACATTATAAAGTAAAAAGTAAAATTAAAAATATATAGATGGAGATCTACGTAGCCCTAATTTACATTAAAATACAGACCTTCGCATCGAAAAAAAAAATTGCTTCGACGCAAATCCTGCATTTTGCGACTTCAAATTTGTCAAATTATGGCTTTGTTCTTGTAAATTAATTTGCCCGTCCCTTGTTTTGATCTTATTTGTCTGAGTTTCTGGGGATGAGGCGTAACGTATTACACCTTGTTTACTCACATTTATTTCGTGTCCTTTTTGATCCTAAATACTGAGATATTATTAAGTAGGTTCTTCTGTGAAATATTTCCAAAGCGTTCTTATTTATTTTTTGTAAAAGTTTAAAATTTTTAGAAATGTATCTTAATCGAACAGATTAAGTGAACTTGATGAAAACCCGTTTTAAAGAAAACATGGTCTATTTAAAATATGTAAGAACTAAGAATCCCAATCTTCGTTACTGAAACAATGTGGATATTCCTCATGTTTTATGTTATCTTGGGAGTCTTTCCCTTTTTGTCGTTTTTCATTTTCTTGATCTTTTCTTCCACATTGTACACCGTAGTCCTTATTCCTATTTTCTAAAACATCCATATGGTAGTCTCATCGGAACTCTGTCGTCTATATTCTTTTCGTTCGAAATCACCTTTTTCAATATCAGGACTATCTTGTCTAATATTTCTGTTATGTAAAGGAGGATGGAAGGAATTAGGCTGATATTTTGAAGTAGCGTTAGAATTCCAGCGGTTATCAAAAGTGTCCCGGTGATATTAGTGTTGCTGTTGATTTTGTAGATTGGAGCTACTACATTACGTTGATGCTTGAGAAATCTTGGGGGCAGGTCGTTTTGAAATTGCCGAGAAAAGTTAGGTCCATTTTGATCTCGACTATCACGATTATCTCTATCTGAAGACTTCATCTGTTTTTTGGTAGAAGTGAAATTTTTTCCTTCAATTTGCGTTAACTGTCTAAAAGTATTACCTTGATTAATAAGTTGATTTCTATCATCTGGCTCATTTGGTGTATGAGATCTATTATCTTTATCACAATGAGAATCTCTATATTTGTCTTTATCTTTTTGAAAATCATGATTAATTGGTGTAGGAGGAATAGTATTTGGATTTATGGTACCTACTCCCTCATTGTTGTCTTTATCACGTTTTTGAATTTTTTCTTCCAACTTAGCTGCAGTTTGTTTTCTTTCTTCATTAAACCTCTTTTCTTCCTCTTCTTTTCGTTGTTTTGCTCTCTGAACGGCAAGTTCAACTTCCTTATCTTGTTGAGAGCGCCTCTGTGTCCAAATATCTTCGTCTCCTGAGGATCTTCCTCGCGAAGCATTTGATCTTGAGGAGCTCCAATGACGATTTTGGTTGTCACTACTAAAGCTCTCACGATCTTTCTGATCCCTACTGTGTTGAATCCTTCTACTGCCTTTCTTTGAAGTTTTTTCGCCTTCATCGTCACCAATTTTTGATTATAATCAATTTCGTCTGATTCCGCCCAACCCATATCCTTACTAATTTCATCCATCCGACTCAACTCTTCTTCCCTTATCTCTTAAAGGGATAAAAAGAAGAGAGTGACATCTTGACTAGATTCAGTCAAAATTTATTGTCAATACTCTCTAACCATAGATGGTAGCACATCTAAAAATGCATTTTAGTGTTAAAATAGTTTCTTTAATGGCTATTTCAGTGACCCATATGCTAATTTGGAGTTTTTCAAAAGTTCAAATAAAGTGTATTTTTTCTTATCAAAATAGTAAAACGATATAAAAACAGTGCTGGAATTATAATTAGATAATTACATTTTACATCGTTTTTTAAATCATATAACTTTAACTTTCACAGTAAACAAAAATAAGAAAGATAGATTTGATTTGTTTATAAATCCGCTTTTTTATTTATTCAGAAAAAATCATAACCTACTTGTAAGTTTTAAAAATGGCCTAACCACTTTGTTGCTTCCTGGTTTCCATTCCGTAGTTACGCCACTTTTTACTAATCCAACAGAGAAATGTGTGAGGACGTAATCCTTAACTTGAAGAACATTCGGTGATCACTTCTTGAACATCTCCCTTCCTGAGATTTCCTTTCCACGTGAAAACTAAAGGCCATTCCGTGTTGGTAAACTCTCAGAGTTCTAAATAATGACTGTTCGACGAAAAACCAGAAGTGTTTTATCAAGATTTCCATTAGGAAGATGAGAAGGGACGATCGCAGTCCTTAGGGCAACTAAAAACCCGACATCCTACGCCATTTGATCTCCAATTAGTCCCGGAGGAGGTTTTATCATAATTCTTGGCTCGTGATCGAGAAAGCCAAAGAACCTATTTGTAGTATTGTATTTAGGAATATCGAATGTCATTTTACTCGAGAGATTTTCGTCTCGAGATAAAATTGTTAAAAATCAATTTACACTGATATCTTTTTCATTATTTTAGTTAGATATCTAGCAAGTAAGTTTTGAAAATTATTTTGTTTTGCAATAAATCTCTTTCTATTAACTCTCTGTATACTCACTCGTTTTCTGAATTGGGTTTTCGCTCAATGGAATAAAATTATTTATAATAATCCATTTTTTTCGCAAATATTTTTTATTTTAAATAAAGCAAAAAATAGTGAGTGAGTGAGTTTTTGCTGTAGTATTCAATATTATAACTGTAAAAAGTAAAAATAAAATTGGAGTAAGAATAGCAATCTCAGTTTCCTCAACAAATTTTTCCGATATACAGGGTGTCCCGTTGGTAAACGGAGATATTGTAAAGGTAGGTAGAGGTAACAAAGGGGATTCTAATATATAATGGGTCTCTTGGCTTCCATAACGAAGTTACAGGGTGTTTTATCAATTATGCATAATTATTAATTTGGCCAGAACTTTTGAATTACTTAGTATATCTTTTCCATTTTTGGTATACAGCTTACACTTCTCACGAATAATGTTCTGAATTATTGAGAGATATGAAAATCCAGGTTTGGCTTTAGGAAAAATTGATACATCAATATCAAAATTTTTAATAATTTTTTATAGTAATACAATTTTTTTTTAAATAACTTGTAATATAATTTTTAGCTCTTTCACGTGGTGCTATTAGTTTTTTGAAATTTTTAATTTTTTTTTCGAGATATAATGAAAAACCAAATTTTACACTTTACATTTTACACTGTAGAGCAGCAAAGATTTTTTTTATCGGTTTCTACACCCTTTCACGTACTTATGTGCCAAGTTTCATTGTTATCACGTTTTGGGCGAGTTTTTGGTCAATATCCTTCTCTGACAACTGGCTATATGTATATATCTCAAATGAACGGTGCATTTTTGTAATATTTTTGAAACTATCAAAAATTCATTCGCACTCACATTTCAATTAACTTTTAAGTATTTTAAAGTCACCAATAACATTCTGGTTATAAAATGATTTGCTAGACACAGATTGATATTGATAATTTTATTTGTTTTTATCTGAATGTGAATAATTTAATTTCGTTGTTGAGAGCATTTGATTGCTTCACCAAATTCAAAAAGTTTCAATCTGATTATTCTGCCCAATGGTCTGTTAATCGTATTACTTCTATATTTAGAAGTTTAATTTGTAACAATATTTTATAAATTGTATTAACTACTCAATTAAAACTGTTGTAAATATTTCAATTTATATACTGAAAATATTTAAATTTTATACGAACTTCTGATTGTTATGTAAATGCAAATGAATTATTTTTGAACAAATCAAATGTAATGAAATTATTTCAAAATAATTTAATGTTAATAAAAATACCGTGATATCATACATTTTCATTTATAATGTTTAATTTTGACTATTTAATGTGTCCAGTATTTTCTACTTTATACAAATTTTATAAATAATGTATGAAAATAACACATAATTTATTTTCTGACTAGGGTCTTACTTCCCTATTTATATATTAAAAACCTAATCAAACTATCATTAAATAAACATAATTTTTAAATCATAATTTATCGGGTAAATAATGTAAACGTAGAAGGGCATAGACGCTTAAATATTTAAATGTAAATCTCCTTCTATATACCTGGAAAACTTGAAAAAAGTATAACCGTGGAAAAAAATGTATCTTTGTATTTATTTCATATTTGCAGCAGATGCTTTTGAGGCAATTCCATCTCAGAAGAAATATCCAGTCGACGGTGAAATTTCCAGCATAACGATTCCTGTTTGAGAAACAACCGAAGGAAGTCGTCTGAGACGAGGAAAAATATACTTAATCATCTTAGTGTCGGAAAATGAAGGAAAGAGAAACTCTTCTTTGAGCTCTGACAACTGGAATCATATCTTTAAATCTCTTTTGTGCTTTGCATGTGTGTAGTTCAAAACTGAGCATATTTTTCAGGAATTGTGGCGCTTTGAGTCTTTCCCCCGGAATTTCAATTTAACTCTATTCATATCTAAATATATCGTACTTTGTATTTTCTAGAGACGTTCGGGATTGATGTTGGATCGTACGACATTTTTAACAATCAATAAGTTAAATAATAATAAGAGCGCCGGTCCAGAAAGGTTTTCGAAAAACTTTAGATAAAAAATTGCAGGTAAGCTTATTTTTTCCACTAATCATATCTCAATAATATCTCGAAAAAAATTTCTGACATTCTTTCAAAGCAAAAATTGTGTAGATACAAGTCTGGTTATTCTTTTAACAACCTTCACAAACCCAAATATATTCGTAATTTTTGTCTTGGCCATATTTTGAGCAGGATTTGAATATACTATCCGATATATTTGCCATTTTTAGGCCAAGGGCCGATGTACTAATTTGTACTCCCAATAGATACTTTGATTTTTTTTTAATTATGGACTAAAAACTACAGGATTTTTTAGAGATAGAAGAAAGCAGACCACAAAGACATTCACCTCAAAATTTAGAAGTGTCTCTTCTTTTAAATAACGGGAAATTGTTTTGTTTTTCACAAATCAGTTTTGATAAATCATATACAGTTCTATCTATCTATCTGTTGATGGGGGTGTCAATACACTGAGACCTATAAAATCTATTATGCCCCCTTCTGCTGCCCATTCCTTAAGGATGTCTCAACGATTAGAGCAGTTCCTCCAGTTCTATTGCTTTCAAAAAGTTCAAGATGTCGGTAGGCTTCAGTTTAGGTAGATCTTCTTCTTCTATTTAATATTCTCCGAAGTATCGTACCCTTGGATTTTGCAGGGTTATGCATTCCTCATCTTCCTCGCAAAATCTGCATTCATCTTCCTCTACTAATCCGAGTTTCTTTAGGTGCCCTCTCAACCGGCAGTACTCTGTTAGGATCCCGTTATGATTCTGAGCTTGTTTTTACTTTTGCTGATTCAGTCGTCTGATCTCTTCTAGTATAGTGTCTTGGCCTGCCTCATTCCTTGTAGTCCTATCCAGTATTGGGATCTTTTGTTATTTACTTCTTTTCCAAGTTAAGTTCATCCAAGTATTATACTGGTGCTTATTCCGCAGAAGGGTCCCGTTCCCAGAAATAGTGTTTCAGCCCCTTTTTTGCGAGTACGTCTGCTATTTCATCACCTTCCACTCCAGTGTGTCCCGTAACCCATAGGAAGGCACCGTTGTTGTTCTCGCTTAGTTCGTTTAGTTTCTCTAGGCACTCCCAAATCATCTTGGAGTTGATTACGTCGGAGTTTAAAGCGTTAATGTCTGCTTGGCTGTCTGACATGATGATGATCTCTTGTCTACGAAAATATTTCCACTCAAATTAAACAATTATTCGTTGCACTCATATAAAATAAATGGCAACCGAGCTACGGGTAACACATCAGTTATTGGCAACTGCGCCATTGGTAACACGACAGATATATTTGAATTAAACAATAAAACATAAAGTCAAAATCTTTCATTCGATACGAGTTGAAGTGAGACAACTCGACAACTTTGATATGGAATAATTCCATTATGGCACCTCGCATTTCTGGATCCGTTGAATTCATATTTACGTTTGTCACGTAGCCGCATTCTTGAACGTAGGTAAGTGGGCGTGACTTAGCAGACTACAAAGAATCTAAACGCTGGTTGCTAACGAAACGAAAATTAGCGAATTTTAATCAGTGTGTTTGATCGTCTAACGACTCAAATCTCCGTCAAGTGCGACGTACAGCAAGTTTCCTTCGCATACGTGCTTGCTTGGGATATTAAATGCCCAATATATCTCTGACAAATTCAACTTAAATAGTGTGTTGGTCAATCTGAATCGAACCAAATCTCCGTTTAATGTAACGTAAATTTATTTCATTTACAAATGAGTTATGGTTAACAGTTAAGTAACCAAATGTTCAAAGTACTCTGAATCATTGTAGTATTTAGTGTCGTTTATTGTTACGTTTATTTCGTATATAAACCTGTTAAAAGTAACGTGCGTGCCTTATTTTTGGGGTTCTGGGAAAAAGAAAGTTAAGTTATACAGTCCATTTTAGAAGAGTCAAACAATGTTTAAAGAAGCGGCAATGCAACAGATATTTATAATGAAATAAAACGGTATGTTCTTTTAAATAACGGTAAATTGTTTTGTTTTTCACTAATCAGTTTTGATAAATCTTATATTAGCACAGTTGTTAAAGAGTTTGACCTCGCACAAAATGTGATATCGATAAAACTTGGCACTTAAGTACTTGAAAGGGTGTAGAAAACAAGTACTTAAGTGCCAAGTTTCATCGATATCACATTTTGTGCGAGCTTTCGATTAATATCCTTCTCTGGCAACTGGGCTATATAGTTATCAACATTTAATTTGGCGTACGAGTTTGAAGAAATCCTGTTCCAAATATGAAACATGTGTATAAGAAATGATTTACGATTATGTTGAGTTGTATTTTTCAGTGTTCGTATAAAATTTACGTGCTCACTGTACAATAAATGCCAAAAGAGTTTACTGCACTCTTCACTTCTATTCGAAATGACTTTTTAGTTTGGAGGTAATTTGAACTGACGTTTATATGAGACTTGGTTTTCTTTACGATCGTTTCTAACATGACTTTTAAAATCAGCTGTTGCATGGCAGCAATATAAAATTTGACAATTTTCAATGTTTTTATTTTTATTACATATTACTCTTTTATTATTATTTCTTTTCGGTGAATGCGAGTTTGTAGTAAATAACAGTTCTAATAGTTGTATAATATTATTCGTTAATAATTTATCAGCCCCAAAAACTACTAAATAAGAAGACTATTATTGCACTATTAAGCACCAGGTTAAATAACATTGTTGAACTGGAATTTCCCTGACAGACACCAGAATTGATCTCGAAGACATTGGAGTCAGTCAAGGTCACCTCAATCAACGAAAATTGGAAACGATTTCCCGAATTTTAGCTGCAGCACTTTAGTTTAAGCGTAGAATATTAAGTTGTTCCTTAAAAGCTGTTTTGGTTTTATTACTTTTTTTAAATTTGTTTCATTAATGTTACAATTAGTAAATAAACGAAAATAAGAAAGATTAACTGGTAATAGTAAGAGAGATGACAACCAAAACCATGTTTCATAGCAGCCTAGAGCCGACTGGTGAGTAGTAATACGCTAGAAATACGTCAAAAATGAGCATCGCTGTATCGAAAAGTTGTCTGATTAGTTACATGCTACATTCAATTTGTCTGATATCATTTTTTTCGACATCTGGACAATGTATTCAATCATTTACGACCAATTTCAGACATATTGCTATGGGGTCAGTGACGTCAGATTTGTTGACATTTTCGAAATGCTATAAAAATGTAAGGCGACAGGTTTTTTGTCTGAAAATTGATTTTTCCGCATCAACTGACCCTACTTTATCTATAAAAGTGATTTTTAGCCAAAAAACTTGGTTATCGTCTCTCTTATAATATTTAAATGATAAAAACATGACACTGTGGAAACATGCGTTTAGGTTTTTAGCTCTAAAAACAAAAAGGAAGAGTTGAATAAGTAGTGGGCAATTTGTATTTTTGTATTTTTAAATTCAAATTTAATTTTAAATATAGGTTAAGAAGAAAGGCATTGTAATTTTATTAATATACTTCGTATTCAAATGTATTTGTCTCACCACATTTCTCGTTTTGCTGTATCGCGGTTGAAGTAGAATCCGTCATCTCAACACCGAAAACAATACTGCTTTGATCGTCCCACTGAAGTTCAGAAAAGTCCTTGTCATTGAATACGTAACTCGGTACAAAGCCCTGGTTACCGATTCGTCCGCCCAATTTGTTATTTGCGTTTGATCTATAAAGAATACCGAATAGTACATGCATAGGTACACATTATCCCATATTGCTGATGTAACTACATTATCATAATTAATATAGAGAGTGGTTTATTGACAGACACCATAGCAAAATACTGCTCTGCGTTAAGCGCAAGTCAAAAAACTTCGTTAACCTTTATTAGCCAAATTATTTATAGTACGGCATACCGTAACCAAAATGGCCTGTTATCGCCACAAGCTTTAATCAAGCATAAGTCAATAGATTTACACAAATACAATAAAATTTTTCCATGGCAAAAAGTTCTACAGTTACAGCGTGGTCCTGTAAACGATTTCGTCCGTTCTTGATTTATTATTATTAAAACATTTTACACCGCCCGTAATTGCAACAATAGATATTAAAGTTGCAGAAAAAAAGGGCCTAAAAAAGTTACAGCCACAACATTGAATATTTTTTAATAAACAATATCAGAAATATTAATAAAAAATATCGAACGGACATTTTCTACCGCCCGCAGCTACACGAAATTAAATATAGAGTCGCATCTTTGCAGTCAATTCAGCTGCATTCTGTGACTCGGACGACCATACAAATAATTTTTGATGACCCCAAAGTACGTCCCCCCCGTTTTCGAGGATGCTGAACACGATGGCGAGGATTAAAATTCTTTTCGAGTTGGTCCCACCCCCACATGGCCAAAAACCACCCGTAAAAGTGTGAATCGCGTCTTTCACCGGCAAAACTAACGGGGGTGGTTTTTGGCCGTTTGGGGGATGGGGGTCAACTCTAAGAAATGTAACCACCGCCAAGTGTTCAGATTCCTCGAAAACGGGGGGTTACATTATTTTTGCCGGTGAGAGACGTGATTCACCCTTTTGGGAGAAGTTTTTGGCCGTTTGGGGAGAAGGGTAAACTAAAACAGAATTTTAACTTCCGTCATCGTGTTCAGTATCCTCGAAAACGTACTTTGGGTGCGTTAAAAATTATGAGTGTTTCTCGTGGTTTTTTCCAACTCACAGAATGCACTAAAAGCATCAATACGCACGACAGAAAACCCATTTGCTCGCATGGGGGTGGTTATAAATGTCCGTTTCGATTTTTTCAAACGTTTTCACAATAAAAACTAATACCACCCTGAACTTTTTTTCTCAATTCTCCGAGAACTGATGAAAAATACTTGTTACGGTATGCCGTACTATTAAGAACCGTATAGATTACAAATAAAAACTTCTTAGTACGATAATATTAGCTCTGCTAAGATATGTTAAACACGAGGAATATGCAACATTTAATGATTTGCTCGGTACAATGTAACAACCACCCTCTAACTGAATTCACACATGCCTGAACTTCAATTAAATCGAACGGACCGAAAACGCACTAAGACGAAGTTATCAATTAATTATTGAGAATTTCGTAATTAAAGGCCATCTTTCTGCATACTGAATAAGTGAAACATTGATGTCTCTCATTTGTAGATGCATCTCATTGGGAAGTTTCCGGTTGGTGCTCAGTTATTAAACTGGACGTTGCTGCCGAGTCGACCAAACCCAAAACGCAAATTCGCAAGACGTCATGTTCGTTTGAGGCTGTCTAAATAAGTTAGTTCAGTTCGAGAACGTATAAGGTAGAGGTATATATTATTCAAAACAAGGTTACGTAGGTTATCAGAGAAGAAAATTGTGTAATAATCTACAGAGCTCTACTAAATGAGTATAATAATAAAATATGAAACCACTTTGAATGGAAGGTAACTTGTAAGTATTCCTTTAGGCATTTTGTAAAATTTCGTATAAGAGTACGGGACAAGATTCTCACTAATAGATGGTAAATCGCTTGAAGCGTAGCAACTAGTTAAACTAATTATGAGGGATTATTAATAACTTCTTACGCTAACATAGAGAACACTATTGTAGTTTGAAATAATTTTTATTCACAATTTTCCGCATCAACCATGTCGGTTATTAACGGTTAGGAAACTTATACAGCCACAAAAAAAAGTTCTGAGCCGAATTCAAATTTTAGAACCTCAGTACGATTAACTGTGTCATATTTTTTCCAGTACTCTATTTACTGTATACCATAAGAAGCTAACCGAAAATTACAAACATCTGTAGACCAGATTAACACCTGGACTAAAAAATGGCATATTAAGTTAAATGAAAATAAATCTGTTCATGTTAACTTTACTTATAAACGAAACCAACATATTCCCATAAGAATAAATAATGCTCAGATTCCCTATGCTAATACAGCAAAATATCTTGAAATTACACTCAACGCCAGACTTCGCAGGAAAGTCCACATTAAAAAGAAACGTGAAGTGCTTGTTATAAAATATAAAAAGATGTATCGGTTATTAGGAAGAAACTCCAAGTTGTCCACACATAACAAACTGCTCCTCTACAAGCATATATTGAAACCCGTTTGGACGTATGGTAGCCAGCTTTGGGGCTGCGCCAGTAAAAGTAACATTCAAGTTATCCAACGTTTTCAAAATAAAGTATTAAGGAACATCGTCGATGCACCCTGGTACTGTCGCAACAGTGATCTTCATAGGGACCTGGATGTAGAAACTGTTGACAAAACTATATCTAAATCTGCCAGCAGCCATGAACAACGGCTGCTCCAACATGGGAACGTTGAGGTCATCCAGCTCCTCGATAATACCAATTTAGTAAGAAGACTCAAGAGGACCAAACTTTTTGAACTAGTTCAGTAACAGTGCTAGTTAAAGACAGAGTATTGTGCGGATTTTGTGTTACACGTTACCGGTAAGTAGTGTTACTAAAATTATCAGACACTAGTGAGTAGGACCTTAGTAATTAAGAATTCTAGTTAAATTAGGTTAGAACAAAATTGCTTAGTAATCTTCATGATCAGATTGTAATTATAGAAAACATTCCCACAGTGTTTTGCTACGGAAAAAAAAGAAAAAATATTTTTTGGGCGATTTTGGATAGGAAGAATACACCAAAAATGACATTCCATTTTTTGATACTGGATCCGACTCAGCAGATAAAGAACCTTGAAACGTCTGGCGGAAATTATCTAATCTGCAGATGAGAGCTTTGTAGCTGGGGTTAAGACAAACTCCAGTATACGATGCCTAAACTATTACAAATGCCATATATGCGTGTGACAAGAATTTATTATGAAATAGCATAATTTACCTTCATCTAGTAATACAAGTTATGGTTGTCTGTACCCTGACAGCGAATACATACTTCATGAATCTGGTAAAGAATCTCTATATATATTTAAAAAGTACTTTTAATCCCTTAATATAAAATAAATACAATATTTATAAATAAATAAGAAGCTCAACGGTAAAATATTTAATTCTTTCACAATAACACAAAAATAAACACGCACCAAGTGGCCATTATAGCACAGAAATCGAACAAATCCGATGCAATTACTCCGAATATCTTACCTAAACTTCTTTGAAAATAGTTTAAAAGTGGTACGGGACTATATCTCGCAGAAAGAAGGACAAGAAAAAGGAAGTATAATGAAAACTTGTAAAAGTTTGATCTTATCGTGATTGTTTATCTCAAAGTTTCAGTGAAATAAATAAGCGGCAGATGTATTTTTCCCGTCTCTATTCGCAATCTGTGAAAGCTAATTTTACTATTCAAATTTATTGGTTGTATAAATAAAAGTGGAAGCTATCTTTACTGAACGGTATCATAATTGTAATAATTAAACAGTTATTTTATTCTTCGTTTTTTCCAAGTGGAAATAACTAGAATAACCAGGGCCTGGTCTTGGTTCTGGAACTCACTAGTGAGGGTAAAAATTATTGTTATTATTATTAACCGTAGAGTTAACCAATATCTTTTTTTTTGAAGGGAGAATAGACTAAATATGTAGAGATTGTTTTGTTGCCTTGATAGTATTGCTGGTTGGTTAAATGGCAAAGAACCATAATAGTAAATGTAAAAACAGGCTTCAGTCGTGTTTAACAGTATAGTCTTAGATATTCCGATGAGTCCAGTCCTCATAGTTTATTACCGATTATAACTAACTGTCTGAAAAGTATGTAAGTGCATTTCAAGTTTTATGGAGCCCTTTTTGACGAAGTCGATATTGTGCTATACAGTGAGGGTAGTTTGTGAAGTCCTACAGGATTTACTGGCATTGTAGATAAATCTGCATTACCCTTGTATAGTCATGTACGGACTGCCTAAAGTTAATATTTAATTGTTTTTCCCAAAACTGTACAAAGAACGGTTTCTGACATATAGCTGAAATCCATTCTTGTTGGGCGATATATTGTTTTATTTAATTGTTGAAAATGTCAAATTCTACGGACCTATTTGCTAATAATTCTTGAATATTGATTGTTTCAAATATTATAAAAAATATCTTAGAATTTTAAAATTAAAGGCGATTTTATACTTTCTCGCGTTGTTACTTTAGTTCATGAAATGTTTATGATGCATGGTACAAGCTATAGTAAATATTCACTTTCTCCAAAATATTTTGTACACATATTAGAATTGTTAATTCGTCCACAATTAATCCTTTCATTATTTGTTTCAAATGTGGTTCATTCATTCCAATTTCCATCTAATCAAAATATTAGTACTACAAAAAAAACTTAATCTCATAATCGTCTGGACGCATTACGTAACGCAAGAGGGAACAAAACGAATTAATTTCTAATTAGAGCTGTATCAGGCTCCGCAATAATCTCACATCTGTGAAAAAGAGATGGGAGTCAATTGGAAAACACTTAGAGTCGTGATTTGGGAACTTTAGTTTTATTATTTAAAACGAATGACAATTGATGTATAAATCAAAAAGCACTTTTTCACCTCGGTACAAATCTAAAACAATAAAATCATTGGAAGATTCAACGGCTTTCCAGGATTCTTTGCAATAATATTTATTTATTTAATAAACGTCTATATGATAAATGAGGTAAAATAATTCCGTAAAATGACTTTAATATTCAACCAAATTGCTTCTTTTATCCATGAGTTTGCTCTGCTATTCAGATATAATGATTTATTAGCAGCATCATCATCCAAGTGACTTTTACCACACGACATCGAATCACCAATGAACACATACAACTAAATCTTATATTTTGGCAGATGTACTGGCTCTTATTATTTAAGATAATGATTAAACTGAAGAGCCAAAACATTAAGTATTAAAATTAATCCAAAAATTTCAATTTAAAGCGCTTAGTACCATGGACAATGCTCTATGTATGTCAACAACTCTCGTAGATAATTCACAATTGAGTAAGAAAGTATCTTAATTAAATGTGAGTCTCAGAATACATGTGACACATAAAATATACGAAAACGAACTAGTAGAAGTGCTACACAGAAATGCTCTTGATGGGTTAAATCACCAAATATTTCATTATCCTTTTAATATATTTTCATTTAATTTTGCTGTTGCAGATAAATGTAAAACATTAAAAATCCAAAAATTTAGGCTGCTATTAGTGGAATTTACGTAATAAATTGGTACTATACTGTAACGTCATCCTACTGATAAATTATCATCTGTTACAATCAGTTCTAAAATTCACTGGAATGTAGTAAATAACCTGTTAGACCTGACTGTGTAAGTCGGAATTTATAAAATGTTTTACTAATATCATGATTATGTTTATTATTCATAAACAGAGGTGTCCAGAAGAAGTTTTTGAAAGATTTATATCTTTGCACTAATTGATTTTTTTTATCCTAATTAAAATTTACTTGGTGGAGGATCTTCCAGGATGGTTTTTACATTTTGTATTTTGGTGTAGTCTTACCATAATATTGCTTCAAATCATAGGTATACCTTATGACAACCATGTAAATCTGCTCATAGCAGTGTGCAAGGATTGCAATCGATTTTTCCGGTATGTAGACATGTTGTACCTTTTATATGTATATCTGACAGTCTTTCAAGTTTTTTTAAAAGAAGACCAATTGGTCCGAAATATTTAGCACTTAACTGTGAATAAAATAAACGTGTCTGTCTAATGCAGGACAACGTGAATGTTCGATATATTCGAAGTTTTATGGTTTTCGGCAGTGGCGTAGCCAGGAATTTTTTTCGGGGGTGGGGTGGCACCATTTGTCGTCGATACATATTCTTACTACAAATTCTTTTTTTAGCAGGGATGGGGTAAATATACAAGGTGACCCAGGGTTAAACCGTCAAACGTTCAGGATCGGATTTTCAGGAAAAAAATAAGATTTTTTATTCCCATAATCATGTGTCCTAACTTGCTTCGTTTTCGAGATACATATTTGCGGGAATAAGGGGCTTCTTTTAATATAAATAGAATTAAATTATTAATTCCAGTGGCGTCCCACAAGGTAATCTAATCCATATTAGGACAAATCATTCTACGCCACTGTTTTTTGTATGTTTATTACTTTTCTTGGACACAAAATGTTTGCCTCTTCAATTTTATTCGTATCTCCCTTCGTTTTTGAGAAAAAAAATTAAAAACTGTGCATGTAACAGAAAAAACTATCTAATTGATATTGGGAAAAATTTATTTATTTTATTAGAAAACGTGTAACTTTCATTAAATTAATAATTTCACTCTAATTACATCAAAAGGAGGCTCTCATTGCCACAAATAAGCAAGCCAAGATAGGTATATCAAAGTCAACCAAAAGGTTTTTGAGTAATTAATAAAAAGCTGATTTTGTCTAAAAACTTTGACACCCAATTTCTTGAAAAAGAAACAAGATTAAAAGACAATTAAATATTAATATAAGATTGAACATTGGTTGAGCATTATTCAAAGGCAATTCTGCCACTTTGTTTGAATCTATTGGTATTGGTAGATGTATTATTCCGCAAATATGAGTAAAACGGTTAAGATTTGGATTAGCGTAAAAATGTTCAGAAACAAACAAGGATCTGCACTGCGAGGAAGACAGGAATCTTCTTTTCGTCATTTCACTGTCCAAATATCCCATTTACTGCGTAGAATAACCGTGCTTATTGTTTTTAAATCACGTGAATGTAACTTAATTGCTGGTTTGAAACATTTTCTTATAAACTCATAGAAATTTCGGGGGGCTACGCCACTGGTTTCCAGTTATTACTATAATTTTATATTCTTTTAGAAAAATTTGCGAATGCCTTCGTGTAAAAATGCTATCATTTAATACATGTTTTATCGTAATCTTTAGCCGTTTTTCAAAAAAAAAGTAAAAATTTATTGTAATATAGAATTTAACAAATATGGATTTATGCAAATTCTATTTCGTAATAGTTTATTTATATATGTTTTCAGGTGAGTACCAACAATAATGCAAATATAGATGTTCCTAACATTTCAAGTTGGTCCTTAGCAAGAGGTTTTTTAAATACGTTTTGATTGAGTTTAAAAAATTATTAAATTTCTAATTCATTGCCTCTTTAAAATCTTTCAGAAATCGAATCCAAAATGGAAATAACGGGTATTAGAAATAATTTGAATGTTAATGTTACTAAAAGTAGCAGGCGAAGGTACAGGATGTATATGGTTGAAAATAATCATTCCTTTTTCCAACGAACTCCTCTCTTCAAAATTGAAGGAATGGAAAATTGTAAGTTTTTGCAAATTTACGTAAATATCCATAAATATTCAAAAGTCTGTTCATTTTCTTTGAATTACAAAAGCACATCCTTGTGATGCTAGAAGGATTTTTTTGTTCCAAAGACAAAGTGTATTTGAAATGATATAAAATGGTAATTAGAACCATTTTCTCAAAAATTTTCCAAATTGGCATCACGAGTCCTCCAAATTTTATCGAGTAAATTTTTGATTTTCACGAAAACGGCTTTATTTGGAAAAACCACTAAAACAAACTGATTGATAAAATCAGTTTGTTTGAGTGGTTTTGCCTGAAATAAAGGCGTTTGAGAGGACGTGTGGTATTTGGAAGGACTATTTTTTTAATCATTTTGTATTAAAAACATAGAATATAGTCATTTATGCAAAAGACACTTTACACACAAATGTTCATTAGTTTCTTTATCAAATTAAATTGAAACATCAAAAAATATTGAGCTGTTTTAATAGTTTTAAACACAGGGTCACCAAGGCATACGTGATTGCGTTTGGCTTAATTCGGATATAGAGATTCAAAAACTGATGTTGTGTGTGTGAATAAACGAATAAACAGGTTAGTTTACAAATAAATTTTGAAATTTGTATATTAACATAGATTTGCAATACATTTTAGTGTAATAATAATTGATAGTGCTAAATAAAAGTTGTTAAATGTTTATATTTGACATTTGATCCTGAGCTGTTATTGGCTGAAACCACAAAATCTGACTGTTTTGACCGATGAAAAAAATAATCTATAAAATTTGAGAGTACGAGTGGTATTTTGAAAGATTATTTTTTTAATCAATTTGTATTAAAAACAAAAAGTATAGTCATTTATACAAAAGACACTTTATACACATGTGTTCAATATTTTCTTCACCAATTTCACACAGATATGATCGCCTCCATTTTGGTAAAAGTGAGTAGACTGTGGCTCTGCGATTAGAATAAGAACTGTCAATCTAAAGTGTTATTAATACTTTCATTACAATTTGTTCGGTCTATGGTAATGCTAGAAGAGCATTCTCAACTGGTTTGTATTATATCGTTGTAGAAAAATTGTAATTGTACTTTTGGACATTTAGATAATTAGTATTTATAAAATTAGATTGATTTTTATTAAAAAAGTCCCATAATGCTCATTTTAAATGTAAAGAACAGCTGAATATATTATTTATTTATTAAACATTGAATATTTTATACTTTAAAAGTAGATGATCACAGAACTTGTAGCTCTAGCAATTTTGTTTATTGAAAATAATTTTACAGGTTCTTCAACTCTGTTTGTTCAATTCCTTAACAAAAATGTTTTTGATTATTTAATCGAACGATGCGTTTTTTATTCAAGACAATCTTTTGATTACGAAAATCCAATAGAGCGCAATTACACAATTCAACTTGTACCAGTTTCTATAAATGAACAGTCAATCCAAATAAGTTTCAATATTAAAAATATTGACGACGAAGTTCCAATTTTACCTGCCCCGCAATGTTCTTTTGAAGTAAGTACTTAGATATATATAATTTTTAAATTAGGGCAACTTTCTTTTGACGTGGTGCTGTGACAAAAATGAATTAAATCAATAAAGCAATAAATACTGTTCTTTTTAATAACCCTATATAAAAATCTAATAGTGTTAACCCCGGGAATTGCGGAGGACATCGACTGCTATGGTCATTAGCCTCGAGTTCTATGTAGGCTTTATTACTGTTTCCCAGCGTCACTTTAGGAACAGCCCATTTGTTCTTTATCTTTAGCCTGGTTTATTCCATTTCTTTTGTTTTTTGCTACTTTATAAAACAAATTGTGATTTGGTTAACTCTGTTTTACTCGTTTATTGTTTGCTTTCAATAAGAGTTTCTTTACTTTTAGTTGCTCTATATATTTGTTATAACTTGTATCTGTTCTAATGTTAAAACCCTTTTTTTCGTTTTTTCTTTGTTTTTTATGTAACTCTGCTTTCAGGAAAACAAAATATACACCGTCCTAAATAGTACGTGTCACTTTAAAATATCAGATCCTGATGGATTTTTGAGGTTTGCAAAATTAGAAATAATTCCAGGAGAGGTAAATATTAAAAATTGTTGCAGTTAGATACATGAGTGAACCAACCAAATAACCTTTAAAATATGAAGTTTAATATCTGCTATTATAATGGATGTATGACACGCTGCAGTCGGTCACCTTGTATATAGATAACTATTTAGGGATCAATACAGTTCTCGTAAATTTTATTTATGTGTTTTATTTAAGGACAAAGAAGACATCATTTTCGACCTTAATGTCTGGCCGTTGATTACCTCAGATTTTACCAAAGAGTTAAATGTTGTCGTGACCAATTATATCATGTTGGATTATGAAAGTATTAACTCATACTCATTTTTTGTGACAATAACGGTAAGAATTTTTAGAAATTTAAGACACTAAAACTCTCGAGGAGATTCCCGAGATTTAAATGTTTTCTGGTAAGAATTTAAGTAACAGCGTTGTCTGTATAAAAGTGTAGACAGTCAACCATATGGACTTAAAAATAAACCTTTTTTTGTAGTGGTGTAGTGTTGGTACAAACGTACAGATGGATTTGTATATTTTTTGGTCCTATCGTAGGAGGGGGGAAATCGATTAAATACGTTGGATGTAGGAGATCTCTCTATTTTTAAGTGGATTCAGCAGTGTTTTAAAGTTTCTCGATCATAGATGTCGCAAATTCTCAAGGAAACCATTTTAATTCCTTTCAAACTAAGTACAAATTTTCAAATTTCACCGTAAAGATCCATTGACCTAGCTGTAGGAATAAAATACCTCTCTCTGTCTAAATTATTTATGTATATCTAATCAAACATCGTTTAAACTATTTAATAAATTATTCTATTACAGACAATAAATGAGTTCAAAGTTCATAAAACTTCTAAACATTTAAAATTCCTTATCTTAAAAGCATTCTTGGATTAGTTAACAATTCTACATTTGGATGAAATAATTTAGTTTCAGATTAATAATTTTACATCTTAAAATACAAAATTAAAAATACATTTGATTCAACATTTATTTTCTTATTGTTTCGAGAAATATTATTTGGCGCAAACTGTGCTTTACCTACTTTAAAGAAGTAGAATCTTACGAGTACAAATCTTTTCTTGAATATAGATTTTAATTTTTCTCTGTGCAGTAGAACAAGATTTTCAGATTTTGTCGCAAAATCACCCGTGGCAGCACCTCCTAATATACATGCATCTTTGTAATGACTCTCCTGCTCATACTCATAAGGATGAATGACTAAACCTTTATACAGACAACGGTGATGGTATTTCATTGTAAATAATAATTGTAATATAAAACATCAAATATTAACTGGTAATACTAAAAGCCTACATTAATTTGTGGTATACTTTTCAGGATAGTGGTGGAAATTTTGGAACTCGGATTATGTCTATTTTGGTTGTAGATGGACCAGATTAACTATAATTGATTTCGTTCCATAAGATTAGTTTTCTCTACTTAGTACAAAAAGTAAGCTATTATTTATTTTAACTGAGTAATGAAACGATAAATATAGACGCGGATTTGAAATTAAATATTTTAAAAGCGTTTTCTGCATCTAAAAAGATCAATTTCCTCAATGAACTCCCCTTCTTCTTAAGGGGGCAACACTCGTCTGTATGCATTTTTTTATGTTTTTAACACATTTTTCATCCTTTTATTAAACAAATTATGTTCTAAAATGTATAATATTAGAGACCAAGTAAAAAGATTAAAAATTCTCACAATTGAAAGCCTTTGAACTAGTTTAAATATTTTTAATATTTTTCCTTATACCCGTAATAGAATTTTTAATAACTCTTGCTTTTCAGTCCTATTAAAACAATATTTTTCGAACTTTTAGATCTCTAAAGTGGCTGTGCTGAATATTTCTAATTTTAAATTAAAACATTTAATTAATTATATTAAATTAATTTCCCCCATCACCAAAAGTTTTGAGATGATAACTAAACCAGTTTTGTACACTCATGAATTGTTTCAGAGCGAATGGTTAGATTAAGGCTGAGAAAAAAAAATAATAAAAAAACAACCTATTTACCTCCTCAGAAAGGTAAGGGGTTAATTGAGAAAATTGACCATATCTACCTTATTTTTGTGGCACAGAAAATCATTTAATAGTTATTTGTATAATAAGTGTGTAAAGTGGCCTTTACACACGAATTGCATACAATATTTTTTCTACTACCGTATATATTGTCCACTGAGGTCAGAAATACAAAACTTCTATAATCTATAACCTATACAGAATTGAATAATGATGAATGACGATTTTGGTAAAAATGGGCAGTATCACAGAACACATATCAAAAGTATACAGGGTGGGCCAAACTTCTGACCTCGGAGAATTACGTCGTTGTGGTAAAAGATAAAACTTTCAAATTTTGTGTGAGCTAGTACAGTTACTGGGTGTACATTTTGAAAGTAATTTTGTTTATACAGGGTGTTCCAAAAACTTATATTTTTGTAAATGGAACATGCTATATTTTATTCAAGAATCGAAAAGATCTCACCAAGAGCGTTCAAAAAATGTAGCATGTTAATATATTATATGGGTGTTTTAAAAAGATACGGTCAATTATTAGCAAAAATGACCCCATGTTAACACTCTGTAAAGCAGTAAATCAAAATAAATCAACAGGTCTTTGTATTCAAATGTTATTCTCATATCGTTGGCTGTGCTCACTATTAATTACTTTTTTATCTGAGGCTTCTTTAATACAGGGTGAAACAGAACTCAAATCAAGCAATATCTCAAAATTTTCAAATGGATCACCCTATAAGTCTTTTTACAATTTGTTAGTACAATTAATAAGCTTTCAAACGATATAGTATAGTTAAGGTATAAGCTAATGGAAAACTGTAAATATTTTATGATAACGGAAAAATCATTGTACGTACACAAATTAAATGGTATTAAACAAACTTATCACCCTTTCGGGGGTGATTTTTGGACGTTTGGGGGGTGGGATCAACTCTAAAAGAATTGTCACCAACGCCATCGTGTCCAGCAACCTTGAAAACGGGGAATTACGTAACAGTAAAAAATAATAGACACGTCCAACATTACGATTAAAATTTGTAGAATATTCTAATGCCTTAGAAAACCTAAACTATATAGTACGTTTCATTTAAACTCTATAATATGAGTTTAATTTAACATTTTTTGTTATCTAAATCATTTGATTTTTTTTATTTTTAGGAAAAAGCAAAAAAAATTTAATACTTATATGATTATTTCAACATACCAATGAACTTAATGTGTATACTGATAATAAATAAATTGACGAATTATTTGAGTTTATTTTTATTATTTACAGAATGTACAATTATGTGTTTACTTTTATCTAAAAAAAAATTGTGAATAAAACTCTGGTAATCCTTCCTTTCCTCTATCCGCCTGGTTTCAACATTTTCATTTTCAGTTATAATGGTATTTTAAAAAAGTTCGGGGGTACCTAATACCACTAGAGCTTAGATTTGAGCGGATATTTTTTATAAGTTTGAGAATTTATTTTCATTAGCAATTTAACGAGATCTGTACAAAAAATCACGAGACCGTAGGCACACATACATAGTTTAAAGAAGGTATTCACAGAAATACTTTGTTATCCTACTCTACAATATCGAAGTCAGGAAAAAAATACAATCTAGGTCGGCGAGATACGTTTCATTTTGGGTATAATAAATGAAACTTAAAAAAAGAAACAAATGTTTATTTTACTAATGAAGCGGTTTTGTTCCCATCTCTATTTTAGATAATAAACACCGATGCATATGGAGTCCAGTTGTTGGAAGTGTCGGAGACACCTTTGCAACGAACACATAATAGAAAATGTTATCATTTGGTTTAATCCCAGTGGCAAAATTAAACTGAGAAAATGATTGCCAAAAGTCCAACAGGATGCGGCAGTTGGTCTCATTACTTTTAATCTTCTGACCATGTAAGTTGAAAATAACAACTAAAGAAAATAGAGATAGAGAGAGGGTAGAAAGTAAGCAAAAAAAAATAATTTTGTAGGTATACAGAATTAATTATTCGTACCCGTCGGCTCAAAAACTATTACTATAATTAACCCAATGTTTATGCTCTTGATTTCGGCGATTCAATTTCTGATTCAAAGTATTAAAAATTTCAAATAAAGAACTGTACTTTTATTTTAACAATTACCAAGTGAGGTGCTTCTGTGGCAACGAATCTTTGGGATATCTGAATATTTAACTCGATATACGACAATTATTTTTCGTACAAATAAATATAAGACAATATTTAAATAAAGATCGGTTACATACATACGAGCACAGTTATGAGACGAGGAACAGACATAAATATATCGTACCCTTGATGAAAAAGGATAAAGGACAAAGGAGTTATCTTTACTTAGGCACTAAATTATTCAATAGGTTACCAGAAAATATCCAGAAACAAACAAGATTGAACACTTTTAAAAAAATGCTTAAAGAGCATGTCAAAAGCAGACCTAGAAAAGTAATACAAGAATTAATTGAATAGAACATAATAAATATGTCAAATACTTGATCACTTATAATGTTTCAAAATATAAGGTTTGATTTAAGTATCATAATTTTAAAATTTAATTAAACTAATTTTAGTTAGGGAAAAATTTACTAATTTTGTATATATTTTAAATTTTAGGTGTTTTCATATTTATTAGGCTATATGTTTTCATGTTTTTATAATTTTAAAAAAGGATTTTATAATGTATAGTCACGCACAAGCCATTTGTGTAGTTTCAGTGACCTATTTTGTTTATTATGTGTTTATATAAGTATTTTTTTTTTTTTTTTTTTTTACTTCTGTGTCAACGGCATCGACTACTATGGCCATTAGCCTCGTGTTCTGTGTAGGCTTTGTTACTGTTTCCCAGCGCCACTTTAGGAACAGCACTGTTAATTAGAACCCAACAGTGAATGGTCGAGTGAGGAATCACACCTGGTATATGAAAATCAATTTCTAAATTTTTAATTAATTAAAAATCAGAAAAAGATTTCTGCCTTTGGTGTGATTCGAACCCACAACCCTTGGATTATGAGTCCAGTGCTCTACCGCTGAGCCACCCACCCCCCTTTATATAAGTATTATTATGTTAAATTATTGTATTTTCAGGGATTATCTCATATGCAATAGGTAAATACAGGGTTAGATACCTACCACCATTCCTTCAACCACCATCCCCAGATCCTTCCGCTGCGGCAGATGAGACCCGCTACCTCCGGGTAGAATGAAAAATTTTACCTTTACCTTTTGTTGGGTGGGGCAACTTTGTTATTGTTTAATAATTAATTATATATACTTGTATATGTTTAAGTGCTTGTAAATATGATCGTCATCTTCAGCATGGAATAAAACCATAGGAATTAAAATAGTTCCGGTAAACAATATTTGATTTTCCTTATTATATTGACGGCGGTTAGTACGCAGAGCCGTAATTAAAAATTTTAGGCAACAAATTAAATATGCATTTTATTTTTAAAATATATATTTATATTTCTGGTAAAAGGGAGTTTTAACAGTTTATATAGATATATTTTTTAAGAATACAACGACGTCTTCATGTTTCTTTCAATCACTAACAAAATAAATGGATACTTTGACTACTTATATCATAAAAAATCATGATCATCGTCATAAAAAATCTAAACTAACTTAAAGTTTCTAGATTAAAAATAACTAGCCGTGACTCAACGTTTAAATTGAAGGAATTCCGACTCCGGAGACATGATGCACTGTCTAAACATTTAATTAGAATATAAAAATGATGAAAAGCAGAAAATGCAAGGCTTCATAATTGTAAAATTAATTACAGAGCTGAGGTAGGTAGTTTTAATAGTATTTCAAAGGTAGTTTAGTTAAACGAGAATGTCTGGCCTGACTGACAGCACAATTATATTTCAAAATGAAAATACAGCAAATAAACAGTTTTTCTTTGTTCGAATCTGCAGCAGCTTTATAAAATTGAAGTAGTTTTATTTGGGTAAAGTATTTTAAAAATCTGCATACAAACATTTTTATGTTGCGTTTGATTTTTAAAAAGCGTGTTCCAAAGCAATTTTGTATATCGTGAAGAGTAATATGCCAGTAATAATGTTAGTAGAATGTACTAAAAGTTCAAATAAACCTCCTTGATGTGCTCATTTCGATTAATTTAAATTGTCACAGTCTCATCCAATGCTATCGTTAAGTAAAGTTGAATTAACTCTAACATTAAATAATTGCCCATTCACCAGAACCACCTATTACACTTTCTACTGGGCGACTGGGTTGGAGAGTACAGCAATTTTACATCATAAATCCTATGGTCTAAATTTTTTCCCGAACCTGTATAGATTTAATAACAACTAAGATAAAGTGTGGCGTCAAATTTGTATTTAATTGAACAGGAAAGTAATGCATTTTTTATTTCAAATAAGTACTTTAATAATTATATTTTTAATTGACTTTAGAGCCTTATGACTGATCACTGGGAAAAAAACACTATCATTATTTTTAGCCCCTTTATCAGCTCCCAAGTTTTGGGCAGGAACTCCTAGAACACCCGGTATACTGTATATCGCAGAAACTACATAGTCACTTTTATTAAAAACATCTTTATTATGTATATGTTTTGTTTCATCTAGTCTTCATGTTTCGTCAACTTAAGAAAGAACAGTTTTAACATTCGATGTTCTTCAACACCACATTTGTCGAATTTTTCGAGTTACCTAATTTTTGCTCTGGTCTTCATATGCGATTTACAATATTGTAAAGGTAGCAGAATTAATTTATCTTATCCTGTCTGTTGTTAGTAATTTTATCTTTCAATTCTGCTTGTATTGCAGTGTATTAGTTTTCGCTTTTATATTTTATTGAATATTTGTGTTTTGACGATAAACTAAAAATTGAATAAGGAACGAAAACATTGGATCTAAAACTCATTTGTACTACCAAAAAAAATTGTTTTATTACTCTTTCGCAAGTATAATACCTACTTAAAATAACCGTTATAAAAAACAGCTTGGCTGTAATGAGATTCAGAATGAATACGGTCCCTGTAACGCTATATTGCTTAGTATATCATTTACATTAATTAGAATTTCTCAGCGGGCACATTAGGCGGAGGAACTTAGCAAGAAGATGATTCAGAACAACCTTATCTCTTAATAGAAAAACAACAGAAGCGAAAAAATGAAAAATATTATTTACCGGCCCCTTTGCACGTTAATAACAAACTTCGGACTTGAAAATGATGATGCATCAGATTAGCGTAAATGGAAAATTACAAAGAACGAAATATTTCATAGTATTATGGTCTAGTCTCCGATACGATAAACTTAAATGAGTTTTTAGCTTTGTGCACGTTAAAATAAAAATACTTTACCTGAGCTCCTTCGGGGATAAGAATAATTGCTTTTTTCTAAGATTAAATATGAAAACTAATTTATTTTATATACGATTTTACGAGTGCAGCAACAGAAATATATACTAAACACTGTATCATTTATTTTTATTTTGTTAAATCTTGTAGAGGTACTAAAATTGAATAAATACAAAATTTGTTTCAATATACAGTAGGTTTATGACAAGAATTCAACACAAAAATATTTAAATAATTGCCATAATGGTAAAATCCCTAGGATTAACCTTCAAAAAGTCAACGGTAGGCTTATCCGAGTTAGGGAAGGTATAGCTTTTCTAAAGAGTTGTACTGACAGATATACTACTAGATAATTTCTTTTTTTAACATCAATCGATTTGAAAAAAATAATGTATTTAAGTTATGACTCGCCCTGTATAGTATTTGTAGTATTGAAAAATGATACTTTACTATAACCTGAACTATATTGGTACATTATATTGAAGAAGCTATAACTGCAAAAATAATTCAGTTCTTTCGTTTGGAGTAGAACATTTGATCCACGATGATTTTTTTCATTTTTTTTATATAAAATTGGCTATAAGTTCTGAAATACCCTGTATAATTTAATGAAACGTTATATTGGAG
Source organism: Crepidodera aurea (assembly GCA_949320105.2). Classification (NCBI taxonomy): domain Eukaryota; kingdom Metazoa; phylum Arthropoda; class Insecta; order Coleoptera; family Chrysomelidae; genus Crepidodera; species Crepidodera aurea. The sequence continues at coordinate 16,399,058 of OX439473.1, forward strand.
GCATGGAGGGAGGTATAAAATTCATGTATTCAAATTTTTACCTCATTTTTTGGCAAATATTTCAGTAAACAATCAACACCGAATATCAAGGAAGTGTTCTCAGCGGGATATTTTAGAGAACCTTCAGTATTTCTCGTAATACAAATCACTAGATCAACCCTTTTAACTTGTGAGTCCATCCTTGTGATTGAATTACCCTTATCTTTCTTTATAGTGCGTTTGCTAGGGCATGAAAAGCCCTTATGGTATTAGAAAATGGCAGACATTGAAAAAGATTTAGTCCAATGAATGCCATGACCAGATGTTAGATTAGCCTAATAGTTTTAAATATGACTTGGAAACAGAAGTTTGGAAAAAAGAATTATTCTTTTTATTTGAACTATCTATGCTTCTTATGTTTAAAAGTGGGGAAAAATTAGAAAAATTAAGAATCGGCATCATGTAGTCCCAGAAATGAAGTAAAATCATTTAGAAGAAGTTAGAAACTGATCAGATCGACTTGAAATTTTTTTCAAATTGTTAGGAAAGTTCAGAAGTTCAGAAAATAAAAAACATCCGTTAGTGGCGTTGTGGGTGGGGTGGGGGGTTGGGGTATCAAAAAGTGAATGGGAAAAAAAAGAAAAAAAATTATCCTTTTTTAATGAGGTAAAGTTGAATACAATTTTTTATGAAAATAAACCCCTAGAAAATTACGATTTTCACCACACAAATAGTACATTTCTAAAAGTTTTTTAAATATAACCGACTGTTTCCCTAGTCTTAATTTCCACCAATCAAACACGCGCAATTTTGAATTACAAATGGTTTCTAGATGAAAAAACTGTATGACAGCTACTGTCAGTAGTTTTTTCGAGTTTACCCGTGGCAAAACTTGACAGATGGTGTCACCAAAAATTACAATACCTTTGACAACAAGTAATTATGGTCTCCTAGGACACCAGAAAACGACGCTAAACAAGTTCTCTGATTTTATTGTCAAGAAATTTTGTAATATTGTTTTTAAGCAGTGCTAGTCAGCTTATGTATAAGTCGTATAAGTTTAGAGCAACTAAACATAATCCTGCAAGATTGGGCGTGGAATATAAAGAAATAAAACGGTGAAAATTACAAATAACTAGTTGTGAAGACAATGTGGAACACCGTCGCAAAAAAAATGCAAGAGATGTATTTTATGAAGTGGAAAATAATGTTTGATCCATTTAAAGATAATATCATCAAGTCTAGTATGGAAGTTCGTAATGCGAAACGAAGGAATTTGCAGATGTGATAAAGTCCTTTTTTTTTAACTTGTGAGATAAAAAGGACTTTATTTTCTTCCATACCTTCACCATTAGAAGTGACGCCTCAGAACCTCCAGCTAAAAAACAGGAAACAAGATCCTGCAGCCACTCCTCGAGCTTCTCACTCTACAGCTCGACCCATCATCAACATTAATGATTTACCTACACCAACGTTATTAATGAGTTAACCAAGATTGCAAACAATCCTCCTACTGTGTACCAAAATTGCAATTTATATTTCAATTGTATCATAAATGATTAAGTTTGTAGTATTTTGTTATTAAATAAATTACCTGTTTTTCAGTTTTCAAATTAATACCTACATATTTATTATGTATGCATATGTAATAGATAGTATGTTTTGTAAGCTATATTTACCTATGCAGAATAATCTGTTACTCATGAAATAGTCTTGTCAAATACCATTCGGGCATCTAATTTTTCCTTTGAAAAAAAAAATCGAAAAAACACAATGCAAAGTAATATTTTTTTAACAAAATGCATTAGTGCAGATGCAAAAATCCTTGTCCTCGACTCGGATTTTTGTTGCCACCAGCACTCGTGCTTCTTTTTAAAATATTACTTAGAAACGTGTTTTTTTTTTTTCGGAAAAATTAGATGCCCCTATGATATTACTTACGAAAATCTGTTACTAACTAACGAAAGTTTTCTACTTCTGATCTGGACACCTCTCCTAGCAATTTGCAAAAAATTTCAAGTCGATCTGATCAGTTACTAGTTTCTGCTCGATATTACAAAAAAAATTACTACCTTTCTCGGATTAATGATTAAATAATACAGAAGAAAATCAGATTACTTAATAATTTTCGCAGTTTAGTTATAATTTTCATCTTAACGCGGGTATCGTAAGCAACACGATAGTTCCAAATCAGCATGCTGTAGATGTGCGATACGAGGGTACTGGCAACAATTAATACAAATTAGTAGAGGGCTTGTTCCGCAATACGACACCGGCAAAGCTAATTCACATTGAATGAGCGACAGCAGCATTGCTGGTGTGTTTGGTTGTGATACTGCGACCGAATATCGAAAGTCTAAAGCAAAAAACAGAAATTCTATTCGTGGTTTTATTCTCTAACAGAGTGGGGAAATTATATTTAGGCTTTTAAAAGTAAAATTGGATTGGATAATTAACAAAGAGATTTTTATAGAGACAAGTTCATATGTTACTTATTAGGTTTCTTTAAAATATGCCTGAGTAGATATATCGAATAGCTAGTCCGCCCACCTGGTCAGGACAAATATAAATACCCTGAAATATATGAAAGTCAGTAAGGATTTTTGCGCAATATCTCTTTATATATTATTTCAAAGACTCGTTTATACTTTAGTCACTTTAATTATTGATTAAATCGATAATAAACGTTTTCGAATAAATGTTTGTCACCATTAATTATAGTTTTTTCCAGTCTGTCGTCGAAATTTCTATTACCTCCCTACCAAAGAGGTTACATTAATAATTTTGTGAGGATATCTTCAAACAATACGTTAAGGTTAAAAAGGGCATTGTTAAATCAATTCTCAAATAAATTATTGGTTATAGTTATATACAGGTGATACCATAAATATTAGTGCTGCAAACTTTATATGTAGGTATCTCAGTTTTCTTTTGCTACATGAGGCCCAGCGTTCTCATAAAGAAGAAGAACTTTATCTTGTCTTTGCTCAAATTCAGACCGTTTTCCTGAGAAGTCACGGGTCAAATGAATCAATTATAAATGATACTGATCGCCCGTAATATTATCGCTATTTTTAGCAGCTCATAGTAAACTATACCCTCTTGGTCCCACTAGATACAGAGCATGATCTTCGAACCATGTATGGCAACAACTGATCGTTCGAGTAGTATTTTTTATTCTTAGGGTTGTCGTAAAATCTCCACTTCCTCAAGCCTTTTTTGCCCCAGTGGTTATTTTTGATTGTTTACCATATCTATTTTGATGACAGTAAGTAGCATTTACTAACGTCAAAATTTTCTGAGCGGTAAGTAATTCACTTACCGTTCAGAATTTTCACTTACCGTCCAGATTTTTCACTTACTGTTCTGAATTTTATAGATATTCTTTTTTTTATTTGACAAATACAGCATCAACCACAAAGGCTATACAAGTAAAAATGGGCTAATAATTTGAACATTCATTAGTTTAAAACTAGCTTATAACAATCAATATTAAATATTTTTTAGCATATCTACAGATTTTAAAAAGTTTATAAGAGATACAGTGTAAGTGGTACCATTAAGAACGACACTAAGTGAGTTAGGTATCTTGTGATTAATCTCTCAATATTAAAAAGTGGGCATTCAACTAAAATATGTTTCACTGTCACTTTAGTATCACTTGCAAAACACATAGATTCTTTTTCGCCAGTAAGTAGGTACTCGTGTGTTGCTTGGGTGTGTCCTATTCTTAGTCTCGCCATAACGACTTGGTGAAGTCGTGTGTTGGGGGTTGTCTTCCATGGTCGAATTGTGGATTTTATTTCGGATAGTTTTGAAGTACTTAGTTCCCACAGTGTCTGCCAGAATTTCCAGATCTTTGTTTTTATTACGGCTTTTAAATCGGTATGAACTGTGGTTAAGATAAGTTGTTCATTGCCTTCTATTCCAATATGAGAGGGACACCAAAGAAATTTAACAGTTTTATTACGAATATGAAGGTGAAAAAGTAGAAATTTTATAAGTGAGACTATAGGTTGGTAATAATGGTAAACACATTTTATTGATTTTAAGGAACTTAATGAGTCAGTTATGATGAGACAATTTTGAAAGTTTTTGGAGATAACTAGTTCAAGGGCTGTTTGGATTGCTGTTAACTCAGCTGAAAATATAGATGTTTCCTCAGTTAATTTGTAAAGATGTGAGTCATTCGGAAATATAACACTGGCACTAACGCCCAAATCGCTTTTGGAAGCATCTGTGTAGATATGTGTGTATGAGTTGTATTGGTGCAATTCGTGTAGAAATATTTATTTTAACGAGGATGGATTTATTGAATTTTTATTGTGAATGATAAGGTTTAAGTTACAGTGGGGCATGGGAATGTTCCGAGAAGGAGGTTTAGGGATATCACCATGATTATAAACTTCAGGAATATGAATATTATATTTAGCACAATAATTATTAACACGTTCATAAAATGATAGTGATATTCTCTTCCTTGCTCTGTAAATATTTTGAAATCTGTGGGCGAAAACGTAATGGTAAGTAGGCTTCTCCTTTCTTTGTTTGATACCGGCAGCATAGGTCAGGGTAAGGCACTCTCTTCTGAGTGATAGGGCAGGCTCACCAGCTTCACAGAGTAGTGCAATATGCTCCGAGTGCTATACGAAGGCCTGAATGATGTATAGTATCTAACTGTCTAAGTAATGGCCGAATCATAGACTATACAACCATAATCAATTTTAGATCTAATTAAAGTTTTATACAAAGTCATGAATGTAGGAAAATCTGTACCCCAAGACCTGTGCAACCATAACATGTACCATGATATGATAAATCGAAATGTTGAATATGAAAAAATTGATAAAATTTAATAGTTTATTATTGCCCCAATCGTTCAAAAAACCTTATAGGCATGTCGAACGGTAAGGGTTACCGATGTCAGGCAACAATTGTCTTCCATCAGTAAAAAGCCCTTACTGATCTCCAAACTTAATATACTATTTCGTCGACCTCCACAAAAAATGACATTTTACTTACTAATTTCCGAATGAAAAGTCAACTATTTTTGAAGGCAAGTACTTTTCGTCCTCAAATGACTCGCTCCGTGCCGTATCCTAGTGAACACAACGGACGAAAAGTGTTTGCGGACGAAAAATGCTTGCGTTCAAAAATGGTCGATTTTTCTTTCGGAAATTAGTACGTAGAGGTCGACGCCTGCTTGCTAGCCTCGGCTATCAATTTGCAGACTCGACTATAATAGACAGTTTTTCGTCCTTGGCACATAAATAATTCTATTTCTTTGTTGCCTTTGAATCAACTGCTCTCGGTTTTAGTTCATACGGCACCCAATTTCATTATTTCATGTCTCTCAATCATACGGAAACGGCTCGTCGAGACACTCTAATTTTCATCGAGTAATGTCTCTAATTCTTTGTTCTCTCGAAGTTTTTTGGCTGTCAAGAGCGATGCTTGTCTTCGAGGATGAAATCTACATCCTTGAAATGTAGCAACCATTCCCTACATGACTTATAAGTAGGAGCAGTGTCACTCTAAACTTCTACAAGCATTTGATGACCTACAGATGCCCTTGTCTTCTAATTAAAGTAGAAAATTGTTTGGTTAACACAATATTCAACATTTTCAGCGCTGTAAAAAACTAAATTTTTGTAGGACCTCTATGAAAGCACTAGAATCGACTGTCAGTATGAACTGAATGAGTTAGTTGTTTAAAATATTCTACGATGACCTCTTTAAATGATTATCTCAAAAGTTCAACTTTTTCCAATACCGTTTACCTTGTAATTTTCAACTAAATCTAGATTATCCCCAGAACAACATAATAGAAAGAAGATTAGGTAGGTAACTGCTCAGGGAATAGCCCCGCTTGCACCGCTAACTTGGCGTTTATATTCTTATTGCACAATTTTTCCTAACTATTGCTTTCGTTTTGTCCTAATCGTTATAAATGGAATACGGTCGCTCTTTAAATTTAGTTTTACTTTGCTGGCACTATGAACTAGAAACGAGTCTGTGTTTAGTTTTGTTTTAGCAACGAGTTGTAACTACCTTTGTTCATTATGTAAATGTAGACCAAAAAAGGAAAAGGTTAAATATACGTGGTTTTAGGTAGCCGAGTTTTGTTGAAATAAGTTTGGCGAATCGAGATTTTAGAGGAAAACACAAACAGTCGTTTCATTCGACTATAGCACTACAGATGTCTATCAATATTAAAATTTTCATAACTGTAATTGTACATAATTCGCAGAAAGGTGAAAAAGGAAATGTTTATTTCACGAACTAATTTTACGAAAAGTGTCAAAAGTTTCAAGATATTTAGTTGACTGTCTAAATACCGCAATTGGATTATTAGGTAAAGGTCTATAAAATACCCACAATTTGTGATTATAAACAGAAAATAGTAGGCAGATATGTATTTCGTTTTTATCTTCGATACGAAAGTGAATCTGTTTATTAAACTACAATATTACCTACATAGTCCAGTAACTGAAGACCAAAAAATATGCGAAGCTGTAGGTAAGTCGGTCCAGATTTCCTTTGTGGCTTAATTCTTAGGTCTTGACGGTTGCTTCCAAGGGCGAAAAATTTCACCACGATTGCGACTTGGGAGAGGGCTGAAAATGGCCCCTAAAGTCTGAAAAAATGGTTTCCCGCTAATATCTGCCAAAATATACAAATTAGACAATTTTTGCTTAGATAAAAAATGAAGAACGTATCATTATCTGCAAAAATAGTTCCTACCATTTTTTTCGCAACACGAATATTTTTTGCAAAAACGGCCTTCGAAAAATCCCAAATTTTTACACTGAATAGATATGTTAGTTTCTCACTGAATTTCCGCACCGGTGTGATCAATTTTCCCGAGTTCTGGAAAATGGAGGAACTTTATTCGAAATAAAAAAATACATTCGAAAAGTAAACACTGTAAGCATTAAAATGGTGTACATTGAATAACAATATAATGGAATATGAGTTTTTGATTCGTGCTTGTTTCTAGAACTCCGAAAACGTCTGAAAAATGCAAATAGACAAATCAATTTTTTATTAAAACGCCAGAAAGATACTGAAAGAGATCATTCGAGACATCTCAAGATCCCATTTAAAAAAAAATGGGATAAAAAGACTATTAAAAAAAAATATGAATGAATTACTAAAATGGTCCAAAATATTGGGAAAACATAAACTTTGGCCACTCTTTTCAATGTTCTCGACAGGAAAGAACGGGCTTCAAGGTACATGGATCGATACCTATGGGTTTTCTCAATGCAATGAACTTTGAATCATCGAAAAATATCAATTTTTGCCCAAGTTCTGAAACAATTTGTCCGACCGTTTACAAGTTAATGCATAGACAGTAGCATTCCTATAGAGGTAGAGCAGCCGCTGAAATGAGGGGGCTTTTGGGTCCGGTTATCTCGAAAACTATCGAATTCCCGAAAAAAATGATTGAGACCATTTTTGTAGATAATGATAAGATCTTCATTTTTTATCTAAAGAAAAATTGGCTAATTTGCATATTGTGGCAGATATTAGCGGGAAACCATTTTTATCGTGGTGAAATTTTTCGCCCTTGGAAGCAACCGCGAAGACCTAGAAATTAAGCCACAAAGGAAATCTGAACAGACTTAGCTACAGCTTTGTCCCTTCAGTTACTGGACTATACAATATATGGGTAGGAAATACAAACGCTTTATTGTTGTCAGCAAAATATATTAAAGATTCAAGTATAGATTATCACCAGGATACAACAGCAGAACTCTTTGAAGATTGGTGTTTAATTTCCAATTAAACATAATTCATTTCATTCATTAATAAACAAATTGGCAACTACGCCAAATATCGAACCAGCCGCGTCTCTGACATAGAACAACACTGGCAACAGTGTACAAGCGGCTAGACAAATATTTAAATTATACGATCGAAATAAAGTCAATATTTTTCACTCAATGCGAGTGGTTTTATTTCCAAATAGAAGAGTAATTGAATCTTGTATACCGACACCACAAAATTTGTCTTCCGAATTCACTCATAAACTGTACTATTTGTCGTAGAAATTGTTGCTTTGGTTAATTTTATAATCTTCTTGTATATCGCCGCCATCTGTGTAGCCGGCCATGCTAGGAAAATAACAGTATTTGCGGGCTTCCTGGAAGTAAAATCTGATTACGGTGCTACGGTGTTTGGTTTTTGGTAAGCCAGAGAGTTTGGTGAATATTGAATTCCTCACTTTCCACCTTTCTGGCACGCTGGCAATGGCATTATTCTTTATTACGTTACTCAACTTCGTGGCACTAAAAGCAATAACCATTAGCCAGTCTTGTTTATATCCAAGGGCGTACCCAGAAGGCAGTAACAATTTTAGTTTTATTGGTCACCTACATAAATTATATAATATGAAATAGTTTTATAAAGATGAAATAAAAGTAAAAGTGGTTTTTTATATTTATAATTGTACATTTTGAGCTTGACTTTAATCTAGTGCTAAATTTATTCAAAACCACCTATTAATATTGTCAGGGCCACCCCAATTGTTTTTGGCAAAATACATTAAGTCAACGGCGGCTCCAAGGAGGGGATCAGTAGGGGCAAAGTCCGGCAATGAGAAATTTTTTTTGTAGATTCCAGGTCCATTTATATCCTAAAAAACTAACTTTTTCCTTCAAAAATGGCCCAAACATTTTTTTTTGATATTGCCAATCGTTTTTTAGACAAAATTCATTCTGCGTAAACTAAATTTTAATTTTTTTGATTTTTTTTGTGAAATCTAGGTACATTTATATCCAAAAATCCCATTTTTTTCCCTCAAAAATGGCCCAAACATTTTTTTCGATAATTTTGACATTACCAATCATTTCTTATACAAAATTCATTCTGCGTAAACCAAATTTTAATTTTTTTGAATTTTTTGAAGATTCTAGGTCCATTTATATCCTATAAAACTCACTTTTTTCGTCAAAAATGGCCCAAACATTTTTTTTCGGTAATTTTGACATTGCCAATCGTTTTTTATACAAAATTCATTCTGCGTAAACCACATTTTAATTTTTTTTGTAGAATCTAGGTGCATTTATATCCAAAAATCTCATTTTTTCCCTCAAAAATGGCCCAAACATTTTTTTTCGGTAATTTTGACATTACCAATCATTTCTTATACAAAATTCATTCTGCGTAAACCAAATTTTAATTTTTTTGAATTTTTTGAAGATTCTAGGTCCATTTATATCCTATAAAACTCACTTTTTTCGTCAAAAATGGCCCAAACATTTTTTTCGGTAATTTTGACATTGCCAATCGTTTTTTATACAAAATTCATTCTGCGTAAACCACATTTTAATTTTTTTTTGTAGAATCTAGGTCCAGTTATATCCCAAAAAACTCATTTTTTCCCTCAAAAATGGCCCAAAAATTTTTTTCTCGGTAATTTTGACATTGCCAATCATTTCTTAGACAAAATCCATTCGGCGTTATCCAAATTTTATTTTTTTTTTAATTTTTTTTGTAGATTCTAGGTCTATTTATATCAACCTTCCTAAAAATTTAATTTTTATATATATTACTTCAATTTTCTGATTATGTCAATATATTATGTATGCCCTTAATCACCTCATTATGCTGTTAAGCTTTTTCATTCACAAATACAAGTAGTTAAACTACTTCTGTGGAAATTTGTTTATTCACCTTTTAATTTTTAATTTGTCTATGTAAATGTATTTCTCAATTGTTTACTTTATAATATTATATTTTTATATCTTTTTTCTGAATAAACATTATTATTATTATTATTATATTATAACCCTAATAGCCGACGACGTTGCCCCCCCCCCCCCAAATCTGTGGGCTGGAGCCGCCTTTGATTAAGCTAATATAGCAAAATAGTCATAGAGTTATAATATTTTAATATTTATAGAAACCAATGGCTCAGATTTATTATATTTAAGTCATATTTGATTTGGCACTTTCGTTTAATGACCACATCGATATATTGAACCATCTGTTAGAGGTACGTATGAATTTATGGACAACTGTCATCATACATCGTACAATTTTGAGTTTTCACGATATCTTGATCTTGGTTGAGACTTTAACATACTAATTCGTTTCTGTTTTACTTCGACAACTTCAGTATTACTTTATTATATCGGAAAATGTGTGCAAAAAAGCTTTAAAAAGCATGTTACACGATCCATTTATTCAAAGATCTAACTTGGTTTTCTGTTTTCTAAATTTCAGTAAATTTTAAAGTATGATTGGAGGTAATCGTGCAAATTATCATATTTTTATGGCTATCAACTTTTTAGAACTAACAAAACATTGTATGTTCTCTACAGGGTGACAAAATTAAAAATACAATATACAGAGTATTCACTGTAGATATATAAAATGACTATAAGATGCATTTTCCCGGTCAAAATACTTGAAAATTAGTGGAAAAGTACAGAAAAAAGATCACGAGAATGATACTGCCTTAGCCTGTTAAAGAGTACGACCGGAAACGCAGCTGTGGCTTAAATTAAAATGAAATATATTTAATTTAGTCATCCCAACAAATTTCTTTTTGACTTCTTTATAATTGTTATATGAACCAATAAACTGGAGTAACATTACCTACCTCATTATAAAATAAGAATTTTCATTATCCATTATTTACTATTTTTAATAAATTCTATCATACTGGTCATTAGCAACGATTTTTGGTGAGGAATTGTACGTGAAATTCCAAAGCACGCCCGTGCCGTTCTTGTTTATGCCCAAATAAACTTAACAAAAATTCAATTTGAAAACCATTTGCATGACAATGCTTTTAAGAGAAAATAAAACAGCAAAGTGGCGTGCCCACATAACTCCGAAGTGGACGTAGTCGGTCGCCACTTGAAAAATAATGAACTATTAAGTGATAAATTTATTGACTCTGTCAGCACATTGCGCCGGACGACCGACCCGAAATGGACCAAATTAATTGATCCAACTAAGTTTGGGTCCTGGAAATTTATGGCGAATTCGTTTTGCCATGAATTGCAAATTTTCATTGACCCTGCAAAGTCTAGCATTTGACTGCCGAGGCCCGTTTCCTAATTGATTTATCTCTAAACACGGCACACCTATTGTACGCAACAAATGAGGAGAGAACTTTGGCCACATCGACTGATATTAAGCCTGAGTTTGGGCTAACGGACCGTTAAGCCGCTTAAAACAACAATGGCCCGGTGTTCTCTTCCATTTGCATAGACTTGGAGCTGATATTTTACGCGATGCTACCGCTTCACAATACTGCATGCACCATATCTAGACGTTATTTGTGTGGAGTTCTGTATTATGATTAAGTTTTCCACGACCATGCATCTTGTAATTTTGGGATGATAATAATTATTATTTATGGACTACAGGACCGAGAAGAAATGTTTCAACTTTGAAATACTCGACAAAGATACAATTCTCCAAAGAGCATCGCTCCTAAGGAACAAGTTTGCACTATACAGTTTTGGCTCTCAAGTTTATTTTTATGGAAAAAAATTTTTTGGTAAATTCAATAATTATTATAATTTCTCACAAGCATGAAAACATTTCAGGATAGTTAACAGTACAAAGTGTTTGAACTTTATTTTATTAAACATAAACCATAATCATCAAGTTAAAAATTGAAAAGTTTTAACCGGATTTATATTATTTAAAAAAAATCCGCTGCTCTAAGCTTTCACTTTTTCATAGCATTTGGTTCTAGTCCTAGTCGATATTAATAACAACATCGAAGTTGTTACGCAATTTTAGAACAGAAATCTCTTGTGCATTTTCTCTTATAACGTGGTCATCAAAATCTCTAATAACTTCTGTAGGTAAATGTACTCGACTAATAGCAAACTCAGAAGTTTTACCTCCATCTTTGGAAAATTGCATTTTTCACGTTTTGGCAGCTTCCATGCATCAGTAATATTTTTAAATCATCCCAGTCTGACATGCATCAGATTTGTATATGCACTACTGTCTACTATTTTAAACAAATAAGTTATTTTTCTCAAATTCCTATTAAATAGCCTCTCAATCACAGGAATCCCCTCCAAAACCTTGGATAGCTATAGGAACCCAACCCTAACGACTTAATACTCGTTTTTAATTCGGTAGTCATATTCTATCAAAGATTCAAGGTCCTATAGCATTTCCGGTCGTGCTCTTTAACATTTGTGAACCAAGAATTTCTGTTCAGTTATTATTTGAGTAATAATTACAATCTTGAGAATAATTATATATCATGAACTTTACTTATTAAATAATTAAATATAATGTAATACTTTTCCATTCCATATATAGGGTCCTGCAACAGTGACGCCGTGTTCCATATCTCTATTTAGGAAGGAAGATTCTGCAAATTTTTATTGACAATGTGTGGCAAGCTATTTTTCATACCCTGTATATCACAGGTCGATTTCAGGTACATCGTTTGAGAGAGTCACCAATGTAGCATATTTGACCAAAAAAAATTTTAATAAATAATAATTTCAAATATTCTGAGTGACAAATATTGGAAAAAAAACTCGAAAACCGTCAAAATACAGGTTGCCATTTAAAAAAAGAAAGTTTGGACCCGCCCAGAGAAAATTGAACAACCTGTGTGACTGAAATTTTTATTTTGTCGAGCTCGATCAATAAGGTAACATTATACAAAAATGTATTCCTATCTCTTTTCTAAATAAAGATATGGAACGCTTTTGCAGGATCCTGTATAATAATATAACGATTGAACATCGTTTAAACTTAGAAATAAGTAATAAAGTCCTGTATATCGTAATTGAAAAAAAAATTAAAGAGTTATAATACTTAATAATTAAAATTAAAAATTTAAAGCTTATTCAACGTGTATATAACTCGGTGTTCCTTTAAGGATTGCCGCAAAGGTTCGTTTTCTGTATTCGATTTTCCAATAAAATAGAGGAATATATTAGTAATGTTCGTTTTAAAGCCACCGGCTTTCGTTCGTAATTCCGATTTAAAATCAAATTCGTCTTACTGAACACATATACGATTGGCGAGACTGACGTATTAATTGAGTAAACCAGTAAGGAATTTTAATTTATTAGATTCGACATCCTAAGACCGGTTTCTGTCTTTCGACTTCATCAGTTAGGCTTTTCGAATCCAATAAATAAAATTCCAAACTCGTACAAGTCAATAGCTATATCCGCTATAAGATAACATTTTTAGATGTGCTACCATCTATGGTAAGAAGAGAGTATTGACATTAAATTTTGACTGAATCTAGTCAAGATGTCACTCTCTTCTTTTTTATCCCTTTCAGAGATTAATACAAAGTGAGTAAACCAGTAAGGAATTTTAATTTATTAGATTCGACATCCTAAGACCGGTTTCTGTCTTTCGACTTCATCAGTTAGGCTTTTCGAATCCAATAAATAAAATTCCAAACTCGTACAAGTCAATAGCTATATCCGCTATAAGATAACATTTTTAGTTGTGCTACCATCTATGGTAAGAAGAGAGTATTGACATTAAATTTTGACTGAATCTAGTCAAGATGTCACTCTCTTCTTTTTAGCACATCTAAAAATGTTATCTTATAGCGGATATAGCTATTGACTTGTACGAGTTTGGAATTTTATTTATTGGATTCGAAAAGCCTAACTGATGAAGTCGAAAGACAGAAACCGGTCTTAGGATGTCGAATCTAATAAATTAAAATTCCTTACTGGTTTACTCACTTTGTATTAATCTCTGAAAGGGATAAAAAAGAAGAGAGTGACATCTTGACTAGATTCAGTCAAAATTTAATGTCAATACTCTTTTCTTACCATAGATGGTAGCACATCTAAAAATGTTATCTTATAGCGGATATAGCTATTGACTTGTACGAGTTTGGAATTTTATTTATTGGATTCGAAAAGCCTAACTGATGAAGTCGAAAGACAGAAACCGGTCTTAGGATGTCGAATCTAATAAATTAAAATTCCTTATTGGTTTACTCACTTTGTATTAATCTCTGAAAGGGATAAAAAAGAAGAGAGTGACATCTTGACTAGATTCAGTCAAAATTTAATGTCAATACTCTCTTCTTACCATAGATGGTAGCACATCTAAAAATGACGTATTAATATTTGGTGTAGATAAATATTTATGTACATTTATGTATAAAATATTCCTTTGAAAGGTTTAAAGTAATAACTCAATACTACAAATAACACGATTTGTGACGCCAGTACTGGCAGCTTTTTCAAACAGTCAATTGGATGTCTACACTTTTAAAAATGAAAAAATTTACTTTAAATGTGTTTAATCTAGCTTATTGTAACTCTCACTGTTGGCAAAGCCTACAACTCGATATTTTTTGAGTATTTTAAAAGTTTAGTTAACTTTTAGCTGCTTCGCAGTTATTCTGTTGCATAAATAACATAAATTTATGTGGAAAGGCGCCTCTTAAAAGCGGACGTTTGCAAATATGTAATTCGGTCGGGCGATCCTTTAAATGAATAGCATTCTCCTGATCTGAGCCACAATGGGACCGCCATTTCACCTCCCTCCAACAGAATAGTGCTTTCGTTGCGCTTTGTGCTCCTGTTTTATTCCAGAATAACACAAAATCCATTATATCGGCCCGAAGTTAATCACGATCATGCTCCCAAATAGGCAACCATTTATCTGAATTCATTTGATGTATAGTCCTGGAAGTATCAGACGCGGCGTAGATCCTTTTTACCGGTGATTAACTGGCATCTGTCTATACGCAGTAATATAGAAAAGCTCGTCTATCACTTTCCGTTCACGTTATAATTCACTATAGCTGTGCTATCGTGGCATTTCCCAAACGATACCAGTCACGAAGGAACTGTTTCCTTGTTTGAACTGCGATTCTCTTCTCGCCCACCGTGTCCATCTGAAGGATCGCTTAATTGGAACGGAAACAGACAAATAAAATAATTAGAAGCTACATCGCGCTGGCAAAAAACATTTAGACGTCTTATTATGATATCACGAAAAGTTGTGTTTACTGTTAGTCAGCTTATAATTTTAAAAACTCTTTCCTACAAATCTGTCAGGAATGTTAAGCCAACAGTTTATTTTTGAAATCGTGTGTTTTAACATGTCATCTGGGTCCGATATAACTTTTAAGGTCCCTTGCTTGGTAAATAGAAAATTCAATAGTGCTAGGTGAATATTAGGAAATTATTACAATATTTTCAAACAAAATCTATTGGAAAAACAAATAAATGTTATGATATTTCTTAGATTTGTAAGCTTACATTCTTAAATAAAACTGATTTTTAAGAATCGACTCATTGGGCCTAAATCAGAACGTGTTTTAGACATAAATGAAATACTGATACACAACCGCCCGAATGGTAAGCCAAAAACACATTTTTATAGTTAGCCGACAAGTACAGGGGGTAAAAATAATATAGGTAATATATTTTATCGTAGAATTCTTGCTTTGCATAAGGAAACACTTTTAAAAAAAGTTTTCTCAATAAATTTAACGAAGTTTATCAAAAAGTTTCAAACCAAAATTAGTCGCACTAATTTTTGTACCTTAAAATCTATTTTTGTACTTTAAAAACATATTTTGTACTAGACAATCCCCTATAGAATAATTGCATCACTAATTCTAGTGTTTCAGTAAAATCAAAAACATCTAAACCAAAATAAAGGATTAAAGAAAGCGTGAAATAGAAAAGAATGGAAGTTGTTTTTGTATAGGATACTTAACTAATATTTTTTAAGATTGTGGCAAATTTTCTCAAAAACCCCTTTTTAAAATTTCAATTTCTTAGCAGCACTGAAAATATAATTGTATATACCCTTTATTTGTTCTACGTTTCCAAATAAAAATGTTTAAGCAGTAGAAAAACAACAAGACTGGTGCTGAGAAAGTTTTCCAATATTCTTTCACATAACTGTATTAACAGTTGGACAACAGGTATTTTTATATTGCACTTCAATATGATTTTAAAAATGGTATTAAATAAAATTCTTCATGTCTCTGTAGAAAAAAAAAATGTTAAAGGGGACAAAAGAAATCCTCTCAATTCGATGGTCTGATTGTTTGTTGAGAAGTGCCTCTCGAATCGGTACTTCGTGCACTTTACACAAATAACGAAATGTCGACTAGATTTAGTAATTTATTCATGGCAATGGCATCGGTGGTGGACGTTGCTCTTGTCAACAAAATTGCAAATGTAGATAACTCTGACATTGTTTGCGTTGTCACGTCGACCTGAATTTTGCAGTGGATACTGCGTCCTTGTTTGTTTTTCCGATTTTAATACTTTGGACATTGTGCTTGATTATTAATTGTATAAAAAGTATACGCGGCATATCTAATACCAAAAGGGCTTTTACAGGAGATTAAAAATTAAAAAACGCGCGGAATTTTTATATTGAAAAATAATCAATTTAACGAATTCAGTTTAAAAAAAAAAGTCAAATAATTTAGGAACCCAGATAAATAAAAAATATTCTGACTATTCGATTAGTTTCTATCTATCAGGTTCGTTATTTGGACCACTGAGACCAATAAATTAAATTCCAAACACGTGTAATGACAACAGCTATATCAACTAAAAGATAAACTAGGCAAGTGTGCCCAAAAGATAATTTCCTTACTTTCTTTTTCATACTTTAGAATTAGGCGGCAAGAAGAAGTCTATTCCGATCTTAAAGAAATTAAGGCTGGAGTACCACAAGGAAGTGTCCTAGGACCTGTCCTATACTTACTGTACACATGTGATATTCCAGAGTTAGAAAACAATACCATAGCCACCTTCGCCATTCTAGCAGTAGAAAAGAGCAATGAAGAAGCAACCCACAAGCTGCAAACAGCTGTCCACCTTATCTATGACGGGACGAAGAGATGGAAAATTAAACTTAATGAAACTAAATCATTCCACATTAACTTTACAAACAAAAGGATAGATCATATTCCAGTCAGAATAAACAATAACCTTTTTAGATGTGCTACCATCTATGGTAAGAAGAGAGTATTGACATTAAATTTTGACTGAATCTAGTCAAGATGTCACTCTCTTCTTTTTTATCCCGTTCAGAGATTAATACAAAGTGAGTAAACCAGTAAGGAATTTTAATTTATTAGATTCGACATCCTAAGACCGGTTTCTGTCTTTCGACTTCATCAGTTAGGCTTTTCGAATCCAATAAATAAAATTCCAAACTCGTACAAGTCAATAGCTATATCCGCTATAAGATAACATTTTTAGATGTGCTACCATCTATGGTAAGAAGAGAGTATTGACATTAAATTTTGACTGAATCTAGTCAAGATGTCACTCTCTTCTTTTTTATCCCTTTCAGAGATTAATACAAAGTGAGTAAACCAGTAAGGAATTTTAATTTATTAGATTCGACATCCTAAGACCGGTTTCTGTCTTTCGACTTCATCAGATGGTAGCACATCTAAAAATGTTATCTTATAGCGGATATAGCTATTGACTTGTACGAGTTTGGAATTTTATTTATTGGATTCGAAAAGCCTAACTGATGAAGTCGAAAGACAGAAACCGGTCTTAGGATGTCGAATCTAATAAATTAAAATTCCTTACTGGTTTACTCACTTTGTATTAATCTCTGAAAGGGATAAAAAAGAAGAGAGTGACATCTTGACTAGATTCAGTCAAAATTTAATGTCAATACTCTCTTCTTACCATAGATGGTAGCACATCTAAAAATGTTATCTTATAGCGGATATAGCTATTGACTTGTACGAGTTTGGAATTTTATTTATTGGATTCGAAAAGCCTAACTGATGAAGTCGAAAGACAGAAACCGGTCTTAGGATGTCGAATCTAATAAATTAAAATTCCTGACTGGTTTACAAACAATAACCTGATTCCATATATTTAAACACAGAAAAATATTACCTTAGATGCCAAACTCCGATGGAAAGTGCATGTTAAAAAGAATAGAGATGAACTTGGACTGAGATATAGAAAAATGTACTGGCTAATTGGAAGAAACTCCACTCTGTCTCTAGATAATAAGCTTATGCTTTATAAGCAGATACTGAAGCCTGTACGGACCTATGGTATCCAACTATGGGGATGCACCAAAGCAAGCAACTTAGCAATCATCCAACGATTTCAAAACAAAGCGCTGAGGAACATAGTAGATGTCTCTTGGTACATTCGCACTAGTGACCTCCATATGGATCTGGAAATGGACGCTATTGACCAGACCATTAAGAAATTAGCCAAGAGTCATTCAGAAAGACTTCATCATCTTGTCACTGTCGAGGCTATCCAGCCTGGCACTGGGTTAGAAAGAAGACTTGAGAGGATCAAGCCCTTTGAGTTAGTTTAGTGTTTTTAGTGCAAAAGCAGAGCTTGTGTGTGCACGTTAAAGTTTAGTGCAATCCATTCTACAGAACCTAAGGAACGCTGATGAGTATACCTTAGTTTTAAGTTTCAAACTCTATTCGATTAAGTTAGAATTAAATTACTCATTGGTCACTGTTGACCAGATCTTCTGACATATCGCGCGGATTTTTATTCGACCCTATTCATAATATAATTATTTTTGGTTGTAATTACAACTTGAAATGTTTGTCGGAATCTAAAACATTAAAAATGAACATTAAATTCCTCTTATTTTCTGCCTTTTACCCAATAAGTTGTCTTCTTTTAAACAAACATACTACAATATCGCCTAATAAAGATTTTTCCCTTCGTCCAAGTACAGTAATTGTTGAGTTCGTAATAGGTATTTACAAACCTGTTGAATCTGTTTGGCCATTTGTAAAAATTTTTGGCTGTAGATTCAATCTTGCTTTCGCAAAATTCAAAGTTTAGTCAGTAATATACAAAGAAAATAGTGAAGATAGTAAATGGTTACATAATATTTTTGGGCCTCTTGTTTCTTTCTCCAGACAGAGTAAGAGATTGTTTGGTTGAGTATTCCCGATATAGCAGGATTCTACAAATTAGCAGATTATCTTGTAGATACTTATATCAGTGAAGATTCTATTTTCCCCCCTCAAGTATGGGCTTCTAATATATCTGGCTTACATGTTACTACTAACCCTTGCGAATCATTCCATTCCCACTTTTCTGATAGTTTCTACCATCCTCATCCAAATATCAATATACTTACTAACACTCTTTTATTAGGTACTACAAACTAATATTTATATTAAGATAGAAAGCATTACAACACCACCGATCACTAAAAAAATGCGATTAGAGTTAGAGATGCTGAAAAATATATTGAGAATCTTCTCACAAAACTTTTTTAGCAGCAAATAGTTCCAAACCATAAACTATTTTTTGTAATACATGTATTACAAATTAATAATTTGTAATTACCTAATTATTTACAAGTTCTTAAAATAAAATAAAATAATTTCAATTATTTTGCTTTCTTTCATTTTCAACCCACGGCAAAACGATTCTGATGTTTATCGTATTATAATTACCTACGTATTTGCTTATATTATTGGTTACGAATTCAACTGTCCGTAGTTACGAATTTACCGGTATAGGTACCTGAAGAGTCTAAATTTGGTTGTATGAACGGTAGGGATTAAAAGTGCCCTAGGTTTCAAATATATTTTTCTTGGAAACAGAATATGATGAAGAGAAGTTAGACCATTTTTAACATGATTTTTAATCATATGTAATTTATAGACAAATATAATGAAAGTCTCTAAAAAATGTGAAAACCTTTCAGAAACTTTTTGTCTGATAAAAAATAATGATGATTATAAGAAAAAATATTAAAATCACTTTTTAATTCCCCAGTGACATCTAAAAAAACCCCGTAACGAGATTGTGTAAAGAAACTGTCAATCTAATTTCGAAATGACCGATTTGTTTTTAACAAAATTTTACTTTCCTTACACTTAGTTGAACTCATTCCGATTTTCCAAAGTTCCATTGTCGAAAGGCAGGACCCTGAAAAGTCGTGATTGACACTTTACCCTACCATTAACTTAACAAATTTCTTCCGAAAACTCCAGAACTTTCCGACAGAGCTGCCAAGAAAACTTTCCGCCTGTCCTCGAATTTTATGGACACCAAATAATTAGTGTCATCGACCCTACTCGAAAGCATCGTCACTTGAATTCTAGAAATCATCCTCTCGCCCGGCATCGGCAGCGAGACAAGTGCACAGCAAAATCTGGACAAGCATCGTCAAGGCTGACGGCGACTCTACGATCATATCAGTTTAGGGAAACTACTGCACAGATAAAGCGCATACTGGTCTGTCGCGTTCAAAAATTTGGTGGATACGCGGTAGTGAATTCACCAACATTTTAAATGTAGGCAATCCTGTGCAGTGTTTATTGATATATTTGGATAATAATCACCAAAGAATTAAATGCATTTAAAATTTAAGTACAAAAACGTGGATCTCTAAAACATTTTCTCTTTTCCGGCTTTTTATTATTTATATTAAGCTATTAGCTTGCTAGAAATGCAAGCGAAAAACTTTAAATGTAAATAAAATAAATTTATGTGAACGTTTTACACACTTTGAGCAGTAGATCTGTTGCCTCGAAACATGCACGGGCATTCTCAAAGGATCTCCAGGAACACAGAGGGCCGACGGCCGAGTCGAAAGGTAGGCTACTTGCGGTATCCGGTAGATTCCTCGACGAAAATGCACCCTGTGGAACGGGCCCTTTGAAGTTGAATAAAGTAGGCGACGGAATGCCCTCCGATCCACGTCGGCGTCGTTTTCTATGCCAAGGGGTTAAATTGATAAGGTTGTGCTTGTTGGACGCTGATTTTCTTGTAACAAGAGACTCTCGGAATTATTTGTCGGCTCAGGAAACATTCTGAACGGTTGCTATTGTTCAAGAAAATTGTGGTGTTTTCGAGCGGTTTGAAAATTAACTTTAGAATAAATTGAGCATTAAATTAGATCATTTCCATTTCTTATCATTTTATTGTCAAGACTCCCACGTCAAAACTTGAATGGAACGTACGGTATTCTAGTACACGCTTGAAATAAAGTGAGACGGCAGTAAAAGTCTGAATCGAATTTTCTTTTCATTCAATTTTTAATTTTTGTCAATAGGAAATGGAAATTGATTCGAAAATGTCTGTAACATAAGAAGTTGAAATTTTTAAGAATAGTTTTTAAAGATATTGTTCAAGATGTGAAATTTTTGGTTGCTATCCTATGTAGAGAACGAGAATTCGCCAATTTACCAGAATTTATATGGACAAGACTTTCAACGGAGGTTAGATTTTTGTTTATAGAGTCTTGAAAAATTTGGGGAATATGATGAATTCTTTAAATATGTTTTATTTACCGACGAATCCAATTTCCACAACAACGGCTTGGTAAACGACATAACTTTCATTACTAGCATACGGAAAACCGTCTCCTGTATCACACTGTTAACCGCCAAAATCGGTGGAACTTCAATGTATTTTGGGGAATTGTAGGAGACCATGTGATTCGCCCATATTTTTTCGATGGAATGGCGTAAAATTTTTACGATTTTTAAAACAAGAATTTTCGAGAGTTCTAGATGAAGTTTCTTTAGATATTAGAAAAAAATGTGATTACAGCTAGCTAGCTAGATCTAGATCTCCTGATTTAACCAGCATGGATTTCTTTCTATTTTATTTAAAAATTTAAAAATTTAGTTTACAACACTCCACCTCCACTGCTAATGACATAAAGATTAAAGTAAAGGATTCGTTTGCTACCATAACAACCAGAAACCTAAGAAACATTAGGAGATCATATCGAACATTTATTATAGTATTTTTTTTCATAAATATTTACATCCTGATTTTAGTTTCATTTCAAATTAAGTTTTAATCCCGTACCTATTTATCAAATACAATAAAAAATCATTGCCTACTAGAATGTAAACAAAAAAAAATAGAAAATTTAGAGAAAAATCCCAATAACTTTTTAATCGTTAATTTTATACTTATGCATTACTCTTACTTTTTGATAGAAAATGAAAAGTTATTTAACATAGGATAAAAAATACAGGGTGGTCCATTTAAGTTAAGTGAGTTTTTGCGGTTTGAAAAATATAAAATTAGAATCCTTTTCCTGAACACCCTGTGCAAAATATCGAAATCCTACATAGTGCAAGTAAAAGCCTTAAAAGTCAGAATAAATAGATATAAATTTATGTTACTGAAAGTAGTTTCTTGTTTAAATAGAATATTTTTCTTAAAATCACAATTTTCTCAAAATTGGTAAGCAATAGATGAATTGAGTGGAATAAAGTTGACCTAGTTTTTAACGTATAATCTGAAAATGTCATCAAATACAGGGTGTGACATTTAAAAAAACATTACTTTGATAAATTACAATTTTCTTGATCACCCTGAATAATTACAAATAGATCTTATCAATTTACATATGTCACCAAAAAATCTGCTATCTTGTACCGTTTAGGCACAAGAGAACGAGGGAATAGTCGTGGGTCACCCTGTATATTGCGATATTGAATAAGTGTTCGCTGTTTTCAACAGATGGCGTTATTCGAACTGCTTGAATGTAAAACAGCAAGAACTTAAGTATCGCTATAATATTGACATTCTATTTAGTATTTTTTTCGTCAGTACATAAATATCTCTAAAAATTGGTAAAATTTAAATTAAAACATGCTAGAAAAACAAAAGAAAAATTTAAATTGAATATATGCCCCTGTTCCGAATAACAACACAAGAAAAAAACACTTTAATATTTTCAACTGAGTGTAAAAAAAAAGATAATAGATTACATAATATATAGTTAAATCAATACTTCAAACAAATATATTTATCCTCTTCCACTTTCGACCTGCTTCATGCTCGACGAATTTTCTAGATGAGACTCTTGACCCACATCATCCATTATTAGACTTTTCTCTGACGAACAAAAAACTGTATTACATTCAAATGTACCAATTAACTTAAGAACTACCATCCGTTTCTGCAGATTCCGTAATTGGATGCCATCCGTAAAAACTAACGATCGAAGAAATTTTAATGGCAATTCAATGGGTTATGTCAGAGGCGTATCCAAGAGCAATGATACTGGCAATGATAAAAATCCTACTTTAAAAAGTATCTTCGATTAAGAATTTTTCTGAAAAATAGGATATCTTGAGGCGTTTTAAATTGGGTCCCATGAAAATCACTCTAGAGGGTGATGAATTATGTGCAAAAAATATATTTCATCGATTATTTTTCCCTTGCCTGTCAAATATCAATTTTTAACCAATTACGTGCTTGGAAACTGATTTGACGCAGCCAATCAAAACAAAATAAAGCGACTATTCACCTTGGTGGTAAATATTCGGCTATTTGATCATCGTCCTCAATATTCACCTAAAGGATGGTATCCAACAATAAAGAAGCCGCCCGTAAATTTCAAATTTTTCAAATAAAACCTATACTAATGTAGTAGCAAATACACAAATCCAACTGATTTCGCACTTTTTCTGAAACTATAAATATATTTATTCATTCCCTTCTATGTAATACCGTCCATTTTACGACAAAGATACGCTGTCAATCTGAATTTTGACAGTTTGCCATTAAAGTTTATTACAGAATTAAATTTAAACATTTTGTTAAAAAGTATTAACAATGAGTAGATTCGGAAGTAAAAATCTTCAAGAAATTGATAATATAATTATATTAAACGTACCTGCAAAACTCCTATAATTTATACGTACGTACAGAATTTTTTGTGACTCGGGAAATAATCTTATTAGATATAATGCGACCTTGACAAATTAGCTACTATTTTTATTGCTACTAAATTTCTCGTATATTTTACAATTTGTCTCCTACTTTTTAGGAAGAGTAGAATATAATCCTCCACATGGTGGGCATTTTATCGAACTTAATCGAATATGTGTTGATGAGTCTTGATCACTGAAATTGAAAGTTTAGACAGAGATAATTTTTTAAATAGGTCAGTTTTACACCTAGTATCACCGGGAGTGTCGTCTATCTATACTGATGATGTAGTCAACACGGAATAATTAAAACAATGCATTCAATGCGCTAGGCGTATATTTCAAAGAGTTTACGCCCTATTTAAGATCCATATTAAGTATTACCCAAGAGAATGTCATCATTGCAAAGACATTTTGATTAAAAATTAACATCTTGTGATTTTGAATTATAAATACAGTTCTTCTAAAGTGAGTTTTATTCGTTCAAAAACTAAAATCCGTTAAAAACACTCTTTATATCTGTAACAAAATACTTTTCGGTGACAAACAACCCTCAAACATACATTAGAAAAATTTATAACAAGCCAAGGTAGAGCTTGTTTGAATTCGTAACATTTCCAAAAGTATCCATTACCCGCACAACCAACCCTAAAAGCAAAGCGGCTTAAGAACGCGGGTGAAAAGCGCTGAAACAAAATACTGAAGATGGTGCTGAAAAAGAGTATTAACGAATGAGGGTAGTGACAAAATACGACGAAAAAAAAATTCTAGACTAATTAGAGTAATTTTGAAGAATAATCATGATAGAATCTAAAAATTCATTGGGAATTCGATTGTCACTTTGAAAAACTTCTGGCTACGCCTATGGCTGATGTCGAAACGTCTCGTCTGCCGTCGAGTTTGTGACAGGTGATCTGCAAGGGCACTTTGAACTCGCTGGTAGTTTATCTATGAAGAAAGTAGAGCAATTATGCTTTGAAAAATTACCTCAGGACTGCCGTCGGGATAATCTAAAAAGCGCGCCGCGCCGTTAGATACCGAACCGCGAAAGCAGGATGAATCCTTAACGGTTTTGCAAGATTAATGTGCACTTGATTCATTTCAAAGTTGTACGCTTGGTACTGAGTGCACTGTAATGGAATACATGCAAGGATGTGGATGTATAAGCTTCTTAAATGTTACGGAATGCATATTTGTATAAGTTAGAAAAGGGAATCTCAGGATTCATTTTTGTTGCAAATAGTTTAGTGGTTGCAATTTAAGATTTTCAAAAATGTACCGCAGTTATAACAGAAAGTAAGGAAAATATGATATGATATCCAGAAATTTTAAATTTCCAACGGAGTTCACACCGTAAACCTTCAATAGTTTTTTTTATATATAAAATAAAAAACAACAAATACATTAGGGGGTATTTCATAACTAAGTAATTAATAAAAAATATAACGTACTAATGAAACATAAAATAATTAATGCGTTTTAAATACCAATTTAAATCAAAATAATATTTTGAATATAAGTATAAAAGCAAATGATCTGTTTGCATCAAATGTATCCTCAAACAACACTAATGAGTTGATTTTATAACCTACCAATGTAATTTCCAGATTAGTTTGCTATTAAAATTTGATGATTACAAAACTGTTTTATTAGTTGATGATGTATACAGGGTGTTTCATTGGGAGAGGGAAACATTTTAACAGTGGATAGGTGTCACTGGGGTGATTCCAAATAACCCATATCTTATGGGTCTAAAGTCCCTTATAGCTGAGATACAGAGTGTTTTGTACATTTTTGTCATTTCTTCATTGCCTCCTGTGCTTTTAACCACTCTGTATAATTATATTTTTTATACTTAAGTAGCTTATATAGAGTTTAATATTGAAGATATTAAGGAAGTAGTGATACTTTTAAGTAATTTATAAGAAATTATCTAATTTTACAATGAAAATGTAAAGTTTTTTTTAAACTATATAATTATATTTTTTATACTTAAGTAGCTTATATAGAGTTTAATATTGAAGATATTAAGGAAGTAGTGATACTTTTAAGTAATTTATAAGAAATTATCTAATTTTACAATGAAAATGTAAAGTTTTTTTTAAACTATATAAATAGAAATAAAAACGTATTTCAACGCTTAAGAATTAAGTTAGAAGCTTATTCTTTAATTTATTATTTCTTTAATTGGAGATTTCTCATTTTTACCATTAACAGTGGTATACCTCTTTTTTGGTTTCAATTAAAAATAAGGATTAATTTAAATCAAATTTTTAGGTCGAAACTAAATGCAATATTTGCTTCTTATTTAAGATAAATTGATATTTCAATACTTTTTAAATGCAAATTAAATGTTATAGTTAACTATTATCCTATTTTGTTCAATTTAACGCTCCTTGATTTCATTCATGGAAAATTCCTAGTAAAAGAATAATAATAAAAAAGATAAGGGTAAAAGTATAGTTTATTAAATTAGAAATTTTTAATGTTATAATTAATGGAAGAAGAAGTGTAATTTCAACATCAAAAATTAAAAAAGTAATAGCAATTAAAAAAAATGTAAGGAAAAGGGTAATCGTGCAGTAGTTTTAGGGTCAAACCCGCATTCAAATGGTCTTCTTTTTTCTCGGTCATAAAATCTTTTTTTGGAAATTAAGTTTAAAATTGTAAGTAAAATTAATAAAATAATAAAAATTAGTATTGATAAAAAAATTATTAGTTTAATTATTTATACTAGAATTCTAGATTTATTGATTGGAAGTCAATTATAATTTTTATATTATATAAATTATCTACCTCATCAATAAATAGAAATATATAGGAATAATCAAACTACATCAACGAAGTGCCAATATCATGCGGCTGCTTCAAATCCAAAATGATGAATAGTTGAAAAGTGAATTAAGTAGTGGCGGATTAAACAGACTAAGAGAAAGGAGGTTCCAATTAATACGTGTAGTCCGTGAAATCCGGTTGCTATAAAAAATGATGCTCCATAAACTGAATCAGAAATTGTAAAGGGGGCTTCTATATATTCATATCCTTGTAGGATTGAAAAGTATATTCCTAAAATTACAGTTAAAATTAAACTTTGTAATCTTTGCTTATAGTTATTTTCTATTAATCTATGATGAGCTCATGTTACTGTTAGTCCAGAAGTTAAAAGAATTAATGTATTTAATAATGGAATTTCTGTAGGGTTAAAGGGAGTAATACCAATAGGGGGTCATTGTATTCCAATTTCAATAGAAGGAGATAATGAACTATGGAAAAATGATCAAAAAAAGGAAATAAAAAGAATACTTCAGAGGTAATAAATAGAATTATTCCTCAACGTAAACCTTTTGCTACTTTTAATGTGTGAAGTCCTTGATATGTTCCTTCACGAATGATATCGCGTCATCATTGGTATATAATTAGAAGCGTTATAATTGTTCCTAATATTAATAGGTTAATATTATATAAATGAAATCATTTAATTAATCCTATTATTATAGTTATTGCTCTTAAGGCTCCTATTAGAGGTCATGGGCTAATATCTACTAAATGAAAGGGGTGATTTTTATGTGTTGACATTAATTTACTTCTCTAGAGTATAAAGTTCTTATATATTATTTGGTACACATACTCTCTGTATCTTAACAAATTAATTGAGATATTATTAATATTGAAAATTCAGGCCCGGCTTCACTAAAACTTGACAAATTCGTTCCGCTCATAAACAACACCCTATATGTTAAATTTTCAAAAATAATTTACCATAGCTAAAAAGAGCACAAAAAATTGAATTTAACGATATACTTTTTATTTTTGCACATATGATTTTACTACTCATAAATAAGTTAAGTTTTCTTACATTTTTGGGGCACTAACTTGCTTAATTAATCCTATTAAGTTGTAATCAATATTATTTGACCTAATTAACTATTTGGTTTAAAAGTATGTTATACTAAAAACTTTTATAATC
Organism: Crepidodera aurea; assembly: GCA_949320105.2. Taxonomy (NCBI): domain Eukaryota; kingdom Metazoa; phylum Arthropoda; class Insecta; order Coleoptera; family Chrysomelidae; genus Crepidodera; species Crepidodera aurea. Next base: position 16,426,660 of record OX439473.1, read on the forward strand.
ATCTAGGCCTAGGAAAACAGATTTACAGGACCGTACTAGCAACTAAATGTCTCATGATATTTACCTATACAACACCGATTTTATTTATTTTTTTAACTTTCCTTATGACAAATTATGTAGTTTGGAGTAGAAGAGTAAAAAAACTAAAATTAAATTTTCGTAAATGATAAAAGTACATAAAAAGCATTGTGAATGTAACGCGTTATTTATTTAAAGTTGGTAATACGCTGTACTATTTGTGAAATTAAATAGATACGTCAACAACACATGAGTCAAATAAATATAAATCATTTTTAGTTAAATAATATCTCCTTATTAAATAACAAACAAAATTAAAAAATTACAAAAAAATTAAAAGACTAGAAAAAACACAATCCATTTGCTTCCATCAGGGAAGCTCATTAGCAATATAAATTTTCGATAAATCTGTGGTGTAGTGTTTTTAACAATAAGTTAATTGGACCCCATATACTTCCTCAAAGATTAACTGGAGGGGTTTACTTATATCTTCTTCAAAATATTTTACCAATTTTGTTAGAGGATAAAGGTGTAGACAATTGTACTTGCAATTGTACTGGATTTTTCAAATGAAAATTTTCCTAATAGGTGGATAAGTAGAGGTGGTCCTATACATTGGCCTTCAAGATCACCGGACTGTAGTCCCGTCAATTACCATATTTGGGGACATTTAAAGTCCAAAGTTTATTCAGCTCAAATAAATGTCAAGAGGATATGCCAAGAGCACAAAAATAACGAAAACATCATTCGAAAATCTGTAAACCAAATTATTAAGCGAGAAACAATATGCATTCAACAGAATGGGGGTCATTTCGAATAATTATTATAATTTTTTCTAGTCTTTTAAGGGTTGTGTAATTTTTGAATTTTGTTTATAATTTAATTAAATATTATTGAACTAAAAATGTGCTTTTATGTATTTTTATCCTTTACCAAAATTTAATTTTAGTTTTTTTTTACTTTTCTACTCCAAACTACACAATTTTTCCATATAAGGAAGGTTGAAAAAAATAAATATAATGGGTGTTGCATAGGTAAATCTAATGTGACATTTAGTTCCTAGTACGGTCCTGTAAATCAGTTTTCATGTGCCTAGAAGACTATAAAAATTTTTGGAATAACAGAATGTTAAACCAAATAGGTAATTAGGTCAAATAATATTGTTTACAACTTAATAGCACATTGGTGCCCCAAAAATGTAAGAAAACTTAACTATTTATGAGTAGTAAAATCATATGTGCAAAAATAAAAAGTATATCGTTAAATTCAATTTTTTGTCCTCTTTTTAGGTATGGTAAAATATTTTTGAAAATTTAACATACAGGGTGTTGTTTATGAGCGGAACGAATTTGTCAAGTTTTAGTTAAGCCGGGCCTGGATGTTCAATATTAATAATATCTCAATTAATTTGTTACGATACAGAGAGTATGTGTACCAAATATTATAAAATTATACAAAGTGGTTAAAAGCACAGGAGGCAATGAAGAAATGACCAAAATGTACAAAACACTCTGTATCTCAGCTATAAGGGACTTTAGACCCATAAAATATGGGGTATTTGGAATCACCCCCGTGGCACCTATCCACTGTTAAAATGTTTCCCTCTCCCAATGAAACACCCTGTATAGTAAAAATGAAAATATAATTGTAACACTAGAAAAATTGCTTTCGCTAACTGTCCATTTGCACCAACAAATATTGCCATGTCATGGCTTCAAGAAAAATATCTTCATCACTTATTTTCACATATCCAGTCCATGTTTCTTATTAAATAATTATAATCCAAAAAGTAAAATGAGAAAACGGTAACAGCTAACCATCAGTCTCCCCTCAGTAATTTCCAGAAAGCAACACCTTAATACTCATTTTTTTGCAAGAATAATTCATTTATCGAGAAGGATCTTCCATCTCTATTTCCCTTATACTTCGTCGTATGGTTGGGCAATAGAGAGGAAAATTTCATTAAAATTCGTATGCATCGAGCCATCTTGCAATATATTACGTCGCTATGGAGAGTTTACCGTATGAAATTTCGCTTACTTCACACCTTAATAAACGGAGCTGAATACCGTCTTAATTTTGACTAATTTACCTCGAACGGAAGAGAAATTCATATATGGTACTTCAACGTAAAATTGGTAAAAAAAACATAACACGAGAATATAATACCTCGTGGCGATCTCAGTCACCTAATGTAAATTCTCCTTTTTTGTTAAATTTCAACATGTCATTGTTATTCTCACTGCTTGAAATTTGGAAAAGTTGCACCAACTTTAGTACACCTACCTCTGTGCGTCTTTGATTTTTGTGTCAACGAGTGCATTAAATTTTTTTAAATTAAATCTACAGTTTAATGTTAGATAAAATGTGTGAACGTTTCTTGGATCTATAATCATCCCAAACGGCTATTTAACGGGGCTCTTATTTCACAAAAACCAAAGCACAAAACGAGTCACTGTCTACAATATTAAAAATAAAATACAACTAAAATGTATCCATATTAATCTGTAATAATTTGTTAAAACTATGGTAACGTAAAGGGTAAAGGGGACAAATTACTTGAGCTCCAAGACACCTAGGGGCTGGGATTATTCAAGCGTAAGAAGATATCCGTTTGAGGAAGGACTAGAAAAGACGTTTTGCCCCCGAGCCCGCACTGACTCTAGACGGCCCTGAATATTGCATTCCAACTACAAACGGACCACGTAGAATGTATGAAGTATTATTTGAACACATCAGACTCCGAGAAAATACGACTAAAATATATCGACGGAAACACAAAAACATTATTTTTTCGAAAAATATTTATTGGTGATGGAGCATTATAATAATGGGCTATAGAGAAATAAGACGTTCTTAGTGCCAAAATATAAGAATTTAACCAAATATCAGAAAAACCAGTTGAGAATGCTCTTCTAGCATTGCCATAGACCAAACAAATTGTAATGAAAATTTCACACCATCATTTTAGAACCAATAAGAAGCTTTCGTTTCAGCTCGTTACTGTAGCAACCAAAAAACTTGGCGATAGTATTTTTCTACTCTGGGATGTACCACAGCGATAGTATTTCTGTTAAGACTCAAATTATAAAAATACACCCTTCCGTTCACTGTAAAATAATACAGATTGAGTGATAGCTAATAGATAGATTATTTTAGACCAACAAATGTTTATTTCATACTTCTAAAATCCTAGGAACATATTCTTTTGGTATATATCTTACGAAAATGTTATGTTATAATTTTTTATATTACTTTGGTGTGAAATTTTCTTACCGAATCTCCCATGATCTTGATCGGACACCGTGGCTCATTTGGTTAGGGCACCAGTCTTTATTCTCTGGTCACTGTTCGAAGAGTAGGTTCGAATCCTGCCGCATTCAAGTGGAATAAAAGTCAGATAAGACTTTGGGCAAGTGCAAAAAGGTATTTGTGTCATACGCCGGTATACAGGCCGGATGATATCGGATATCTCGTGGAACTGATAAGGGTTGGTGGCACATTTACACAATTGTTAGTCGGCAGATCACCTGCATGAAAAAGTCATAGTCTTGGGTTTAAGGTGATTGAGGATCATGGTTTGAGGCCCACGATAAGCTCTAGGTCCCGTCCAGATTAGCCTTAGTTGCAGAAAGGAGACGTTAAAATTAACCAAACAACAAACAACATCCCATGATCTTGAATTACTATCTGCAAATATCTCCTCAAGCATGATATTTTTTAAAATCTTCATGCTTTTGGAAATATTTTCGATAGTAATTTAGGCTCTAGGGAGATTGCTAGAGGAAGTATTAATAAAATTTTAGATTGACAGTTCTTATTTTAACCCACACAACCACATTCTACTCACTTTTGCCAAAATCGTCAAATTCAATGTCATTTTAAAAATTTTCATATTTTGGACCCCATTTTGAAGGTATTCTAGAAGAGGACGGAGGGACACATCGAACCGTTAGCTTACTTTTTGATGCTCTATTAAAATCTGAAGTCCAAATTTTAAAATTCATAAACACAAAAAAGCTACACACACAGAGAGATCGAATTCAGATGCCGAACAATTTTTTCTGTGAAAATAGTGCTAAATTTAAATTCAACAGTTTTACAGGTATAGCACTAATGAAATTTAACCATCCCAAAAAATAATTTTATAAATACCGCATAATTTAATAAAGATGTATCCAGAAGTAATATCTTTTTTAAATTGCTTAATATTTTAAGGCGAGTATAATTGAAGGATGAAATTTAACCTGATTCTAGGATTTCTACAATTACGTTTCGCCAAATTTTATTCGAATTTAAGTGTTACGATTGGTTACCAATATCGTTACAAAGAAATTTAAAATTTTGAAGTAATTAAAAAATTTTCTACACGAAGTAAATGAATGCCAATAACTCGAATAATTTTCTTCTGCGATATAAAAACATCTCTTGTTAAAAATTAAGGACCTCGTATCAATTGCCGTTTCTGTAATTGATCATTATAAAATGGTAATATTTAAAAAATATTGAAAAAAATTCAAAAAACTCTCATTTAAAAACAGATTGAATTTATTAACGTTTTTATAAAATTTAAATGTATAGCGCCAATGTAAATTTTACCTCCAATTAAACAAATTCTGTACAGTGTCCTAAATATTACTTGGAAGTAAACGAGTATATTTGTTACATAATTGGTAGAAGAACGAATATATTCTAGCGATATCTAAATAAGTCATTGATTTCAATAATCAAACAAAAATTGGTTCTAGGATTGTATGTTGGTTTCGTAATAATTTATATTTGCTTTTTGGGTTTTATCTTTGAGATAAAAATAAAACTATACCTTATTTATTTTAGCGAGGCAGTGACGTCACACGTCAAAAATCTGCGGCGTTGCCTGGTAGAATTTTTTTTCGTTCATTTAAAGATAAAATTGTGCCAGTTACTTTTTTTCCTAGCTTGAATCTAAGTGCATCTAATGTGCTATCAACTTGATTGAAGATTACAATGGATGTAAAAAAGAACTGCTAGTCTATAAAACAATAAAATGTTGACTATAAAGCATTTTCAATAGTAAGAAAAATGTTTTAAGATTCAAATAAAAATTAAAAGTTATAGTTTTGGAATTTTTTGTAATATGCCACTACCTTATAGTACATTGACACGTTGGAGGTCAATTTGTAACCACTCTAAATAAATCAAGAATTTTTGCTATGTCACAGCGGCAACGTCTCGAAGTGTTGCCAACATTTAACAGCTATTTTCTCCTGCACGTTAAGTTTAAACCGTATTTTCTCTTGGTGGTTCCGTGTTTTTTCGGTTGACAACAGAAATAACTAGAAATTACGTCACTGCCTCGCTAAAATAAATAAGGTATATTCCCATAATATACCATACACACCATATGTTATATACTTTTTGTAGTCATGATAAACGCAGTTAGAATCTCGACTTAGATAACACAATATCCCAACCAAGTTCGTGCTCTCCTTTAAAGCATCAAGTAGAATTTCAGGAAATGATTGAATGTAAATACCTTGGCGGAAACCTGACTGGGGTACAATAGGTTATTTAGTTTTAGAAATTTCATTAAAATGTCAAACATTATATATTTAGAAAATTTAGATTCATTTAATCCTTTCTCGAAATAGAAGTGAGCATCCTTTAAAATAGGTTTAAAAACTGATTTTTTATCCTTTCTTAAATAAAAAGTAATGATAAGTAGTGACAAAGTGGCTTTTGTAACGTTTTTTTCTGAATTTAATTGGTTTTTTAAGCTCGGGAGTACATGTTTAATAATAAAATTGTGTTTGAAAATGTCTACTAGAGATTTAAATATTTAAGTTTTTAAATTTCATTGACTTGATTCGACAAGTTTGATATCACGAAAATAATCCTGTAAACTAAGATAGATTCTATCAAAGTACAAATTCGTTTTTCTGTTCCAAATAACTCGCATAATGATTTATATAACCCTGAAATACAATACAATAATTAGTCGATTTTTCGAGATCAGTTGCACATTAGAAGACGAAAACCATACATACTTTTAAACGTAAATGAAAGCATAATTTATTCTCCCACTCTGGCAGGTTATCTTTAACTGATCTATTAAATGATATATCTTTAGTTTCGTTCTGATGGTGATTTATTTTTGTGCCATATAAAAATCATATATACGCAATTTTTAAAAAATGGTGAGAACGCGGATAATCTATTCTTTTTATTTAGACAAATGGTGAGAGCGCTACAGCCGCGACATACAGTTAAAAAAATGGTGACGTCGCTTACATAATTTTATAGAAGAACTGTATAAATGAATGAATGAATACAAAATGAACGACAGCACTTCAAAAATTAGTTGCTGCGATTATTTCGATTAATTAAAACAAGGAGAAAGAATTATTTTTGTAGCAGCTCGTTTTAGGTCATGGCAAAAATTTTTACCTTATAGGAAAAGTCATGTAAGGAAATAATGGAATTTACTACCCGACATTAATAACACTTTAGGATTGTAGGTATTTCTAATGGTCATAAAAACATAATAAGTCTATAGAAACAAGTAACAAGAAACGAAAATATTGAAAGCTGGAATTTTTTATGGCCCCCAGATAAAATTAAAGTAGTTAAAAGTTTTTTTTTAAACCAGAAGTTACGTGCAATTACCTTTAAAGGTACTGGAAGATAGTATTTTAACAAGACAATAAGAAACTGCCCTAAAAATATTCGTTGTGATGACTTCACTGCCTGATATTATTTGAAATGTACACAATATGAAAAAAAAAATCAAATCGTATGGTGAAAAGTGTGATAAAAAATTAAAATGGCTAGTCGAATATTTTTGTTATATTCTGTTTTTTTAGTGCAATATATAACATTTGTCTTTGTGTAATAATAATAAAATTATTTTTTCTTACACAGATATGAAATTTTTAATTTAAAATTTAACAAACTGAATATTGGAGCATCTATTCTAATCATATTAAATTTTGTTTTGTTGAAAATTTCTTCTATTTGTTCCATAAATTTATAATCATCGCTTACCTTGATTTAACAAAGTCAAACGTGAGATTTAAAATTAACCGAAAATACAAAAGCGACTCATTGTGATCCCACAACCCCCCGGGGTACGGCATTGAAAACAGGGTTCTATAAAGAAAAAGAGAAATAAAGGGATTAGCAAATTAAATGCTTTAACAATATTATTTTTAACGGGCCCTTTAGAGAATAGCAGGGAATATTGAATGGGCTTTCAAACGTCAATCGATTGCTTGAAAAAAGATGTTTTATCGCACTAAAGAATATTATGATCATTTTCCTTTATTCGGCTTTTTACAAAAAAGATTTTTAATTGAAGGAAAAAGAATTTAATAGCTCTCTTCAGTTTTATTTTATGTCACTTGAGACGATTGTCTTTGATTTTATTTTTGATCCACATTTTTAAGTGTACCCCCTGAATTTTTCCGCAAGAAGCTCAAATTTCTACCATGAAGCATTTAAATGGGATGAATTTGAAATACATGGCATTTTTCCAAAATTTTTGTAATTTAAATCTATGTTGAGCAATACCAAAAGACTGGAACGAAAATTCAAGTAAGTGTATATGCGGGAACGACTTACCTAAATGGCTATTTTTGGAAAATCAAAGGTAAAGAAAAAACCTGCTTAATTAACACATGGCGTCCCTTTTGAATCCTCGAAATTCTGAAGAAAATGCTCTGGAAGGTCAAGGTTCATACCGATGTCTGGTCTTTGGGTATAATTCTATTTATAATGTTGATGATGATGTTTTATGATGCCTTTCATGCGAAACAAGTGCAGTAGCACTTATCGCTTATCATTCATTGTATTTATTGAATAAATAAATAAATAAATAAAAAATAAAAAATGGAAGTCTGAAACTTCATAATCATCTTTATCTACAAATTTTAAAAAAAAAATTGAAGGGTGATTTTAGAGATAAACAAAACACAACTGATATTAAATAAATGAGTGATAATACATAATAGTTATTTATGCACCAAGTGCGTTATATAGAACCTGACGCCAGGAGGGCAACATTTAGCCCGAGGGATGAATGTTGCCCGATGGCCAATATTTTGATAAACCGTAACTTTAGAACCACCCTGTAGATTTCTCTCATACTTGGTACACGTCTAGTATGTTACTAGCCCAATCATAGTGTAAGAACTACAATTAAAATTAAGATTAAGAAGAATTTGTAAAATTTGAAAATTCCCAAAACAACACCCTGTATATCAGATTTTTTAAAATTGGGATGGATATTTGAAAAGAACGGAAAAAAATGAGTTAAAGTGAAAAAAATTTTTAAGTGCACATCCCATTCTACTACTGGAGTTTTAACGTCAAATTACATCAAATGCATTTTTTTCATTTTCCAAAACAGTAACTTTCGAAATACCTGGTAATTTCTTTCATATTTGGTACAGGTATCATTTTTTAGTAGCCCAATAGTATAATGTAAGGACTATACTACAGTTAAAATCCAGATACGGATTAAGAAAATTTTGTAAAATTTGAAAATCCCAACGCAACACGCTGTATATCAGATATTTTTTAAATTGGATTAGACATTCGAAACGAATGGAAAAAACTGAGATATTCTGACATATTTTTATAAATGCACATCTCGTTCTACATATTACTAAACTTTTAAAGTAAATTCAATTAATGCAATACATATTGTCATTTTCATAAGCCATAACTTTGGAAATACCCTGTAGATTTCTTTCATATTTGGTACAGGTAGATTGTTTAAATAGCCCAATCGTACAATAATGGAACTAAAGTTAAAATTTAGATCCGGATTAAGAAAAATTTGTAAAAGTTGAGTTTTGTATCCGGAATTAATCAGAAAAATTAAATCTGTATTTTTTTTTGTAGAACGCTCTTGTGCACTTATAAAAATATTTTAGTATAACACATCTTTTGCCTTTTTTTTCTTTTTTTAAATAGGTATCCGATTACATTTAAAAAAATCTGATATATTTTAGAGATTACCAACTTTTACAAATTTTTCTTAATCCGGATCTGGATTGTAACTTTAGTTCTTGTATTGTACGATTGGGCTATTTAAACAATCTACCCGTACCAAATATGAAAGAAGTCTACAGGGTGTTTCCAAAGTTATGGCTTATGAAAATGACAAAGAGTATTGCATTAATTGAATTTACTTTAAAAGTTTAGTAATATGTAAAACGAGATGTGCATTTATAAAAATATGTAAGAATATCTCAGTTTTCTGCATTCGTTTCGAATGTCTGATCCAATTAAAAAAAAATATCTGATGTACAGCGTGTTGCGTTGGGGATTTTCAAATTTTACAAATTTTTCTTAATCCGTATCTGGATTTTAATTGTAGTTCTTACACTATCGGATTGGGCTATTAACACACACCAAGTATGAGAGAAATCTACAGGGTGGTTCTAAAGTTACGGCTTATGAAAATATTGGCCGAAATGGATGAAACACCGCGTATCTCGGTTATTAAAGGCGTTAGACCCATTAACCAAGGTTATTTGAAATCAACTAAGTACACTCTATTTACAGTTAACGTATGTCGGTTTAACTATGAAACACCCTGTATAGGTCTTATAAAAGTAATGGAAATAAATATCAATTTTCCAAAACATATCAAAGAAAACATGCACCCAAAGCAACCAAAAATTTATTGCCGGAGTAATCTAGGCCCTCCTCGTAGAGTTAGCGGGAGTTATGATCATAACGCTCGCTCATTATGAGTGTATTTATAGCAACCGTATCCAAGGTAAAATAAACAAATAATATACAAGTGAAAAATAACGTATTTAATAGGTGCTACATATTTATTTACCGCCAGCTTTCCGACTACTCGTTTAGCTCATGTATCGTTTAACTGACTAACCTAAAAAAAGTGCGGCAGCATTTTTTGATGTTAGGAAAGTTTTCCGTTTGTATGTCCCGAACTTTTCACTTAGCGACTTTTTTTTTCGATTGACCATAGCATGAAAACCATCGCGATACAAAATCAACTTAAAACTCTATATTTACGGTTATTAAATGTCGGTTCGAAAGGGAAGTTTTTTTAGGAACTTTATAAAAATAACTTGTTCATTACACTTTGTGTTTTAATGAAGTAAAGCGTCAAACTTTCAACGTGTAATTTATTTTTTCGCGGAAAAACGATATGAAAAGGCAGGAAAGAACTTTTTTACAACTTTTAGTTAGGATTCTATAATTTTTAGCCTCCATTGACGTATTGTCTAATAAAGCCGGTTGAAATATTAAAAGTTGTGTAAAGCTTGGGTCGAGTCGTATTCGTAAAAGTGAAGTTTGGGAATTTGGGTCATAAAATAATTTTTCATAGGTAAAATTATAAGCTTTAAATTTATTATAGATACGTTTTAGCTTTGCTTAAAGCAGTAATTCAAGTCCAGATAGTTCAAATTTTTATTCCACCAAACACGACATGAGAACTGTTTTGGGGACGTAATTACAAAGATTTGAAGTGAAGAACGTAGTAAACAACCTAAATTCACAGAAAATCGCAAGTAGTACACACTGCCAAAGAAACAAATTAAAGCGATTTTTAGATGTGCTACCATCTATGGTAAGAAGAGAGTATTGACATTAAATTTTGACTGAATCTAGTCAAGATGTCACTCTCTTCTTTTTTATCCCTTTCAGAGATTAATACAAAGTGAGTAAACCAGTAAGGAATTTTAATTTATTAGATTCGACATCCTAAGACCGGTTTCTGTCTTTCGACTTCATCAGTTAGGCTTTTCGAATCCAATAAATAAAATTCCAAACTCGTACAAGTCAATAGCTATATCCGCTATAAGATAACATTTTTAGATGTGCTACCATCTATGGTAAGAAGAGAGTATTGACATTAAATTTTGACTGAATCTAGTCAAGATGTCACTCTCTTCTTTTTTATCCCTTTCAGAGATTAATACAAAGTGAGTAAACCAGTAAGGAATTTTAATTTATTAGATTCCTTACTGGTTTACTCACTTTGTGAGTGACATCTTGACTAGATTCAGTCAAAATTTAATGTCAATACTCTCTTCTTACCATAGATGGTAGCACATCTAAAAATGTTATCTTATAGCGGATATAGCTATTGACTTGTACGAGTTTGGAATTTTATTTATTGGATTCGAAAAGCCTAACTGATGAAGTCGAAAGACAGAAACCGGTCTTAGGATGTCGAATCTAATAAATTAAAATTCCTTACTGGTTTACTCAAATTAAAGCGATGTTAAAACTGAAAAAAAAACAAAAAAGGGATCAAAAAAGTAGTAAGATTATTAGGAATAGAAGAAGAAGAAATAAATGACGAGTTTAAAAATATCAAAACAGTAACAATAATAGAAAGTAAAGAAATAATTGTTTGGCGAAGAATGTAAAAAGAAATATAAGTAAAAATAAAGCACGCATAAAATGAAGTAAAATATTTTTTCTACAAAATGTGCTATTTTTTCAAATCTATATTTCTAGAAAAGTAAATATTACTCTATTTTATGCGGACTTAATATAAAATAAGTGGATATATGTGATGACCTGGTTTATACAGAGAGCAAATCTCGCTAAAATTTAGAGACCCCGTGGGAATTTTAGCCTTCCACTGTGTCGCCATTTTACTCCATCCGTGGCAAAATTGCTGCGCTGAGTGAAAACATTATTTATCCACACATTGATGTAAATCACTTTGCGACTCTGATGTTGTTGCCTTGAGGCGATTTTGTACTACGAAATGCGTAAAATATGACGCTAAGAATAGCATAACTTTGATCAAATCAAATTTGTAAATTTTAGATTGTCCATAAAGTTACATATGTCGATTCTTACACTACAAAAAAAGGTTAGAAACATGGAGTAAGCAGAAAATGAATCAAACAGAAGAGAAATAGACGCAGAAACAACCGGTGTATACATGGAAGTTATAAAGAACGAAGGAAAAATCCTACTAGAAAACTTAAATAAAAGAATATGGAAATAAGAGAATATGTTAAAATAATGGGACACTTAAAAAAATGTTAGAATACACAAAAGATTTAATTACCAACAAAGCAATATTGTTAGATAAATCATAATGTACTATCAACAATAGATGTAATACACTTCCTTAAACAAATAATAGAAAAAGAACGCGAATATAAAACAGAAATAGAAAGACTATTTGGTCGACTTCGAACAAGCTTTTGATTCTCCTAAACGAAACAAACTTATGGAAGCACTGGATAGAATGTGAATCAGTCACAAATTTGAAAATCTAATACTGTTGACGTAAAAATACGAAAAGGAGATACTGAAAGGTTTATAATAAATAAGGAAGTGAAACTGGGTGAATCTTTATCAACATTATTCAACTTAGCACTCGAGTGGTAAAATAAATAGATAAAGGCACACTAAGAAAAAGAGAATGACAAATTACGACGTAGAATGATGACGCCGTATTGTTTCAAAAGTCGAAAAACAATAAAAATAGTTATGGAAGTGGGTTTTAAAATAAATTAAGAAAATATGACAGATGAGAATCTACAAAAAAATTAAAAAATAAAAACAGTACGATTAAAGTAGGAAATTACACATCAGAAATTTGAATAAAGCTTACCATTCAAACAAAAAATTATTATACGACAAAAAACAAGACGAAGAACAGAATTCAATAAAGACAACTAGTAAAAATAATATTAAATCTAATAAAAAACTAATTACGTATTGACAAAAGAATTGAAAAGTGTTGACGCGGTCAAGAAAATACACGGACATAAAATCGAGTGGTTAGGACAACATGGTACAATGGCAACCAAGGGGAAGAAGAAGTCGTGGTAGATCTAGAACTATAGGGATGCAGGAAGTGAAAGCAAATCTTAATGGAGCCATAATTCACAAATGGCAAGAAAAAACTAAATATTAATTGGAAGAAAATTATCGATCTGTCCCAATAATATATCTCTAGAAGGCTTTTACAATAACGATACCCTACTTAGAGTGAATATGCAATACATTTAATACAAATATCTCTTTTAGACATTTTATATACATATTTTATAGTCGTAAGCTTGTAGGCAAATATTAAGTTCATGGACGTTTAACATGCAAATTAAATATTATAAACTTGTTTTAAACATATTCTAAAAATGTTTAATGTCGCCACAAAATGGTTTTTATGTTGTTTTATAATTATTACCACCAAAATTGCATAATTTTTTTGTCAAAAATATTAAAGCCAAAAGAAAATACTGTAAGGCCATTCGTCCTTCATAAAAAAAATATTAAAAGTTGAAAATTATTATTTAAACTTAGATACATACTTGCCAGTAGATCCAACAAACTCTTTGGCATTTAAATATACTTCGGAGAAGCTCTGAAAAAGAAAAAATACTGTTAGAATTTTTCAAGGTGAATACTTGAATATCCGTAAGTTCAATGACGTAATAATTTTTCTCTATATAATTTCACTACAACATTTTAAACTTTTAGTTTCTTGACTGGCCTGTTGTAAATTTGGTGGGCCAAAATGTAATCCAAGCTATGGCCAAAATTAATAAAACTCCGTGCACCCCAGATAAAAATGGGAATTAATAAGAACCAATAAATTTTTTACTTAAAATTCTTCAATTCCTCAATATTAATTACATACATTTGAAATTATTACTCTTCTTTGTCACTTTATATAATTGCCTATGTATTTTACCTTTCTCGTGAGAATAATTTCTCAGTAGGCATTTAATATTCTCCCCTTCTTATTCCAAAATACTTATAATAACTCATAAAATGTTAACAGCCTACCCTGATTTTCTCGGAGAAATGCTCGAAGTCAATTTCTCTCGTAGTACTAGCGGTCTATTTCAAAATTCAAAATATTTCATCTATCTATCTAGCAAATAGACTCAACAGCATGCAAAATAAGAGAAATAATTTTTCTTCCAAGTAAAGTAGAAAATTAAAAACTCCAACAAAAAATGCTGATAGGTTAACGCAAAATTCGACGTTTTCAATATACTGTAAAAATAGTAGTTTATGATACAAGGACAAGAAGGGTTACTTTTGAAAGCGGACTGAACTAATTTGTAAACCCATAAAACTTTCTGAGTGTAGCGGTTACTTTTTCTATTCTTCTTCTTTCATCAAAGGCATTTAGAAAAATACTGATAGTTCTTTTTTATTATCATGTCCAGCATTTATTTTTTATGGAAATTCCTTTCGCTATTTAAATACTAATACGAAATGAGTAGTAACTTTTATATCGTGAATGGGGCGCACTCGAACTGCGGACACGCATTTGACAGGTATAAGGGTAATAAAAAAGGGATATAATTCCCAACCCGAACTGCCAAAATTTTGTATTTATTGATTTGGCAATTTATTATAAAAATAAATATTTTGGAAAAATTCGACTACTGCACAAAATTTTTTTATAACTTTTTACCATCCATGCATACGCAAATGAAATGTATGTTCTTGTTGCCTTTTATTTGTTAAAAGACAAAAGTAAAAGAAGTTACACGAGACTGTGGCACCTTCTAAGACGAAGATTGACTACATGGGATTTATCCTGAATTCAAAATTTTTTTGTAATGGACTTTGAGCAAACTATTCACTCGAGCGTGTCAGAAGCTTTTCTAGAAATGCAGATAATTGGTTGTAAATTTCATCTTGCACAATCATGGTGAGTACTACCCGTTCTTCTTCTTATGGTGCCTTATCCTTAAGGACGTTGGCTATTACATTTGCCTATTTGATCTTATTTGTAGCTGTCCTGAACAGTTCTATGGATGTCATATTTGTCCATTGTCGTAGGTTTTTAAGCCATGAGTTGCGTCTTCTTCCTGGTCCCCTTTTGTTATTGATTTTGCCTTCGATTATAAGTTGGAGCAGTTCGTATTTTTGATTTCTCATGATGTGGCCAAAATATTGTGTTTTTCGTTTCTTTATGAGCTCTTTTTCCTTGTTCATTCTCTGCAAGACTTCCGCGTTTGTCGTATGACTCATGTAGGATATTCTGAGCATTTTTCGGTAACACCAGAGTTCAAATGCTTGGATTCTTTTTTGTGTTGCCTCTGTCATTGTCCAGGCTTCAACACCGTAGAGTAAAGTAGAGAAAACATAGCACTTAAGTATTCGAGCTCTCAATGAAAGATTCAGCTGGCGACTACATAGGACTTTTTGCATTTTGTAAAATACTGTACGTGCTTTTTCTAGACGTGTTCTTATCTCTAGTGAGTGGTCCCAAGTTTCATCAAGATTGCTTCCAAGGTAAGTTATTCTTGTTACTTTTTCCAGATCTTTTCCGTTAACCTTGATCTTCACCGTTCTGTTCTGGTGTTTGCTGACGATCATCGTTTTTGTTTTCTGTATATTTAGTTTCATTCCAAATTCTTCGCTGGCTGCCGTTATCCGTTCCATTAGACGTTGTAGTGCTTCAGCACTATCTGCCAGACTGACCGTGTCATCAGCGTATCGCAGGTTGTTGATGCATTGTCCGTTTATAATTATGCCATCTGAGGTGTCTTCCAGAGCTTTTTTAAATATCTCCTCCGAGTAAACGTTAAATAGTATGGGTGACAGAATACATCCCTGTCTTACTCCCTTCTCGATATTAATTTTTCCAGATGTTTTCTTTTTTATTCTAATTTTGGCCTTTTGTTCCTGATAGAGGTTTGAAATAATCCTTAAATCTTTATCGTCTATGTTACATGACCTTAAGATGTTTATTAGTTTATCATGTTTCACCAGGTCAAAAGCCTTCTGAAAATCAATAAAACACAAGTACACATCAGAATCGACATCTCTACATCTTTCAATTAGTACTCGTATTGAAAAAAGTGCTTCTCTTGTTCCGAAGCCATTCTTAAAACCAAATTGATTTTGACCAGTATGTTCGTCTAATTTACTGTATATTCTATTATGTATTATTCGGAGGAAAAATTTGAGCACATGATTCATCAGGCTTATAATCCTATGTTCTTCACATTTCTTGGAGTTTCTCTTTTTTGGTATTGGTACAAATATCGATGTCAGCCAGTCTTCTGGTATTGTGATATAAAGTCCAGTCGTTGCCTCCTGCTTACCAACGTTTTCTCTTCCTTGGTCTTGAAACATCTCTTTCACGTATTCTTTCCATCTGGCTAGAATCAGATTACCTTGTCCGCAGTTCAGGTGCACCGCCTGAATGACTTGTTGACCTATTCATTATCAGGATGAGTGAATTTAGTAATATACATTACAAAATTTATTTCCTACCCCTATGACTAAACGTCAATTCCAATTGAGAAACGTGAGCTCGAATCGGTAATGAATTAATCACAGTAATTGCCTTCATGAATATTTTTTTACGTGCCAAGTACATTCGTGAATTTCACATCGATTTATAATTAATTAGAACTGAAATGAGCATAATTAGAGCCATCAAAAGGTTCAACTTCGTAGACACGCAGACTTTTGCATGGGCGTCCTTAATTATTGAGGCTCAAACTTGGTCTCTTTGTATTCAACTCTAGCGAGATAGAATATTTTAAACTGTGCTACCAAAACAAAGATGAGTAGAAACTATTATTTTCAATATAAGAATTCAGGCTATTTTCAACAAATTTCTGTATTGTTGTCCTGAACAAGTTATTATATTTAAATGACGTTTGTGAATAGGGTGTAAATTTTACAGTAATCGCAAAAATTTCTCGCAATTGCTGAAGAAAATAAGCAAGAACTTATAGAATGGGGTGTAAAGATTACAATTTGATCAAAATTTATTTTTCCTTTTACACAAAAGTTTAGCACTTTTATCTTTCCGGAGATTATTTTTGGATACCACGTTAATCGCTACGTTCGGATTAGCTCCTAAACAATTAAAGTGATTAATACCCTGTTGATAAAATTAATTAACCCCGTCTCTGTAGTAACGTGATCATGCACACAACCCACCCACGGCATCGTTTGATTTCGACTCATTAAAGATGAAAAATGTTTAACTGTCACGTTTCTAACGTTCAACCAGGGTAATGGCCGTTGTTTTTTTCAGATTATCTTATCCTTCTGTTCCACAAAATGTAATTGACGTTTAGAGATTAGACGAATTTGCATGCAACAGCCGGTAAAATTGTCAATCGCAGCAAAAAAAAAAGTTTTTGTGGGTAAACGCTTTACGAAAATGAATAATGGACTGGGTACTATATTAATTCACCTTTTATATTGCTTACAATTCTCGAGCAAATGCAGATGCGCTACTGATAGAAGAAATATTTATCATTGAGATTCTAACTACTAATTCTGCTTTCTTACTATCCTTCATCATTAGCAAACATTTGTTTTTAATGAGTCATAAAATGTATCAGCTTTAGCACCGTGAAATGCATTTGGTCGCGGACCCATTATTAGATTACTAATTAGCGATTGCATATGTTTTTTTTAGCTCCCCAACTATAAACTAAACGAGAACATAACTTTGCGGCCGGATAGACCCTGCAGTATTTATTTTAGCTGCACTATAGTCTTATTTCCTTTTGGGGTTCCTGAAGGTGCGTTATTTACAAGCTCAAAGATCGAAACTTTCCTTTAATAAACCTGCATGAACCTGCACAAAACTCCTTGAAATGATAAAAATGAATTAAGCTACTGGATAACAATATTGTTAATATTCGATTTGAATATTTTTGTGCAATAGCTTTCAAAGATGGCCGATGCAATTATTTTTTGGCATCACCACTTCTTTAAGATTTGTTCTAAGTGGACTATAAATTTACGATTTCATTTTTTCTCCTTTCCCAGAATTGATGCACACTTGTTATTTATTAACACTCTAAAAACTTTAAACGAAACAAAAATGTAACAAATAATCGATATAAAATACAGGTTGTTTAAGTTTATTCACTACAATCGCTTAGAAATGATTTAGATTAGCCGTACTAAGAAGCGATTATGAATTTGTCAGAGAAATATTGGGCATACGATATCCCGGAAACAAGAGCTTTATTCGAAGCGCAACTTGTAACATTTTGTCAGAGAATTTTGGGCATAAAATATTCCGAAACAAGAGCCTTATGCAAAGGACAACTTAAAATACTAATTTGCTGTACTAAGAGTCAGAATGAAAGTTTGTCAGAGAAATTTTGCGAGGTTTTCAGTAACCCCGGAGCAGTGAACCGTTTGATAGTTAAAGACGTACTAATTAAAATATTGTTAATTTGTCAGAAAACCGTTCCGGTCTCGTCTATTTTTAGAATGTTAGTCTCCGCCCACTTGACGTGTGGATTTTACGCGGGCTTTGCAATGGAATGTGCTTACGTGCTAAAATGCATGCAGGAGATGATTTTGATTTAAATATAACTGATGTGTTTCTCAGTGACGTGGTTTTTCAAGTGTTATTTGATTTAATTTGTTGTTCTGGAAACTTCTGTATTCCAATGACGTAATTGTAAATTTATTTGATATGAGTGAAATAAATATCTTTGTTTAATTTATGAACGGAAATTAAAGCCAATATGAAATGATGACATGTATTAAAGTTTGGTTAAACTGGTCTTTTACATATCGTACATCGCTTGGCCTTTTACTACCGGTCTTCGAGAACTTTCTTCCATTCTACTCAGAAGCTTGACTTATTTGGTTTCGATTTTGTTTGTTTGTAATTATTATTTACTTTTATATGTTATCATCGTCTCATCACTCTTTCTAACTTTTTCTGGGCCTGAAGATTATCCACTGAACCGAAACTAGTTGCCAGTAAATTGTTTAATCCTATTTTTTATGTAATATTAAAATTTATTATTAGAAAAAAATAATATAGAAACATGCCATCCACATTGTTTTTGTCTATATAAATTTTAAAATATTAAAGCGATACAAATCAAAACTAAAAGCTCGTATAAATGTAAATATTTCTGTCAATCGTAAATAGTTGAACTCTATAATAAAAGTGTTTATGTCAAACGAGGTCCCAGTTATCGGTTTTGTACAAATGACTATGTATTCGGCGCTTTTGGAGTCGAATATAAATTGTTCGTTGCGGACTTAACCATTGGCGGCACCCTAGAATTATATTCATTGAATATCATAATATCGACCGTATATTTACGGAAACAACGAACTACATGATTTCCGCGGCTCAACCTCATTTATAACATCAATAGGATATTTTAAGAATGAATATTAGTAGCTTAGCCATAGGCAAGTCAATAATCAGTCTCTATTATATAAACGGGGCTATCAGCAGAAGCCTCAACCCAAACGAACATATGATGTAGCCGATAAACCCCTAGCCAGATAGGCTTCGATGTCTCGTGGACTGCAATGACGACGTGTCGACAGATCCCTTATAAAGATACGCAAAACAAAAAGTGAAAATTCGTAGAAAAAAACTGAAATAGAAACGAAAACACAAAAGTAAGTAACAATAAAACAAATCAATCGACACACGAAATAACCTCTAAAACTCCCAAAGCTTAAAAATGCTACCTTTGGACTCCAGTAAGTCACAAAATGAAAATATCAATAATTTGGATGCATGACTCAATGCTCAATCACCTATTAAATTCACAGGATAAAAGATCAAGAATAATTTCTGTCTCTCCGTGCTTCATGTTTAGAATACTATCCTTTCGCTACTTTTATACACATGTGCCCCCCTTATAAATTGACATTTTTTAAATTTCCTTTAAAACCCGTCTCGTTACACCCTTGGCGACGATACGGTGAATTGGAAACTCTTAAATATAACAAACACCATTTTGACCGCTGTTACTCTACACGCTCATCAATTTTTTATTTTGATTACACATTTGTTATCCAGCGATTCCGTATTTATTTGGTTTGTCGGATTTCAAATATTTAGGAATTTGTTTATTCATGCGACCTCCGTACCAGCATTATGACCTCTGCGCCACTTCCTGTTATCATGAATACAAATTGTAATGAATCCCTCTGTTATGAGGTATCCACTATTTGTTGGGAAATGGATATCTAGGAAACTTTGAAGTATTCGCGACATACGCAAACTTCATTTTTGCTTTATAAATTTTATATAGTCGCAAGTACTTTCTGAAAATCGTATGGATTTGTCAGTAGTTGCAACATCTATACGTCATTCTACGAACTTATTGTATATTGCATAAATTAATATATATTTATACACCAAGTGAGTTAAATGAGAGAGAAGAAATTAGACCGCGAGCCGCTAGGCGAGTACGGTACATCCTGTAGGTATCAACACATTTTCTAAAATGCCTCAGAAGATACCAGAGTTTCTGGTGTTTCAAAATGCACAAAACTATGCTAGTTTTAGACGATCTTCTGCAACATTGCTGGCTGAAGCAGGTGCCGATTTGTCGATATTAAAAAGACATAGAGGATGGCATTCTGACTCAGTTGCAGAAGGATATGTCGAACAGTCTATCAAAAATAAAATAAAAATTTCCAGAAAAATATTGGGTCATGAAGCTGCAATAGGTGCTCCTGAAAACACTGAAGGGATACTATCCAATCACAATTTTAATATAACGGATAATACATTAGAAAACAATTTAAACAATGAACCAACCCATCGCTACAACAAACATCGAACCAAACACTGAAAACAGTTCAAATCTTGTTTCTAATGTCTCAGAGCAACTAATCATTCCATTAAATAATAAAATAAACCTTCAGTTCAATAACATTAATAATTGTAATTTTTATTTTGATTGTAAAAAATAATCATGCATGTAGATAGTTTAAAATTGTGTAAAGTTATAATAAAAGTTTTTGAATGATTCGTTTATTAAAAACACACATACTAAGGATTTGAGTTTTTTGATCACTAGTGATTTAAAAAAACTTTAATTCACTAGTGATTAAAACTTTATTTGTTACTGTTGGTATGGAGTTGGTAATGACGTTTTAATATGTCAAAATTGGATAAACAATATTATCCATATTTAAGTTACATTTTCACCGAACAAATTGTTCGGTATCTGAATTCCATCTGTGTGTGTATGTTGATTCTTTGTGTTTAAAATTCTGACTTCAGATTTGGATAGAGCATCAAAAAATAAGCTTAGGGTTTGATGTGCCCCTCCGTACCACTTCGAGAACACCTTCAAAATGGGGTCCGAAATATAAAAAATTTGAAGTTTAAAATGACATTGAATTTAAAGTAGACACATAGTGAATGACGATTTTGGTAAAAGCGAGTAGACTGTCTAAGGCAATGCTGGTTGTTTTTGATTAGCACCTTACACACTGGCTCCTTTTTTGATAATTTTTCAACATTTAATGTCTTTTATTATATGTGTCTGTATTCGTAAATGGATAACAAAAAAGAAGAACAAAAACGTCAGGAGAAACAATCAAAACGTATTAATTAGAGGAAAAATAAAAAATAACAGTAAAGAATTAAAAATCCCATTGAATAATTTACTACTTCACTAGACGTGCTGATTGTTCAACGAGTATATTATAGGTCGAAAATTATTTAAATTTGCTAATATTAAATTAAAATTAGTGCTACATGTTGTTTGGAATATGCGATAGTGTAAAACTAATTAAAATTGCAAATTTATGAATTTGTCGTGTTGGATCATATTTTATAATAAAATAAACTGATTTTAACAACTGAACATCATAAATCCATTATACAAAATTTGTAATCGATAGTTACACTGTTACAATTTCCACGTGAACTGCACAATAACTGGAAAACTTCAATCATTTTTATATATAGTTGGTCCTGAAACTTTTCGTACAACAAAAACCGAAAGAGGTTACTACTATTGATAATCTCCTTGTTTAGACGAAGCATTTATTAGTCCCCTAGAAGTTAGAAGCAAGAAACTTATAAAGTTTATATTTTTTACTTATACTTTGACTTATAATAAACTAGAATGACTTCTAGAAATAATTCTAGAAGCAGGAAAAAAGCTGTGATATTTCAACAACAACTAACCCAAATATGAGAAGTGAGAAAAGGAACTAAAAATAAGAAAAAGTAAAATGGAATTGTGGAAAAAATACTAAAATTAAAATAATGAATGATTATGAAAATTAGAAAATAAAACGAAAAAAGTAGGTATAAAAATAGAAAAACTAGCCAAAGGATGGTGGTTTGGTTATAATTGTCGAATGAGTGATTAAGGCTCACTATAAGAATATAGGAAACAAAATAGCAAGGACGGATAAAGAATTCAATAAGAGAAGTAACGAAAGAAAAAAGATTAAAAACCAGTAAATAGAATTCAAACACACTGTAAAAGCAAAAGGATTAAATAGAAATAAAATAAAAAAAGGCTAGCGCATAGAATTTAAATTAGGAAAACATGAGTTAATTATTCTGTAAAAAACATATTTAAATACAGATCACAAAAGAAACAATATATGAGAACCTAGAAAAAAATAAGACAACATAGAGGGTGTCTCATTTATCAAGGGATAACATTGCTATATCAGAAACGGTAAGAGATACAAAGATGATTAAATGGGAAAAAAGTTGCCTATTTTAGAGCCCATTATTAGAGTTCTACAAAAACATTCACTGTATCTCTTGCCGTTACCAAGTTATATAGGGTAAACCGAAAATGTCACTTTTCGTTTTGTGCGTCTACCAGGCTTATTTCAAAAAATATTAAAAAATGGAAAAGGAAAAATTTTTTTGATTACAAATTTCAATTAAAATGCCATCATCAAATCTTATCGGCGACGTTTCGTTTCTTTAGGGCTACCCTCTACTTCATTTTTTTAAATACGGACCTGTATTTTTTTATTAAAATTTCGATAAAGCATTAAAAGACCAATTCACTGATATATAATACAATACGATGTATACAACGTTTCGTGACAAAAATAATCATCAATTTTAAAAATCCTTCAATACGGTCCTGCTTCTATTTGGGGTTGTGCGTTACTTGTGTTGGGTTAAAGTCAGTTACAAATAAAGAGATCAAAAATAAAAAATAATAATCAACGCTGTATTTTTACAACCAACATGTGTTAAGTAGGAAAATCCTAATATTTTTAATTTTAGTGTTGGTTGTAAAAATACAGTGTTGATTACTATTTTTTATTTTTGATCTCTTTATTTGTAACTGACTTTAACCCAACACAAGTAACGCACAACCCCAAATAGAAGCAGGACCGTATTAAAGGATTTTTAAAATTGATGATTATTTTTGTCACGAAACGTTGTATACATCGTACTGTATGATATATCAGTGAATTCGTCTTTTAAAGCTTTATCGAAATTTTAATAAAAAAATACAGGTCCGTATTTAAAAAAATGAAATAGAGGGTAGCCCTAAAGAAACGAAACGTTGCCGATAAGATTTGATAATGGCATTTTATTTAAAATTTGTAATCAAAAAAATTTTTCCTTTTCCATTTTTTAATATTTTTTGAAATAAGCCTGGTAGACGCACAAAACGAAAAGTGACATTTTCGGTTTACCCTGTATAACTTGGTAACGGCAAGAGATACAGTGACTGTTTTTGTAGAACTCTAATGGGCTCTAAAATAGGCAACTTTTTTTCTATTTAATCATCTTTGTATCTCTTACCGTTTCTGATATAGCAATGTTATCCCTTGATAAATGAGACATCCTGTATATTTGTTAGAAATAATAAAATATTACCATTGGGAACTGTCCTCCAAATAAATGTTATATCAAAAAAATTTGGCAGTTCAATAAGGCAGAGAAAAGACGTATAAAATAGTTAATTAATGCCAAAAATTTAGAAAAATACTTAAAATAGCTGTTTTCAGCAGAAAATATAGAAACAGCACAGAAATAATAGAGGAACCACAAAAGTGACTAAATAAAACATAAAAACATACTAGAATAGTGATATCAGTAAATTCATAAAATTAAGTAAGAATTGAAATTTATAGAGATATTCAGCCCTGTATCTCTCCAATCCAGCTTTGAAGTTTTAACCGGAATTTTAAAAATGAGGTTAATTTTCCAATATTAAAACCGAGATTGTTGCATAATTCATTTGGTTTGCTACGCTCAGTTATTCAATTTATTATTACCTCTCCGAGAATCTTGATAAAAATGGAAATCACGTATTGGAATGCTCAATAATGCGTCTAACATCCAAGAAAGAGTGCTTTCTTAAATGAAAAATGACGTAGTTTAAGCAAAAATATTGTGTGTGTTCCTGCTGAAAGTATATTTAGTAATCTTAAATTACCCGTACCTTTTATGGAACGTGGTAGAGAGACACATTTTCAGTATTCCTTGGTAAATCACTGTATACGTGCAAGAACATCAATGTGGTTGTATTTTTCAAGTTATACTAAAAGTGATAATATTGAAACAAGTCCTTGCATGTTTTTATTTTTAAATAAATTACTCCTTCTACAAGGTGAGTCCCGGTAATCGCGACGGGCCATTGTGGCTAAACGGTTAATATTTTGAAAATTTTGTTTATTCATGGATATGTGGGTTGATAAAGACTACATTTTAAAATTATTTTGAATTATACAGGTTGTCCCAAAAAAGTGTGGCATATCAAAGTATTCCCTATACCTAAGCTTTTTACTTTACGAGATATTTTGTTATTTCTAAACATGGAAGCACAAGAAAACCAATAACTTCGAAACCAATGGAGTCATCCAAATCCAATTTTAAGTGAAAAATTTAGACTAATAATTGAAAGCAATAATGTATTTAGAGTTGTTTAAAATTATACAGGGCGTCCAAAATGGGACGATTCTCTAATGACATATTCAAACGACAATTGCTGGTTTTGAGTATCATAATAATGAAAGTTATGACGGTTAACTAATCCATTATTATGAAAAGTGGATTCGTCTGTAATTTTTTCGGATCATAGTCTAAGCTGATCAAATACAGGGTATTATATTTAGGCATTATGGTGGAAAAATAATGTAAAATTTAACAAAAATAAATAATTTTTAAAAGGTAATGGAATTTGCTACATAATAGGATTATAAAATAAAGGGTGTCCTATTTAAAATAAGAACGATATTGTCGTTTCAATAAGTCATTAGAGAATCGCCCCATTTTGGACGCCCTGTATAATTTTAAACAACTCTAAATACATTATTGCTTTCAATTATTAGTCTAATTTTTTTCAGTTAAAATTGGATTTGGCTGATTCCATAGGTTTCCAAGTTATTGGTTTTCTTGTAAGTGCCTCCATTTTTAGAAATATCAAAATATCTCGAAAAGTAAGGGAATGCTTAAGAAACTTTATCTTAGTTTTAAAGTATAATCTATAAATACAAAACATAGGGCCTTCCATACACTTTTTTGGGACAACCTGTATAATTCAAAATAATTTTAAAATGTAGCCTTTATCATCCCACACATCCATGAATAAACAAAATATTAACCGTTTAGCCACAATGGGCCGTCGCGGCTACCGTGACTCACCCTGTATATTATTTAAAATCAAACTTCCTAAAATTAGGAAGTCATTTTTCTCGTAAACTAACTGATTTACAACCAATGTTATAATAGTGTCAAAGATTTCTGACTCTGAAGGGAGTTAAATTGCCCAATAGGTCCACAAAATTAATCGTTACCACTCAATTAGCCAAAGCCTTTCGGTCACCTAAATCGGATAAAAAATACGGCGTTCGTTGAACTGCGTACCTAAATGAGCAAAGCATCGAATAAAACCAGTAATCCAGTTATGAGTTTAGCCTTCATCCCAAATCAATAACCCAAATATGGATAAGGATTGTGTCAATAAGTTTTGTTTCTCTACATACTACAATATATCTGTAAATATAGATTCTGAAAATATATATTCACAATATATTTTCATAACATCGTAAAGCTCCCATTTTCCATGTTTACTATTTCAATGAGATAAAAATAGAACTTAGGTCAGGAGTGACTGGATTTAAAAATGATAGATTTATTACTTTTGTTTGTATCAAATCGAAAACTCACCGTTTTAGATTTGTTGTCACTAAAAATAAGAAAAAAATGCTGAGTTGTATCGAAGATCACACATGCAATATTTTAAAGGAAACATTTTTATTTTGAAATATTCCACTTTAGTGTAGGATCCTGGCAAGTTTATTTTATGTTTTCTTACTTCTACCTCACGCAACAGAAGCATCAAAATTCTGTTATAAATTGAAAACGTAGTCTAAATGTTTGCTCTGACAAGAAAACACTACAAAATTCTTGTTCGATAATAAAATTTATCCCAAGCACTTTTACAAGACGTGTTTGCTAGGATGCCCTTCCAGCAATATTAGCAGGAATATTAAAAACTCATAAATCACTGCTAGACAGTTTATTAATGTAGGAAATTCTCCTCATTTTTGTGCTTCTTTTCATTGTAGTTAAATGGCGCATTTTTCACTCCTTACGCTAAATTATTTCTGCTACTTTTCCACATTGTAGGTATACACTGATAAAAGCAAATTGCTAAATTACATTCCGTCGACATTTTTCAATTTTATTTAACTTCGCTCTCTTTTTATAGATTTTGTTTTAGATTAATTGTGGACAGGGACCGCTCACGGTATTTCATCGCAGTAAACGAATTATCACTTCGGTGCAATTAATGAGTGTGCAGTAGAAGTAAAATTATTACGAAATATTTTCAGGACATTCTTTGATTCATGATTATCTTTGACATGTTCTTCTTCCTAAAACTTTTAATTTTTATTGATAATTACTCGGAAATATGTCCAACAGTCCAATAAGATGTTACTTAGTGCGCACCAAACCTTCAAATAATATGACGAATTTAAACGGTTCTTAATGATAATATAGCGTAAATTATTCAGTTTTCGTGTAGTTTTTTAATGCTTCTTAAGTTATTACTCTTTTAAAGTTGGCCAATTTCTTAAAGGATTATGTGCTGCCCCAGACAGATCAGGACTTTAACTTAAAGAGATTTAGAGTCTTCAGAACATACAGTATATCCAGTTCAAAGTTAAATTGCACATATCTCCTATTAGAAGATTGTCCCATAATTGAGACCATCAATGATCATCCCAACTTCTCTTTCTTTCATCTTCAATCCAGCTGCTCTTTTAAATATTCGTTTTCCTTAATTTGGGGCCTTTGAAATTTACCTAACTGTAAATGAGGGGGATAAGAGTCCCTATTATCACTATTATAGCCCATGGTATGGAGGACTTCTGTACTGTTTTCTTAGCAAATCGTTTCCTGTCATAGACCATTTTTTTGCGGAGGTGAAGAAAACCCTTTATGGGGAGGTTATGAGTCTAAAGTCTCAAGGTCTGTAGTGAGAGTCTCTTTTCATAGACCATAGTATGAGTTAAAGTATATTTCTTTACTACAGTCATTGCCAAGTACCAAGTACAGAGATTTTACGACGCCTAAGCATTTTTCAACATCAAGATGGTAGTATATCCACTTTCGTCTGGGATTTTTGTACGGTTACAAAAGCCTCGATAATGATTGCTTATTAAACCACTTCTTTCATCATAAATGTCTTTTATCTACTAATGTCAAATAATAAACCAAAAATCAAACCGGAATTTGACCTTCATTATTCAATAGTGTGTTTGTAAAATTATAATCATAATCATAAGGCAACTAAATTTAACCAATCAAGATCTAGAATGCATTTACATTTACTATGTAACACGGCCTTTAATTTATACGTCAATGTCAAATTAAATTAATACCAGTAAAAGTCATTCACTAAAAATTTTATCAAATTTGTTGAAATGGATATTTTATTAATAGAATTTTACACCAAATCCATAAAAATAATACTAATAATCCAACAACATATGCTAGTTCTAGTAATTTCATATCAAATACAGATCACAATATGAATTTTGGTGTTGCAGATACAACAATTAATTTCTCGAATTGCAGCAACATAGCCTAACTTTAAATTTTAATAACAAGTAAGAATTAATTTAATATAAATAAGCATTTATATTCGTATAATAGTTTCTTTATCATTTAAAAATGTTTTGTTCTTGATTTGATTTTATAGATATTTTTAAGGTATAAATAATCTATTATTTGTCGACATTAGTAGATAAAGTATTATATTCAACTCGTTGTGTGGTTATTTTATTACACTCGGATGATTACAACACTCGCTCGCAAGCTCGCTCGTGCTGCAAACTTCATCCGCATGTAATAAAATAACCCACCCAAACTCATTGAATAATATATTATTACTAGGCAATAGAGAACATACTGACACGATTATCAATAAACATACTAGTTTTTTGCCTGACTTTAGGTTTCCAAATTATTTATAAATAATTATTTGTGAAGTGTACTTCGGGGCTTAACAATATAAATTAATTAATACATTTAGGTCCTTCACAATCATGACTATTTTTTTTTTCATTGGTATAAAAATTTTTTATTTTGACTTTATTTGAAATCATGCATTCATTCATTATATTGAAGTAGTTAAAAATTATTGTTTTTATTCAATTCAATTCAAAATTAATAAACTCACAAAACCAATTATTTTCACACAATTATATTGCAAAAAGCATGTAACTTTAGTCTCTGATGCAAACTTGTAATTTAAAATGAAATTTTTACTAAATTCCTGGATTGTTATCAAACTTATAGATAAAGGAAAAAAATCTGTTGTGTCGCCACAAAAAAATTAATTTGGTGTTAAAATTTTTTAAAGTCCACATCAAATGATATTTGGTATCCCAAAAAAAATTCGTGTCGAATTTTTTTAAAGTAAAAATGACATTTGAAATATTCTAAAAGGAAAGACATATCACATATCAAAAAAAAGTCAAACAATTTTTTAGGGTCGCAATTTTGTTTAAATGTCATTTGGATTTTAAATTTTAATTTTTTTTTCATTGCTACTGCGCCCCCTGGTGGGGTGATTTCCACCAAAAACATTCCGCGATGATCGGATACCCACATACCAAATTTCAGCTCAATCGGATCTAGCGTTTGGATGCTACGGGTTGCGATTTTTTAGTTAAAAAAAATTAGGTTAGGTTCAAAATTAAGGAATAAAAATTTCAGGATGTATTTACAAGCCAGTGAGGCACCTAAATATCAAATAAAAACTTTAAAGTCTTATATTTTTTTCGCGATATACATACTGCTCCTGCGCCCCCTGGTGGGGCGATTTTAACCAAAATCTAATGGGTTCAATCCCCGATCACTCGAAACCTATATACCAAATTTCAACTCAATCGCATTAAGCGTGCGGATGCTATCGTGGAAGAATACAGACAGACAGACACACAGACGGACGGACAGACTTCCATCTGGAAATCGTTTTAATCATCTCAGGGGACCTCAAAATGGATATATCCGTTGTTATCTCAAATTTTTTTTTAGCGCGTTCACAATACTTTCCCTTGGCGAGGCGAGGGGCCGGGAAAGTAAAAGATATTAATTTATTTCTAGTATCGCATTTAAAACTACCCAGCTAGCAATTTAACTTTTATAATGGTTGTGAGAACTGCTATACAACTGATATTATAGAAACATGAAAATCGTATAACGCACTTTAAAACTATTATACAATGTCTATACAACCAAAAAGGGCCCACTTTTATAAAACAAATTGCTATTATAGATGTTCTATTAGCTGGTTATACAACCCTTGTAATATTACTATAACTATATTAAGTGATACTTATAAAACTTTCGTATACTTCGGAATTGCTATACAATCATTGTTTAAACATAATATAAGTATTGTATAAGGATATACAATGATATAAGTATAACAACACTATACAATCATTTTGTTCTGTTAGAAATATAACCTAGAAATTTCAATGATATTACGATATTACAGTTACTAGTTGAATGCTTATTACGAAAATATGTTTAAAATTATAGAAACAATAGAAAATGGGAAGAGGGGGTTGACAATCCTGCTCAGACTGCGAAAAAAAACCACTTTAGATTAATATTTAGCACACAATTTTGTAGTAATTTTCAAAATTTCCATCCTTCCAACCAGTGAGTAATCTACTCATTACCCCTAGATCAATAATCAAAACTTTAATTTTTTTCCATTGGGATGCTGAATCCATTTTTGCAAATTGACTCAATGAGATTATGTGTAATCAGATTTTATAACGCAGAATTTGGTAGACTTTTATCTTTGTAAACTATATTTTTGCTCTATAAACAATTTATAATAGGGTCAACGGATGTAGTTACAGATTAATTATAAAAGGTTTTTATACTTGTTGTATAATGCTGCCGAACAGAATGATACTATTATACTTATCATATAAACTTTAATACAACTTGTTATATAATCTTTATAGGAATATTGCATAACGCAGATATTAAAGGTTAGAGGAATAGGTATACAACTGTAATATGATCTTTATAAATTTCTTTTAAAATATTTTTATCCTCGATTAATCATAAATAAATCAAAATGCCACGATAATTTGACTAAACATATATACCAAAAAATATGTAAGTTAAATTTCTATAATAAATTAAGTTTCATTATGATAGACCTTCTGCCCAAACGCTACGAGTGTCACTGCCCTCAAAAATTTACTTCACCCTCAGCGATACTTACACTCGCCTTTTTTCATGGAAATTTTAGACCGACCCTAGACACCACCAAGCTGGCCAACGATGTCCTTCCTTATTGAATTTTTATAAGAAAAGTCTCTCTATTGTCTTTTATTGCTTTGAACCTTTAACCTTTTGGAAAATAAACCGGCCCTTTTTTTGTAAATAAATAAACAAACACTTCCATGTATTACAATATTTTAAACTTAAAAATTATTCAGTCGGTAGCCAATAGCTATAAAAGACTCACAAGGGCGAAAGGGGTCTATTATTTTATTAGTCATCCTATGAACTTACAGAAAGACCACGTGGCTACGTGTTTAATTAAGCTTATAACATTTTCTTGCCTTACATATAATTTTGGAAGTGAAATGTAAGAGACAAATAAAAAGCTTCCCTTTTAGCAGTTTACGTTGATGAACAAATTAAAAAAATTCTAAAGACTTCATGAAAAAATAAAAAAACAAGTGAAATCTAATTTTGCATTTCAATATAACATGCAAATGATTGAAACGTATTGTTATAACATTTAAATAGATGCTAATGTTTTCTGTGTGCTATGCAAAAACTCAATTACTTTTATAAAGCTTGCACAACTGCAGTTCTTTAATGGGGTTAAGTTTAAATTTGAATGAACAACAGCGAGCAGCTTTTTTTGTTTCGTTCATTAGAATGTGATAATACATTTAAATATAACCTACTCGAGTTACTTTATATACAAATAATTGATTATTTTATTTTAAAATTCAGAGCTTGTTCTTGATAAAACCTACACTACAAGTTCGCCAATTTCGAAAAAATTATAAAAACTATTTTAATATTGACGTTTTTAGACCCTCATACTTGCAGAAGCTAAAGATAACATGACGAAAGTTTAATTGAAAATAACTTAAAACCAAAAGCAGCCCGTGACAAAGAATACAATATTTAATTTTTGGTGGCTCTAAAGAGACAAATCGTCGTATTTAAAATTTGATACCTGAGTATCCAAGACTGCATCATTTCAATAAAAAAGTTCCTTTGACCATTGTCAATATCTTCTAAAATGATCGATGTATGCGTGAAAAACTAAAATCGACATTTATACTCAAAGAAATGTACCAGGATATTCAACAGGAATTCAGCGAATTCTACAGGAAATTCCCCCTATATAAGCGACAGCAGGAATATTCGTTAATTGTACGTCTTTTAATTCCTCTAGAAATAACAAGTTTTAGACTAGTTAATGCAACCAAACTGCAGTTTGTCATTTTAACAGGAAAATAATAATGTGACGAAAACTGGAATATGCTTTACTATTTACAGAATTGTTACATTGATTTAACTGGAATTTTCCAGTTATTTTAATGAACTACCTTACTTTTACCAAAGCTATAATTTCGATTTAACAGAAATTTCTTGTTTATTAAACTCATTTAGTTCTTTCCTATACAGTTGTATTCGAATCTTCGAACTTCAGTTTTTACAAGAGTTTCCAGTAATTAACACTAAACTAAAACAGGAATTACTTTACTTATACCGGAGCGGTAGTATCTATTTAACAGGAAATTTCCGTTGAATTAAAGAACTTTCGTTCGTACATTACATTACTAGTTAGTTGTATTCGAAGCTTATAATCTGAGCTTTTACAGGAATTTCCTGTAGTTACCTAGTATTTAACTGGAATTTCTTGCATTTCCTACAGCTCGACACGGTAACTAGGCCATGTCTGAAGACCACATCGGACTACCAACTCCATCTTCATTTAAATAACAAAATCAAAGTTTGCAGAATGTCGGCAACCCGACGGACAGGCCGGAATAAAATTTTTAAACAAATAAATATCCATTTCTCAAAAGTGGCATAATGTTTACAGAAAATAAAACTTCTCAAAGTCAATACCACAAATCAAATATAATATTTTAAATTATAAAAATTATTATAAAAAATAAATAAATACATTTTTTTTTAAAAGCGGAACAAACTAATTTGTACTCCCAGTAATGTACGAGATTTTTAATTATATATGTTTTTCAAATTTTGTGTAAAAAAATTTTCTACAATTCTTTTTTCCATAAATTGCGCGTTTGATTTGGTTCTCCGCTAGAAAAATTTTATGTGGAATCGTAGCAGGATGTAATACATTCGATGGAATAAGGAAATTCAATCTAAAAATATCGTCATTGTAATCCGAAGAAATAAAATAGAATGATGTGACAAAATTCATAAAAGGAGCAGGTGTAAGAAGCATTCTGAATGAAAGAATCGATTTTGCATCCGACGAAGGGGCTTAATCATTGCAATTTTTGCTACTATTAGTAATGAATAACGGCATTTTCCAATTTTATAAATCAAGAGATATTTGATTTTGCTCTTTTATGAAATGAAAAATGCACATTCATTTAGAAATTCAGTTAAAAATATTAATTAAATATTAGTTATTTCCTCCTATAATTATTTATACTGAAGATAAATACTGAGAGGACTCAAACCGTTAACATTTCTTCAAATGGCGAAGTAATTTTAGTAGGAAATTAAATTCATTAAACGCAAGCAGTTATCTTGATTAATATGGAAATACTGATATAGTATGGAAACAGAAAGAATGGAAAAGGCAAAGGGGAAGTCTTAATAAAGTGGGATATAAGGAAAAAAGTAATTCTATAATAAACAGTGTATAAAAAGGTAAAACCTAATTAGAAACACAAGTGGAGGGATTCATTGCAAAAAATGGAAGAGATGCAGTCAAGGGAAAAATGTTTGGTCATTTTATATAGAATGAGACTCATTTAACTTGTGCTAATATCTTGGAGGTTAAATAGGGAAAACATTGCATATTTATTAAGCCTGAAAAATGTTTGGATAAATCTAAAACTTTTCAATTTATCCTTTTTATCTGATTAATATTTGTTTGTGAATACAATTGTTTTGCTTTTCGTAAAAATATCGATCGTCGTTTAACGAGAAACTCATGAGGTTAAAGAATATCGCAATATTACGCAAATTTGCTCCAGAAGCAAGAATAAACTCAACAAACTGCCTGCGAAATATGTCGCCACTACTTGTCGCAACTGGGGGTGAATTCCAAATACATTTTAATGGGTTTTAAATGTTATTTTAATATGATCGCGAGGCACCACCAGCTACTGCCGCACATAAATATTTCCTGGCAACTGGAAAATTGACAAAGAATAAAGAGGACTCATTTTGCCACGACCGCAACGACATTAATTTGTATGTATGTGACAAAAACGTTTTATGTGACCGTTTTTATGTTTTAACTGATTTTGGATTGAAAATAAATTGGCAGTTTGTAGCTGATTTGTAAAAAAATCTATTATTAAAGAGGGAATTACGTTTTCAAAGTTGATATAATAAAGTAAGCACCCTAATGTGCCGAGTCTACAGTACCAATCGCCCCTTTCGACTAACCTTTACCACAAAATGTCTGGCGATTTTTACAGCTGTTCATTGTTTAAGAAATTACGGAAATTATACTTGAGTTAATGCGGATAAGGGTAGAACACACACCCAAAGGATTCTAGATGTTGGAAGTTATAAAAGAACTTTCTTATTAAGCTCTAGTATCCCATTTCTTCATTTGGCGCATTCTTTTGGAAATAAAGACTACATTGAAAAAATGCAGGCCTTATATTTAGTAAACGAAACAGGAGGATGAAGTTTTGTCAGTAGCTACTTCAAAATTGTTCTAGATTTTTTATTAAATTGTGTGTATTTTTGTGTGTTGAATCAAGAGAAACATAACTATCATTAAAAAAATCCGTTTCTATACCTCAATTCACTACCTATTTAAACATTGGTTGGTTTTGGTCACCTAATTTTTATGTTCTGCACGCTACTGGCCACTGGCTACTGAGAATGCATAATTGATTTATTTATTCGGTGTCAATATCTTTTGGTAAATATATTATGCTGTGTTACCAAAGCTTGGAAAGGATTTATATTTAGTCACGCATACTTTTGCTGCGCGGGTCAAGGGGAAATATCGTATGAAGTTATGACGCGTTAATGAAGCCCCTTAATTAACATTAATATATTTTAAAGAAAATGGTAAATAGAGCAATTTTGTTAACCAGTATCACTGCCACAAAATAGAAAATATTTTCAAATAAACCAAATACACGAAATGACCAAATGACGAAAGTTTAAAGTGCAACGTGATAAGATTCCAAATAGATATTCCCGGAAGTAAAATTTACTCTCTCGACTAAACCTTCGGAGCTAACAATTCACTCCCAGACAAATATGTAATAAAGTTCCCAATGAATCCATAAATATCATCGTATAAGAGGCACAATGTTAAAGTTTCCGAGGCCGTGTTACTCCACGAGTATAAGGTTCACAAATTCTTCTTCTTTTACCTTGAAGAATATCCAGTGGCGTCTACCGCCGCAAAATTACTTTCGTTTCCTTTTACTCATGCATGTTCTAATAATGTATCATGTTTCGATATGTTATGAAATCATCTGCTGATTGTCGAGGGCAAGTAGCTTCTTATCTATTACTCGATATCATTATAATTTTATGCTTAGACTTTTGCTGAGGGATTGAAATAATATGGTGCAATAATTCTGTCACTTCTTAACAAACTTAATGCTGAATTAACATGAAAGAAAAACAGCTGAACTGCTGAGAATATCTGCAAGTTATGGAAGAAACAATACATGTGAGAATCATGTGAGGATCTGTATCTCTAGATTAGGGAGGATGAGTTAGTCCTACAGCACTTAGGTCACATTTGACTCATTGTACATCTTCCAGGGGAGTTGTCCTCCTAGGTCATCGACCATTCTTTCCTTTCCAGGAAAGTGGACAAGTCACTAGGAGGCATCTCCTTTATATCGGCAGGTGTAGGCCAAGACTCACCGACCCCGCACTCTCAGGATAATATTGTTATCCACCGAGGCGTTAGCTAAAGCTTGATGGCACTATAATACTAGCCCTACTAGAAATTCCTTTTCTGGTTAGTTATTTTGTGGCGATTGAGATACCAGCCAGTTCTGTTTGAACCACGCTGGTATTTTTTCCTATTCCCCACTTAATTCTTAGGCTTGGTGCTCTGGAGTAGACACCACATCCTGAGCCTTCTTTGGCTTTGGAGCCGTCTGTGTATATGAATCATGTGAGGATATTAAAGAAGGGATAGACCAGAGAAATAGACATAAACGAAGCAAACGACAAAAAGTAGTAGAAGAAACGTATGAATAGATATGTACCCCACTTGGAATAATATTAATCCTGTCTACCTGTAGATTACCTGTATCTAATCATTATTTTCTTTTTTAGTCAGCTTGTATTCTTTTTTAATCTTTCTAGAACATCCCACAATTTCAGTTTTGCCTTTCATACTAGATCTTTTATTATATATCACTTTCTAAGCCTTAACAGTCTTACTAAGATTACCGAATAATTTAATGAACTACTAGATAATAAAATTCTCCATTACTACGAATTATTAACCTTCTAACACGCGAGCAAACGTTCCGTCTATGGGTTTCAAAGTTGTAGGACAAACCACCGTGCATAAAGTTATTTGACACTTGCTCCAAGATATTAGAGGTTTAATTCACAGATTCCATTTTCCACTTTCCAGCATTAGGCATTCACAAGGAGACATATTGACATAAATTATTGTCGCCTTAAGACTCCCGATGAAACTTGGGAATTAAATCAAATGAATCACTGATACGTTGAAACTTAAGGTGTGTTTCTAAAGATAAATGTAATACAAAGGAAATATGGCTATAATCTTATTTACCGACGCGCTGCAGACAGTAATTAAATTTTAAGGAAATTGTATTAATAATTTTAATTGTAACAATAAATTTTATGCACTCATGAAAAATGATATACGAAATTAACATGAGTGAATTTGGCTCGAAGGACAATATGCAAAATCCACTTGGGTGAATAATATTTACAGTTCACAGCTTACGATCAAAAAATAAATTTAGACCTTTGTTTTTAGACCAATTTAAACTAAGTTGACACACTGACAATGTTTCATCTATTCACAGTCGCCGACTAAGTTTTTCACATTTGTTTTATACTTTCACATTCTATTGTTCGTCACTTTTTAATATTTTAGTTATAGTGTAGGTGAGGAGTCCCCTTCAAAACGGCCTAAAACCACCCCCTGGGGGGGTTAAACGCGCTTTACAAGGTTTCCCTATAGAAAAACACACTTTCCCCCCATTTCTGAGGATGCTGAATACGGTGGTAGTATTGGATATCGCTTACGACCTCCACCAACCCCTCCACTAGCCAATATTCTCCCCCGAAAGGGGTCAATTTTTAAAAGTGACACCCTTTTTTCCGGACAGGGCCCCAGTTTCAGAGGTCGCTGAAACCGAATCTGAGGGTAAAAAAGTTTTTACCCTCGGCATCCTTTTCAAAAATGCCAAAAACGACCCCTACAGGGGTTAAACGCATTTTTCCCCCCATTTTCGAGGACGGTGGAAGACTAAATTGGCCCTGTCTGGAAAAAAAGGGTGTCACTCTCACTCCTGACCTGCACTATTAGGTACCTCCTTATTTAAGGTGTAGATACTGCCTTGGAAATTAAAAATTGGTTGTTCTGGTATGAATCTTTGTTATTGAGTATCGGGAATTGGTACTATTTAAAAGTCCCTAAGACACAAAGTTACAAGATATCTGGTTACAACTAATAAAATGTAAGTATTAATAAACTGTGCACTATAAACTGGTTTATCTTTCTGAAGCCTAAAAGAGGTATCAGATTTAGATTAAATCTTTCTTTTTTCATCCCTTCTATATTTTTTCCTTTTCTACTCATATCTCTTCTATGTGGACAATACTTTTTCTTTTTGGTTTGCTATTATACATTTTCTCAACTTTTTGCTATTCTATCTGATTTCATTTTTAAATCTAGAACTATACCTATTTAATTGTTGGCGATTTCAGTTATATTATTTTATTTAATATTAATTATTTCCGTTATTTTTTGTTGGGTTTTCATTTTGATTGCATTAATTTCGATCTCAGTGTTCACTTGCATACGTTATTGTTGTGAATTTTCTGTGTGTATTTTTATGTCTTTTAAAATATATAGCTATTTTATTATTCAGAAAAAATGAAAATAAGTACCTAAGTTAACACCCGAGAATAAATATTTTTAAAATATTGGCGAAAGCGCTTGAGAGAATCCACCAAAATTGTAAATTATACTTTTACATTGCGATCACGCAAATAATAAATTGCGAACATGAATAGTTCAATATTTTATTAGAAGTTGTTGCTTTTGTTATTTAATTCTTTTTGATTACTTTATCCATTGCTATTAAAAATAGATTATCATATTGATAACTCCACTTATTTTGTAAGTAAAAAAAATTGTGCATTATAAAATTTCTTTTAAGGATTTCTTCATAACTGTGACTTTAATTATTTTAATACTTCCACTACTTTTTCGTACTCCTTTACAAATGTTAAAAATAATTCTTCTAGTTCTATTTTTCTTGGGCGAATGTTGCTCGTTCTTCTAATTTTGGTTCCATATTTTCTACTTAATGCTGCTAAATTCAAAAATTCGTGAATAAATTCAAATACCCAGTAGTTCACACAATAACTAGTAAATCCAGGATCGCCCTATATTTGAATTTAATTTACTCTTTTTTTACCATTTCTTTGGTTTCGTCCATTGTTATTTTCTTGGCCTATACAAAGAAAATTCTCTTTAATGAAGCTCAGATTTCTTAAAGAATCCAGTTATTTAAAAGAGAAAACTAAAAATGTGAGACAAAGGTTTCACATTATTCAACCATCCAAATCTAGAACAATAATAAATCTTATAAAAAGACAAATTCTAAAGACCCTGATCCTTCTTCTTGTTTGAACGAGATTATAAATTAATGAAAACTGTAGCAAAATTAACAGCGTTAGCCGTCGTATCCTTCACGAAAACATTGTGATTTATATAAAAAGTTGGATCCAATCGAGAATTTTTCATTTGTTTCTGACGCAATTCAAATTTATCTAAATGGTTCTTAATTTGTTTATGAGCGAGATGGAGATTTCTGAGGATTAACAGAATCTCCAAAGTTTTGGGAGCCTTAATTGACCTTATTCGTAAAAAGGCAGATGTTTAAAAATTAAGCATTAAGTAACGCATTTTGGGAGATACTTCTAGTAGTACAGGAATGAAAATTAATAAAATTTCTCAACAAAAATCCAAACAAGTTTGAAACCCCGTCACTTAAAAACTACTTGATATTTTAAAATGCGGTTTTGATTAGTATAATTGTTGAGGGTTCTGGAACTATCCCTATGGTGTACCAGTTTACCAGGACAACCGATGTATTATCATTGTCCTTTTTAAACCGTATCGTAGCTTCTAAGTGGACTGTAGTATTTATGTGGACTGTAGTATTTATTGTCTTCCCAACTCCATTAACAAAAACAACAAACACCTTTTATTTAACGGTTTATTAAAAAATGTTAAATAAATAAATCACAAATTAACAACTTAACAATAAAATTACTTTAGTAAGTAATGAACGAACAACGCACAAATTATTAGTAAACGTATGTTTTAACAATCACTAAAACATATTAGTAAAGAAGTAAAATAATCACATCATTGAGAAAATATTTATAATGCGCGTTTTAGGTGTTTTGTCTATGAGTGATGATGCACTAATTTAAAAGTTTTCGAAGTCTGGACCTTTTCGAAGTTTTTTTTTCCCCACCCGTCCGAGTATTCTAGAATTTAGTTGTTATCGCGTGGGCGAATCGATTTTGTTAAATGGGTAAGTTTTTTGTCTGCCTCTTTCTCTCACGCTGGAGAAGACAAGGATTAATTTGGTTGCGACGTTATGAGTTCTATGGCGGACGTGACAATTTGCATGTTCCTAGAAAACATCCGTTAGAAATTCTGCGCCTCAGCGCTGTATCGAAATGGTATGAAATTGGCCTACATGACAAACTCCGCGTAATTCAAACCGTTAAGGCTTCTGTGCGTCTCGCGGTGTTGTCGGATTGTTTGACGCGATGTTGTCGATGTTTAATTTGTTTTGAAAATTAAACAATAATTCTACATGACTTCTTATAAATATTATTATTTTATTATAAATCTATTTTAGTGGAAATTGATATTTTTTAAAAGAGTGGCACATGTACAAGCAAATGCGTAGGAGTAGTTAAAAAAATATTTTTTGTTCAAAACACTTGGCTTCATTTCAAACGAAATGTCAAGATTCCTTGGGATTAACAAATACAACAAACATAAACTGTATGAATTTCTTTAAATAAAATTTAAGCACTGATTTTATGATATATATTTAATATAAAGGTTACACACATTAGTAAAAAAACAGTAAAGAAAAAATTGACTACAGAACTCGAATCTAAAAACAGGATAGGAATATGTTATAGTTCAGATTTGTTTATCTTCCCTTCGCCCTGTTATTACCTCGAGCCGAAAATGTCATATGAAACAGGGCGGTCTTAGTAATAGTTTCTTGAACATAAACAATGTTAATGTTCTTAGAAACTAGATAAAATACCTAAGAAAAGAACAGCAACAGACCGGTTTCGGCATTATTGTGCCTCATCAGTAAGAAGTAGACAAGCTCGACATCGTATCTTTAAACGATGGCTAAAGACTGCATTGGACCCACCAGTACTTAAGACAACAGGTTGAGACGAAGTAAGTAGAGGAGAGCCCAACGCCATCTTCACTTTAATAGCAACAGATAAATGAAATATATTGGAAAAATCCAAAGTGTTTTTAGTGACAGGTAAGGAACTTATTTAAAAATAATGCTTTAAGCCTCTCTCACAGTTTGACAATAAATGTAATTCAATGCATGTGCCACTTCTTTCTGTAAAACTAGACCACATTTGGGAAACATTGCACCAATAAAAACGAATTCGCTGATTTACCACACTCTTTTTCCGGGTCGACGATATGTTAGTTTTGAAATGGAGAGATAAAAACGACTCAATATTTTGAAATGCAGTACTTGATAATAACGAAGCATCTGTATGAATGAAATACCCTGTATATTGTAATTCTGTAAATTTTTGCACACCTCAATGGTTTTTATTTTCTTCCATTTAATTTCACTGATTAATTCTTTTTGTTATAAAACAGCACTAAAAGTAAGTTTATTCAAACCCTACAAATCCTTACATCACGCACCTTCGTCAACAGCTGCCTAATAATTTTCCGGCTCTAGTTATAGAGTTGCTGGTTGGTCCGTCGACATTATAACGGAAATGATAGATTTGTTTGCAGACTTGCCGTCACGTTTGATAACGGAGGAAACCGGTGATCATTAACACCTCTGATAGATTGCTGTGTACCTTGGTCTAAGTCTAACGTACTTACCCGTTGTTTGTGTACAGACCTTCTCATACTAGCACACACCTTTTTGATGTTTACTTGATGTGTGCCTGTGATACGAGGTGATTCGACATTCAACCACCGCATTCTTACGTAATACTCGAAATGGAATTACGAATTTGTGTCCAGAAATTGGATAGATTTACAGACTACAATTCAACTTGAGTCATGTTTCAACTAAGATTATTATGCGCCCAGATAAATAATTGCGTAAACTGCTACACTAGCGATGAAATATTTTTTTATTAAACAAATTTACTTAACACTGGCAAATGAGTTTCACTTTGCAGAAAATTGGTAAATTTTATATTTTCGACACTAAACAAATTCTTAGTATGTCCATTTTTAAATTAACAAAAAAACTATTCACATCACAGTACATTCAAAACATCGTCAGACGTAGTAAAGGATTTTAAACGCTGAAAATTAGTCTATGACTCTAATTTCAACTGCTACAATTTTTGCTCTTAATAGCTTCATTAGTGAACTGAAAAATTTTGAAAAAATCTGCACATTTTTAAATTAGCCACAGAGAAAACTTGATTATTCTTTATTCGTTTTTTGGGTATAGGGCCTACACTTTTCTAGCAGCTCACTAGATAGGTGTTGAATCAAGTGTAAACTTTTGTGAGAAAATTATAAAAGAGTTGTAAAAGTATAGTGGCTCTCCCTGAATAGCTCATTGAACTTAGACGGGCGCTTTTTTTACCTAAATTTAAAAAATTTAATTACTCTGTTTAATTTTCAAACAATTAAACATATAAACTCATACTCATTCTTCAACCGGCAACGCCGCACCAAAATACATTTGCGAACGGCGTTCAAACCAGGAAGCGGTATCATCAAAAAATAATTTTTTTACTCTATTTCACAATAATATCACGCCATAATTCTAACCGTTTCGTCTAGACAATATAAAAAACCCACGCTAACGAACTTGCTAGAACAATTGTGCGAGCCAGCCGGGGAAGGGATAAATTTGAAACCGATAAACTTCGCCGATTTTAAAATCAGTGTGTTTCGAGCCCTCATTATGAGCGCATACTCCGGGGTTACAGAAAACCTCATAAATAAATTCATTTTTCATAATGCCTCTTAGTACGGCAAGTTAGTGGGACTTAGCTGCGTATCAAGCAGTCCAATTCAATTTAAAATCAGTTTGCATCGAGCCCTCATTATGAGCGCATACTCCGGGGTTACAGAAAACCTCGTCAATAAATTCATTTTTCATAATGCCTCTTAGTACGGCAAGTGAGTGTGTCTCTAGCTGCGAATCAGGCTAGGACCCTCCAGTGTTATTTCATCACTCATCCAGAACACACAAAAAATATTTTCTGACTGATGCGGTCCTTTAGTTTTTTACCTATGTGCTAGTGTTTGTTAAGCACATATGGTACTTATAATACTTTGTTCATTGATTACCAGTTAATGTAATCCTTTGTTACGTTGTTGTTTATTTATTTATTTATTTAACTTAAAATAAATCGTTAAATAAAGGTGTTAGTTGTTTTTTGTCAAATGGAGTTGAGAAGGCAAAATATTACAGTCCACTTAGAATACAACGATGCAGTTTAAAAAGGCGGTAACACATTGTTGGCCGTCCTGGGAAACTGGCACAACATAGGGTTTATTCCAGAACCCTCAACACTGTTAATTATAAGAATTTCATTAAACTAACATTTTTTTGAGTTTTATAAAACTGTGGAGATTAAATTATTTCAATTTATGCATATATTTCAATAACCCCCTATATATACAATACTCTGTAACTCCTGACGCGAATTTCCAACCTTGTTTTCCATAATTATATCATCTGCTAAGAAAGTTGTGGTATAATTTTGAAATCGTCCTGTATACATATGTATATGGGTCGGTTTACTTAGAAACTCAGCTGGTTTCTAAGTTCTAGATCGTTTCTAGCCCTATCCGTCGACGTTACACCTTTCGTTCTTCATAAATATTTCATTTCAGCAGCTCTCGTCGAGAATCATCTCTTAAGAATCTTTTATAGTATATATTTTAATTAAAATGAAATGTTGAGTCCTAGAAACATAATAAAAAATTTTTAGTTATCCAATGAAAAAGTTAAAAGCAAACTTTTTTACTTCTATAAGCGGAAGTCGTGTTTTCGGATGTCTGAAACGTGTTAGCAGAAAATTTCTATCTCTTATATAGTTCGCCTGTAACATCTGGTCCCATATTGTACTCATTCTCTCAATATTGAAACTCATAGTAGCAAGAAACTTACTTTTTGTGGAATCTCTCCTCGGTAGGCTAGAAGTTGAATTCAACACGTGATGGGGTGTGAAACGTTTGCGAGAAACAATAAAAAGCTCTTCCCTTTGGCTTCATCTTAATACGAATTTTGATGTTACTTTTTATAGCGACGAAATCAGGTCAAAGAATAAGGGAAGGGGAAATAAGCTGAAATCATGTATATCTTAATATTTCATTTTTAAACATAGACTTTGGAACAATGTTTTTTTCGTGATAGGATTGTGTTATTAACATTTATTACTAAATATATTTAAACAATAAAAAGAACAATAGAGGGAAGTAGTCCATAGCTCGAAGATTTGAGAGAAGGAAAGTAAAGACAAAGTCTTCTCCACACAAAAAAAGGAGGATAAATTTAATTATGGGAATTATAGGAAAAAATGTTTCAAACAAAAGTTGTAGAGAGCAACGAAAGCTATGTTCCAAAAATAACTACCAACATAGAGAGTGTCCCATAAATGTGTGACTTATCAAAGTTATGTTTTTTTAAATGAAACACCCTATATATTTTCACTCGATTGAATTCCTTCGGAAGAGTGCTTCTCAAAAATATAGAGTTGTATGGGCTTATACCAGGTGGTTCTAAAGTTATGGTGACATTTATTATATTACATCTCAAAATCAATAATTAGGAATAAGAAAATTTTTTCACCAAATATCCTTGAAAATGGTGTATTTTCATTTCATATTCATAAATTTACCGAAGTGCTCTTTTCCCATATAGGGGCAACCAAAACTCGGAATCACTTATTTCTCACAATAGTACACACTATGGACTTCCAGAAAATGATGAACAAGTATGGCAACAAGATAATCTCAAAAATGTAAAAAAATCATTATTTCACACGACATGTTCAAACAATCTCCCATTTTGAGATATGCATACATTAAGTCTATCTACGATGATAATTAGAACTTCAGTTAAAGTTGATCTTGTAGTATAGCGAAAAATTCCTCTAATTCTATTTTTCCTTCAGCGTTGTTGATTTCTCGCTGTCGACCTATTACTTAACATATCCCCAGATAAAAAAATGTTAAGGGCATGAGGTCTTGGGACCTTGCTGTCCCTCCCTCCAAAAATGTATCATTTGCAATTTCCCTTGTAGTTATGTGAAAATTCACGTTCACGACATCATCGCTAATTTATTCTTTTTTTTCTACGTTTTGTTTACTTCTTATTTCCCCAAACCTCTCCCTCGAAAACTATCTAGTCGCACAGTCCTTGAATCAGGATATCGAACTGCATACATTCTACTAGCTAAATCAGCTTCTGTGACATCTACCCGGAATGTAGATCATTTTATCAATTACATCAAATCACCGATGGAACATTTGAATGTTACAGGAATTATCAACAATCGTGACCTTTAATTATC
Source organism: Crepidodera aurea (assembly GCA_949320105.2). Taxonomy (NCBI): domain Eukaryota; kingdom Metazoa; phylum Arthropoda; class Insecta; order Coleoptera; family Chrysomelidae; genus Crepidodera; species Crepidodera aurea. The sequence continues at coordinate 16,471,166 of OX439473.1, forward strand.
GGTATATCATTATTGCTTTTATGACATTTTTCATAAGAATTAAATACATTACCGGTGGAAATCAAGTAGGCAAATCCTATATTTTCTGGGATCTTATAGTGTGGACTATTCTGGTATGACCTTATTTACAGGGTGTTCCATTTGAAAAAACTGAGAAAACAGTGATCCCGAGTTTTGGTGCCCCTGTATGGAAAAAAAGCCATTCGGTAAATTTATGAATATGGAATGAAAATATCCCATTTTCGAAGATAATTTGGTGAAAAAATTTTCTTATTCCTAATTATTAATTTTGAGATATTTGATGTTGAATGAACCCATTATAAACCCTTACAACCCTATATTTTTGAGAAGCACTCTTCCGAAAGAATTCATAACTTTGATAGGTAACACATTTACCGAACACCCTGTGTTTGTAGTTATTTTTGGAACATAGCTTTCATTGCTCTCAACAACTCTTATTTGAGACATTTTCTCTCAAATAGGGGAGCAGCTATCGCCCACCCACGCATTGTTGATACACCCGGTATACTTACATGAAAATTTTTCACGTCAAAATTAAATACAAAAATCTCCTTATTTATGATTATGGAGCCGTTTTAAATTTAGGGAAATACCCCAAAGAACAAACAACATCATCAAAGTAAATAAGTTGTGAACATACAAGTAAATATTGAGATGCCATGGTAAAACCAAGATGATCACAAAATGGAGTACCATTTAATGACAAGAAGGATGTCAACAACCTGACGTCTAGGAAGAAGTGGTGGAAAATCCAATAAACCGCGGTATAGAAAACTGTAAAGTTTATAGCGTTCTTTAATCAATAATTCGGGTATTTTATAGTTTTTCCTTATTTGTTTTGTTTTAACACCGATGATGACCACAGCTGGGGTCGAAACATGTTTGTAACATATTAAAATATATAATTAAATGTAACCTCCTTTTTGGTGTGGAGAAGACTTTGTCTTTACTTTCCTTTTCTCAATAAAAAGAACGTTTTGTATAGAGGTTTTTTAATAAAATGGAAATATCAACAAAAAATTTAACTAACAAATTTAAAGTAATCTTGAGGGAGCGATTAACCCCGACCTGCCGAACAAACAGCGAATTAAACTTCCTCGGTATTCAGTGATCACCTTTTGTAAATTATCTCAGCAATCAAGTTAGTTACGTGACCGGCGTTTTGAAAGAAACGCTTTGACACGTCGTTTGTAAAACACAACACGTTTTCTTTCCCAAAGATTGTTGAAAATGTAATGAGGTAGGAAGATAAGCCGGCGTCATACGAAAGCGACTCGAGTCGACTTCATTACGTTTTGTTTGTTTGCCTTAATTGTTTGAATAAATTTTATCATCGGTCAATAAGCGGCGTGTTGTCTGTGATAACAGGAAATCCATAATCATCCGTTGTTTCTGGATATTCTTCTTCGCATTGTTTGTCGCAGGTTTGGCGGGTACTCTTTAGATTCTCGTTTTCGATCAAAACAATATGTCCAATTTTAAGTTCTCTCTGAGAAATCTTTTTCCTGAATAATACCAGTTGAGCAAAATATTCTTTTCGAAATCGTTTTCGCAAGGACTGTCTAATTCTATGAATATATCTCAAATTCCTTCTCAAAGATGTAGCGTCGATTTCATCCAAATCAATTTTTAGCAAAGAAATCTCAGATTCTACAATTTAAGACAATTAAGACAATTGAAAATAAATCTTTTGATCCATCCTATACACGGCCATTACTGAATGTAGTTATTCTGAAACCACTATTAGTTGACGTGGTCTTAATATTGGTTTGTAAAAACTGTTAATTTGTTAAAAAAGAGTAGAAAATCAAACCATTCAGATGTAGAATTTGAAAATACTCCTCTAGGCCAGTCATATCTTACAAATAAAAACACTGAAATTACAATAATTGCGGTAAACTTGCTCTTTTGGTATGTTGTTTGGGTCCACCTAGATAGTATTTATCCAGATTTGCAGAAGTCTGAAATTTTCGCGCGCTGAGTGGTTGCTGAAAAACCACCATTCTTTTTCTCTTTTTTTAGTTTTCTGCCAAAAAACCGACATTGGAAGGCTCTGACGACAAAGGTCACTACTACTCTTTTAAATTGTACAAAATTCCTGACAGTTTGAGCCCTAATTCAATTGTCTAGGTCTAATAGGTCACGTGATACAGGGTTCCCAATGTTCACTATATTCCCCAAAATGTTGAAAAATTGGAAATGTCTAATTTTTGACCAAAATATAAGGTATAATGAGGTATCTCAGGGGAAATTATTGAAAGGTGAAGTTGTAGCAAATTTATTTACCTTCATTTTGAGACTAAAGGTGCGTCCGTAGGTGTGATAGTTTGTTCAATGACGACCATAAACCAAACAAAAACTAAAAATCGAGTGTTATAATAAAATTTCTAGAATTCTTTTCTATGTGTTTATTATCTAGTAACAAAATAATTTTTAGATGTGCTACCATCTATGGTAAGAAGAGAGTATTGACATTAAATTTTGACTGAATCTAGTCAAGATGTCACTCTCTTCTTAATTAGATTAATACAAAGTTAGTAAACCAGTAAGGAATTGTAATTTATTAGATTCGACATCCTAAGATCGGTTTCTGCCTTTCAGCTTCATCAGTTTCAATACTCTCTTCTTACCATAGATGGTAGCACATCTAAAAATGTTATCTTATAGCAGATATAGCTATGGACTTGTACGAGTTTGGAATTTTATTTATTGGATTCGAAAAGCCTAACTGATGAAGCCGAAAGGCAGAAACCGGTCTTAGGATGTCGAATCTAATAAATTAAAATGCCTTACTGGTTTACTAACAAAATAATTATGCTAATCTAAATTAAATTTAAGTGAGAAAAAAAAACCTTGTTATTATTAACTGTAACTAGGCACATCACCACTCTGGGGCTTAAGTTAACCTACGCGTCTTCTTTGAGGGCCCAGAGTATCAATATCAACTTCGACGATGTCGTTGATGTCGTTGGGTAGGTTGATGCCCATTTGAAGTGCAGGAGAGACACCAAACTTTTCTCCAATACGTGTTCAATAGCATCATCGCGGTCGTCTCCACCTTCTTCTACATCCTCGATTGGTGGGACATTCGTGCACTCATTCCCCTTACAGTATTTGCACAGTGTAGAGCACTTCATCTCAGCCTTCATGCAAGAGCAAGACCCAGTATAACCTTTCTTGCACTTGCAGGAGAGGCTTTTCAGAAGTAGTTCAGGGGATGGGGGCAAAGATGTCGTGGTTGGCATCAAACCCGAGTCTGTTTGATGCCATCCCCAATCAGTTGGGATCTTGTGCACCCCTAACCACTCCTGAATCTGTTGGTAGGTCCTGAACGAGTGGAACTTAGCCGCGTCTTTGGTAGGTGGAAGGCGAGCTAAATTTATTTTGTTGCTCGCCGAGGCCCTCACAAATAGGGTGTAGCGCAGAGTGTTGAGAGCTTCTTAGCCATTTCCACCATACAGAGCAATGCTTATAGTCCTAAATAAAGATAATTAAATTTGCTATAACTTCACCTCCCGTTAATTACCCCTGAGATACCGCATTATACTTGATATTTTGGTCGAAATTAGACATTTCCAATTTTTCAACATTTTGGGGAAAATAGTGAACATTGGGAACCCTGTATCATGTGACCTATTAGACCTAGACAATTGAATTAGGGCTCAAACTGTCAGGAATTTTGTACAATTTAAAAGAGTAGTAGTGACCTTTGTCGTCAGAGCCTTCCAATGTCGGTTTTTTGGCACAAAACTAAAAAAAGAGAAAAAGAATGGTGGTTTTTCAGCAACTACTAATCGCGAAAATTTCAGACGGCTGCAAATCTGGATAAATACTGACTAGGTGGACCCAAACAACATACCAGAAGAGCAAGGTTACCGCAATTATTGTAATTTCGAATGTAACATATGACTGGCCTACTCCAGGAATAAAAAAATATGCCTATAACATAACTCAAAATTTGCTACCGTAAAAATCCAAGCTTGAATATAAAAATACTATACAATGTTGAGAGATTGAGGTTTCATTTTACTATATTTAATTCGTACTTTCTGTGGCCGTGGAGAAAGTACAGTCTGTTACTCTGTTGGACTGACAATTCGACACTCGCTCGCGTTCGGAATCCTCCACTCGTGTCGAATTCTCATTCCAATCTTGTTACAGAATATATTATTCTCTATGTTCATAAAAGTCACGTCTTCTTTTCTTCTCTTCCCCAATCTCTTCTTCGCGAACTTCGACATTTTCTTTGGGCCACTCGTGTTCATACTTCAACCAAGCATCAAATTTTGTTCTTAATCAAATAACTCTTATTTATGAACCGCCCGTATTTAAGTACTTGATCCGAGAATTACATTTTCCCATTTGTCACAGTCTGTTATACGCTGAACATCATCTGTATACGGATATGCAGTAAACAGATTATAACACGGTGTGTAATTTTTATATGTGACTGGAAAATTCATCCAATTTGTAAATGTTGAGCCGAAATGTCAAGTGCAAACATTCATCTAGGGCGCTTATTATGAGCCAGATTGTGTCAGGATGCCACATTTCGTACACAGAATGTATTTACAATGTCTGCGTATAGTGCAGCGTGATTTCACACAACAGTAATTGCGTCGGCATGCACGTCCGACACAAAAAAAAAATTCAATACTTTTAAAAGGTGGCTCTAACTCGACTGTGCGACATAGAGACGGGAGGACAACATAAGCCATATCTTTTTTTTACTTTGGGACTCTAAATGAAAAGGATCCAAATTAAAGGACGGTAGCTACGCGGCTTTGTGCGTAATTTTTCCATTCGTGCGTAATATGCTACTTACAACATTTGCTACGTAATATACTATTATTCTACGCTATAGTTAGATGTATCCAAAAATTATTACATCGTCCTTCTCACATCTTTAACGTATGTTAGTATGGCCAGTTAAAGAGTATGGCTAGACAATTACCATTTACTCAGACAACCAAAGGACATTAAAAGGAATCGGTTTCTTAAAGTTGAATTCAAAAATTTTATGGGGCTGAAAATTCTTACAAAGCTAGATAACTGTAATAGACCGTATCCAGTACTGTAGGTACCAGGATATAGTGGACACATTTTATTCATAGTCAGTTTTCACTGGTCTTAGCCTTTTTCAACACCAATACATTTATTGCAGAAGGAACGAAATAATATATAATAAATAATAATAATAATAATAATAATAATAATAATAATAATAATAATAATAATAATAATAATAATAATAATAATAATAATAATAATATATGTTTATTCACAGAAAAAAATACATACAGGTACATTGTAGAATCTGCAAATAAACTGTTCATTTCCACAGAAACTGTTTTAAAGTCAGCTTGTATGTGGTACTCACAAGAGTTTGAACTTAAAACTTAGCATAACTTAAGCTGGCAATGATGTGGACTGTAATTTCTTTTGGTTTTAAAACTTTCTATTAACAACAATTCTCATAACACTTTCTGTATCTGTATCTGTAAATCTAGAAGGGTGGGTCACCCCACAGCACGTAGGTCACATTTGGCCCATTGTGCCATCGTAACACTTTGTAATAATGGTAAAAAAACTAACAACTGGTTGTAAAGGTTGCAATTGCTCAAGGAAATTTTTGCTATTAAAATGTACCCATTTATGAATTATGCTGTTTTATTGTGAACGCAAATGTGCCGCTTAAGATTTTAATCGAACTGGGCACGAGTGCCGTGAAGTACCAGGAGAGGTCCACTGACCCTCTCGCTGGGAGAGAAAAATTACGAGTAAAAGGTCCATCGACCTATTCACTCGGAGAGAAAAGATTCTACTGAATTTAATTACGAGCAAAAGGTCCACCGACCTATTTTAAATTTTAAAACTGCAAGAGTTTGACACCAAGCTTTGGATAAGTCGATCTCTGTTTATGTGTTTCTATCTTTTTTATTTAATTTCTAACGGTTTTTCTAGCCAATTGCAAGCGTTCTATCTATCTATCTGTGATGGGGGTGTCGATACCCTCATCACAGATGGTCCTATTGATCTTATTGATGTATGTATTTTTTGCCGTTCGCGAAGCCGGCAGTGCGATGTTGTTGTCTATGGGCGTTTTTTTGGTTGCTTTCGGCAAAGCCAGTGGACTTGTAGTTTGCCGCTCAAAGGGTTAGCCGCGTTCCTAATTAACACGTGTTGTAACGGTTTTCTTACGTCATACTGTTTCTATGGAGATGTGGATCTGTTGAGTTTGTTTCAAGGCTACCAAACACCTTGTTGTTTCTTTCATCTTTATTTTATTTGTATACTATTTTTATTCCTCTTTTTATCAAGGGCGTAGATGTTTAATTTCGAACATTCATGTTGAACATATTAAAATGTAAAAAAAACTAATCAAAAAGTAGGATGTGAAAAAAAACAAATTTACAATATATAAAGAACAAGAATAAGGTTAACAAAATTACATTAAAAATCCTTAGCTTTTCTATATAATAAGTGGGTAAATATCATAAGCATTGCTGAGTCGTTATCTACAAAAATGAATTCAAAATTGGAATTGAATCACCCGGTACACCAACTCGTAGCTTCCGCATATAAGCCAATTAGTTTTAAAGTAGAAGTAATTTGCTTTCCTCACGACACGCCTAAGCGAACAGGAGTTGGAGTAAATGAGTGACATTATGTTAAACTGCTGTTTAGTGTTGGCTTTCCGTTCTTACAGCATTTGAGATAAAAATTATTGAGGTAAAAATGTACGACAGACTGTCTTCACCGCAACGGACGTTCATACCCGACGAGGGTGTGATGCCGGTAAATGACAGAGAGTAGGCAATAATTAATAATACTGTGATGAAGATCATTCAAACAAACTTCACTATTATTTATGATGAAAACTGGCCTGATGAGGTTTTGGACTGTTTTTAAAGAATAACTCTAGCTCTAGTAATCTAATATATAAAGTAAATAATAGCTAGAAAGACGCAGCTAAAGCTAAAAATATAAATATCATGGTTTGTAAGATCAACTAGTCTACAATCGTCGCATTACACATTTGAATGTGTTTAAAAAAGACGAAAAGAAACAAGTGCAAATATTGTAGGTAACCTTAAAATTTCACCAGAGTTCAAGCATTAAAACTCAGGTTTTATACTTCCCATTTATTTTCATAATATTTTGTGGTTATTGATTTTTATGGACGTCCTCTTGTTTGTGTCGTTCATTATCCTCATTTCTAATTTTTCTGATTTATTACCTTTTACCTATTTCCATTTTTTTTCCCACCTGATCATTCGTTTTTGATTCGCCTTTCTACTTTTGTACATTTTGTTTTATATGCAGTAATTTTTTTGTCTTACTTTGGCTCCTTTACCTTTTTTCCTTCCTTTCTTAGCCTCCTTTATTGATAAATACTATTTTATGTTTAGTTTTTCTTTCTTTTGAGAGTTTGTATGATATTATAGACAATTCCACTCATATGTAAAAAATGTCATATAAAACTTCAAAAATCGTAGTTTGCTAGCGGATATTTAGCCTATGAGGAACGAAGAGAAAATATAACTGGATAAAAAATATGTAACGTCAGTTTAAATACTTTAAATTCATGGAATTGTCTTACCAAATACTAGCTCGAGCTCAGATTTTGGGTAGGATATTTTTGTAAGTTTGATTTCTCGTATTTGAAAGTAAATACAAACTTATGAAAAATATCCAGCCAAATCTGAGCTCTACTGGTATTACCTTTGAATATTTCACATTGTTTTTAATTTTTCTCTAATTATTAACTTTATTCTCAAATTGTTTATCTTTCACGTCGTTCTCATCCTCTAATTTAATTTTTAATCCGGTTATTACTGAAATATTTTTATTTATCTTCGCGAAAGTCGACCCTTGAAAGGCTCAAGTTTTCTGAATGTTTAATTTGTTCTTAGAACTTTATTATTTGCCTCATCTTGTTTAATTTATTCTATTTATCAATTTTTACAGTTCACACTGTATTTTTATATCTACTTATGCTCGTATAATTTATATTTTGTACTAATATTTATCGGCCAAAGCTCTACTTGCTTCAAGTATGCATTCTAACATTCGAAATAATTCTTTAAACCTATCTATCAAAAGGAACGCATTATTTTCAGGGACATCCTATATATTAAACCATCAACGTTTCGAACCAACCCACGTTTGAAAGAAAATTTACTGTTTTATCCACAAAAAAGGCACTTTTACAACAATCGCTTTGGTCGGAAAATGATAAAACAAACAAAAGTATTCTTCTGAATCGAAATAAAGACAAGTCATTACTTTGATGAATGGAATTTGGGCACTTGTCATATCTCATGGGCATTCCCTCAAGAATAACTGTCGTCAGTGAAAACCTTGGTAATCATTCTTGTTTAGTGTTGAAAATCGATTGGCCATCTCGCCGGACTCGGAGCCACTAGATTATTTATTTTCTTGGAAACAACGCGAAAATTGCGGCAATATATATTGTCTTTGCGTGAGTGGTCTTCAATAAATCCTTTCCTCTAACGTGTCTAGATAATTTTTGATAAACTAGAATTAAATTCAATCTCGTTTCTCTCCATTTACCGGGATTGCGCTTGAAAAACGCTTCGTTAGGATAAGTTGAATTTTCCGCATAAGTGCCAAAGTTCACCATTATTAGAAGAGTAATTGCTCTTTTAAATATTGATGGATGAACTAAAAATCTGTTTGTTTTATTGATTTTATCTTAATTATCGTCGATTTTGTCTAATTATCTACTGGGTAGACATAAACGAGTTAAGAATTATAGAACGCTTTACAAAATTCACTTAAAAAGCTCTGTAAAAGCATCTGAAATAGGTATTTTCTTCAACTTTTATCTGTAAGCGGATTTATTTCGTTTAGTCATCGATGGCACCTGAAGTATATAAAAAAATCGCTTAATATTTTTGTAGGGTATCTTGGAATCAATCGCAAAATTAATTTTCTCGCAAGAAACCTTTCAGATAAACGAGGGTTGCATATTAAACATTTTTTTCATATCGAACAAAACATGTTTCAGATTCATTTTTTTATAATCCTACATTCTGGCAGATTGGAAAAATAAGTTCTTTTTGTAAAAGTCTTAATTACCTAATTCGATTTTTTTAGTGAAATTTTACTTGTATAGTTTTTTGATATTGCTGAATTTAATTATAATATTTTTGCGAACGACGTTTCCGTTATAGCAAAAGTAGATACCAAGTGTCTTGGTTTAAATGGATCTTGACAATTTTTTTTCATTTTTAAACTTCCCATAAAATTAAGTCAACTTATAAAATACTATTAAACGAGCAAGGTTCGTATGTGTGTATGTGTGTCCGGAGGATCTCAAAATCCACTCGTCAGAAGCCAATGAAACTTTCAGGGTAGACTAATTCCTATCTAAATCGGCAAAAATGCAGGTCTCATGTCTGTGAAAATTCGATCTTCCGAGATATTCACAAGAAAAGTTAAGCTTTTAGTTTATTTCCTAGCAACGGCAGACAACACAGATATAATATAACCTGTTTCTATAGTAAATTTTTTATTATATATTTTGTTATGTCATTTTGAAAACGACTTTCATTCAAGAAAGACAAAACGTCAATAGGCCAGTCCCGTATCGGCTGGCGCGACGGATGGATCATCTGAGATTATAGGAACTGTTTTGCCTAAGCACTAAGCACCAAAACGAAAACAAACCTTTACAAGCCGACAATCGAGCTATGTATATAATTATTGTATAAGTTCTAATAACAGATAATGACAAGTTTAAGAAACGTAAACGTCACTGATCTTGCAAGTACACAGGGTCGCATTAAGGGTGTTATAAAAATAAGTATGTAATCGATTTCATAAAAAATATAATTTTTAATAATACTATTTTCTTTGTAATATGTACAGCGTGTTTACTTCAGTACACCATGTGGAAAACTTTTTTTAAATTAATTTTACGAAAAAAAGTTACTCTTTACAAAAAGTTCTGCATCGTGTAAAACCCAATAACAAAGGGTCGTCCATACGCATCCGAATAAACGCAATCTTTCAAATCGGAAAAAAACCGCCACATCGTTACAACTGAAAAAATGCATGTTAACATTGATAAGGAAAAAAATCATTTTTCTGTTATGTAATGTATTCTATGGATAAGCTGCAACATATAACGATGTGGCGGTTTTATTCCGATTTGAAAAGTTGCGTTTATTCGGATGAGAATAGACGAGCCTTAAGACATTAACATTTCTAGATGTGCCGACCAGAAATGTATCATTGAAAAAAAATCATATAGTTGATTGATTTTAGGTTGATCCTGACAGAAACGTTTTGGATACAAACTGCACTTGCAAAGGAGGAAGAGGATTCTGCAAGCAATAGAAGTGGCAAATATATGGCCATCAAAAGTAAATCAAAAAGAGGTAGTGAGACCTATGGGTGTAAGGACGTCAGTAATATTTCTGAGACAAAAAGAAGACATTTTATTAGCGTTAAAAATTTATACGATTTGCAAAGTGTTAATGCCAAACACTACTATTATTTCATCATGGGTTTTACACCATGCAGAACTTTTTATAAAGAGTAAAATTTTTTCGTAAAACTAATAATATAATACATATTACAAGTATTATTAAAAAATCAAAAATTGTACAAAAATACAACGTTGCTAATTCAATTTCAGAAATCATGGATTTAGGTAAATAGTTAATGGAACGTTGAGTAACACTGTTAAAATGGACACTTGTCAAAATGTGCTAAAAATATGTGTAATAGTTTTGGTTTTAATCATCTTTTTCCGAGTTAAATATTCGTATGTCTATGCTAGACTTTAATATTGAAACTCGGTTTGTTAAATTTAATAAATTTTCGGGCAAATATCGTTTTGGCAAAGAACATCGTGACTTTTTTTTTAAATGAAAAATGTAAATGTTTCTTATCGTTATACAAAATACATGGTAGAATCAAAAAATTTTGTAGGTCCAGATATTGTACCAAAACTCAGTCATTTCCCTAAAATTATTTTTTTGAATTTTTTTAACTTTTAAGTAAGTTCAAAACTTAATATATTTTTTATTTTAAATACAACACCCTGTGTTTCGATAACCTTTTTTAGCGTTAACGACAAATGATTCATTACTACGATACCAAAAATCTAAATATCTACGTTTCCTAAAAGATTATTCGATATTTCCTCCCTCAGTTAAAAACACAATTATTGCCGAAATAAATTAAGTTTCCAAATTTTTATCAAATATACACCGACGTATCAAAAAAAGATGTTTTTCTGCTTTAGCCTTAAGCTACCAATTTTAGATATAAGCATTTCGCAATTCTTTCCAAATTTTCTTACGTTTTTCCATTTCAATCAAGCAATTCTTTTAATCGCTCATTTGTTAACGACCTTTACCTTTTTTTGTCTGTCCTGTCAAACATTTCAATTTGTTCACTTTCGCCACATTCTTAGTTATTTCCAACCTTATCGACTGCAAAAGAAACAGTAGAGCCTCACTTGTTGAGTGTGCGTAAATAATTTGAATACATTAGAACAATATTGGTCCAAGGACTGTACCTTGTGGCACACCACAAGGAACCATGTACTTTAGAACTTCTACATTGCTTTGATTTTCGCCAGTTCAAAAAATCTTTAAATAAATCGAATACTTTTCTACTGTGTTAAAAAAAATAAAGCACTCGTATTTCATTCCTCATAAATGTCCGAATAGTTTCTCATTTTCCAATTGTGAATTCGGCCTTATAATTCAGAAAGAACTCTGGAAAAGACGACAGCGGATAATAAAAATCTAGTAAATAATTCTTTCGTACAATATCAGCCCAATTAGGATTGCAGAGGCGCGGCAATTACTACTAACATCAAGAGGGTTGGACCAGTTTAGCGCTCCGCCGGGAAAATACAGTTTTCTGGAAATTTCCACCTTATCTGTAAACTCACTAGATTTCCCGGTTCTACTCAGTCAGCTGTCAATTATTTTATATCAAAAAGCGCGTTTGAGTAATTTTTACAAATTTAAAGAAAAGGTAATTAACTGATTGGTCGTTCTTTGTGGTAAACTGAGGAATTGTTTGGAGACAACAGTATTGGTAAGCTTGGTGAGAATTAATGTAGTAGATGCTGTTGTTGTTGTTGTTTTATTAGTCATCCTACAAACTTATTGAGCAACCGAGTAGTTTTACAGTATACATTAAATAGCACAATTTTGAAGAGGACGAGCCAACCATAAATAAATGCCAGCGCTGCGGAAAGTTTAAATATTGTTTTGAAACAATAATTCGCCCTTTTTGTTTCGTTAACTTTTGAGATAACTTGTTTAAGTGAGTAGATGAAACATAATTCGCGGCGTCTATTGCGTACCACTCATTCGGCGCGAACAAATTCAATTTGTGGCCATTTACATACACTTTGAGCCACTTCAAACTTAATTCGATGTTTTGAATGTCGAAGTAGCGCTTAATGCAGTTAAATAGAAATAAAAGGGATGCCGTATTTTGTTTCGTTAATGAGCGGAAGTATTTTAACACAGTGTCAGACTTTGAAGTTTAAGGGCCCGCGGCTTCGTCGTTGCCGCGTCCCCTTCACTTTTATTCATATACGTACGAGGAAGAAATAAGCTGATCTTCATTATTTTTTCATTTTTTTTTAATAGTTAAAAATATATATGTATGTCGTTGCCCAAATGGAGTTACCGTCAATAATTGAAAGTACGTAAGCAGGCAGACATTGTAAGTAGACAATTGAATATATACCAAGATCTCAATTTAATAAATGTATTTGTTAATATTTTTAAAAATATTAATAACTTCTATACTACAATTAAAAACGCCTCTTTCAAATTTTAGTTGAACAACTACCGCCATTTATAAGGTCGCGAATGACAAGGTGCGATAAGGAACAGTAAAAATATATTTTAGATTTGGTGAATTAAAATTTTAGGAAATATATTGTAACGGTCAAACAAGGTGTAAAAGAATGAAATGCCTAACTTTTGTCGAGTAATAATAATCATCAAATTCTACAAATAAATAACATTAAATAATCATTTATTTTAATCTGAACCAATATTATACAGAACGTGTTTAATTAAATACAATTTCAAATCAATCTTGAAGTAGCAATTAATTCATAAAATGTTAGATTTCTGAAGGTTAAAATTAACACAGTAACTCCATAAGCAACTTGCATCGACGATTTTAAGACAATTACAAATATTTTGGCAAATAATACTATAGTAAAAATCAAAACTGAATAGTCTCAGACAAGTCTGCAATCGTCACATCTAAGTAAAAGTTATTATTTTAAACACTATGTGAAAAAGAAATTTTTCACATAACCTCAAAATGAAATATTCAAATTTAAACAAATCATTAATCTAAATTTAGGGGAAAGTCAATGAAAATTAGAAAACAAAGCGTGGGAATTGCTAAAATCATAATATTATTGTAAAATAAACAATAATAACAGAGTTTAACAGAAATATAACTTCAATAATAACGAAAACAGAAAAACCTTCATATATTTTTAATATTAGTCAAAATAGCAAATAATTTACACCAAAATCATTCTTTTAATATAAGGAATGATTTGGTAATAAAAGATGGATAAAAGTAATTTTTTTTTGTATTAAAATAATTTATTTAAGAATTTTATGTCAAATTCCGATCTAGGAAGCTGTGACATACAAGTTCATAAAAACCAAATTCCGCGATCAAGCGGGCTTTTTGCTAAAAAACCTCCGAAGTGTCCACATCAATACTCGTTACGTAAACAAATGAAAATCTATGTCAAAGCCATTGTAGATCGATGAAATAATTGTAGAAATTTTCCTGTCAATTTATAAAGTGAGGTTAGAATTAATTTTTCATCGGAAGATTTTGGAATTTAAATAAAATAGACTTTCCAATCAACATTTCATCATCCTGTCCTGAGGTAAATCCAGTTCCTGAAACTTTTCCTGAATTTGTATCCAGTTAATGTATCCTGTAGAACATAATCGCGTATTCCTGATTGAAACTTGGTAGAATCATTTGGACCACAACGTCGATTTGCAAACCATCAACTAAAGTTTGCTAAAAGAATTCAGAAATTATTAAAGGTACCTTTTCATTTTCTTAAATATCGATATTTAAAACTTTAAAATAAACAACAAGCCCAGAGTACTCAACTAATTTAACCTATATTTTTAATTTATAATAATAAAAACAGAATAACGTAAGAAAGAATTTTACACAATAAATAACAACTATAAAATTTTGAAAGATAATAATAATAATAAACATTACACTTACCTTTTTCTGTTTTAAATATGTCACACTGCAATCGCAAATTTTGATTCCTGTTTTTTTTTTGATTGTGAATAAATGCACACATATTTTTCATCTAACTGTGTCGTTATTATTGAAGTCAATTTACAGAAGCACGGCTAAGATTCAAGGTTTTTATGCTTCCGGCTGAAGTGAAAGAGGCCACCCCACAAAAAAAACACGTTCTGGCTAAGATTACGTCAGAAGGTAAAATTAATTAATTAATTAAGAAAGTTACTTACTCACAAAATAAATTAAACTTATACAAAGACAAAAAAAGATTAGGTGTTTCACATCACGTTTCGCGTGGATAAGTAACAATATACTAAATATCGAAAAGAAATCAGATAAGTTCTCACATTTTAGGAGCAAATAAAAAGTGAATGTTTGTTTTTATATACTCAATAAAAAACTTGAGAAATATGGTACAGATTATTTTGTCGCACTTTCAACTGTGTAATGTAAAAAGTATAAATAGCAAGAAAGTATTTTATTGGCCTCAGTCCCTACTTTCAAATGGATTATTTTCTCACTAAGACTTGTAAATTTCATTCAAAAATATTCTGTGCGGTAATAGAGCTTATTCTGAAAGAGAAGCAGAAAAAGAGAATAAAGCATATATCATGGATAGCCCTAGTGTCAAGGTTTTTTTATTTCCATAGGGTCTCGTAAAACTTGGAAAAGAAGTTCGATTGTATAATGTATAAGTTGATGAAGAATCATTTGCATGCCTGTGAAAGTTTGGAGATAGGGGAATATATGAGCGGTATATAATCAAATTTACTGAGCTACAAGGGGGGTCAAATTATAACCAATAAAACCAAAGTAGCAGATTGGATTTCTAGTGAAGTTATACTTACTCAATCAAATGGGTAACCAATGGGTTATTAAATTAATTATTAATTAACAAAATAACTTATTCAAATTATCACAGAAACAACCACATAATAATAATTTAAAAAAAGAATATACTAACTATCGTAATAAATTAAATTCTCTGATCAATACAGTGAACTATAATTACCATACACGTCACATTGATGAAAACAAAACAAATTCAAAAAAGTTATGGAATATTGTTCAACAAGTTGCAAAAACCAGAAAACAAAAATATACTATAGACCAAATTAGGCACCCCATAACGGGGGCACTCATTACTGAAAAAAATAAAATAGTCAATTCAGCATTTGTTGAAACTGGAAAAAACTTGGCCAAGAGAATTGAAAATAATGCTACTTTGGTTTAAAGCGAGAATATCGTTAAAATTCATTCGGTTTTGAAGCAATAACTGCTATTGAGATTGGAGATACGATTTCGGAACTTAAAAATAATAAATCTGTAGGCTGGGATGAACTAAAAGCAGAAAATATAATAATACAATTAAACATTTTATCTCAGACCCACTGGCTTATGTATTTAATATATGTGTTGATCAAGGGATCTATCCTTCCGAATTCAAGAAAGCAATTGTTACACCCGTCTTTAAAAAGGGTGACCAACTACTAATTACAAATTACCGACCAATCTCTCTAGCCACTCAGTTATCCAAAGTTTTTGAAAAATTAATTAAAAAAAGGCTCACTTCCTATATAAATAAATTTAATATTCTTTCGATAAATCAATTTGGATTAAGGGAAAAGGTTACTACAGAAAATGCAATTCTTTCATTGACATCAAATATCACAGAAGCCTTAAATGAGGGTAAGTCGTCCTTGTGTCTATTTATAGACCTAGCAAAAGCCTTTGACACTGTCAGTCATCTTCTACTGTTGCAGTCCTTAGAAGATATAGGCATGCGTGGCAACATTATCTAACAGGAAGATACCAGGCTGTAAGGGTGGATGATGTTCTAAGTTGTTACAAGGAGATAGAGTATGGAGTGCCACAAGGTTCAGTGCTAGGGCCCACCCAATTTCTAGACGAGCTAACGAAGCGAATGCAAAAACCTCATCTCAATCCGACTTACTGCACCAAAATTCCAGATTTTTCTGCTATATTTTCTCGCCTATTAGTGCACATTGGAACAGATAACAAGCAAACAAACCAGTCAATATAATAAAAAAATACATAAAGTACAAAATTCTTTCTTGCGACTCATATGGCATTCGCAGAAGAGAGCGAATCTCACATAAATTAAAAGATTGTGGCTGGTGAAATATGTTTAACAGAAGGGTGTTACATTCAGCAGTTTTATTTTCATTTAGTTTTGATTTTTTAAGTAAAAATGTACAACTTCACAAATTGAGAATAATGAAGTCGTTTATTATTATTATTTTTTTAATTATGACTTTTGCACTACTCAGCTCGGAGCTGGGTATCATTTACCTATCCTGAGTACGAAGTACCAAAGAAATTAGGCTCAGTTCACATGGTAAACTTACGCACTGTATGGCAGGTATTTAGGATAACAGCTTTCTGGATGTCAGAGAAGGTATTTTTAGTTAGTCCCAGTTTGGCGAGGCTATCGATCAGGCTCTTGGGTACATGGTACTACGCCGGTCCTTGATATAATTACTGGGACTATTTCTACTTTTTCATAATGCCACATCTGCTTAATCTCAATGGCGAGATCCGCATACTTAGCCATCTTCTCCTGATATTTCATGAGAATGTTGTGGGTATTATATGCTGAAGTTTCTGCATTTGTCGGATTGGGTGTTGGGATCCTTAATGACAAACTTCTTGTTGTTATTCGTATTGATGTCCTGATCTCGAATAGCGACTTAAAGCCCTCTGTTTCTGGAAATAGGGTATAGTTCGTGTAATACATATAGTAGCCCCAATTTAACAGCTTTAAAAGCGTCGCCTTTGTTGCTACCAAAAAAGCCTCACTCTTTAAGCGGACGTGGCATCCTTTAATTGACTGCTTCATAGAATGCCGAACAGTTAAACCATGATTTGGTCGTGTAGCCGAGCCATTAGTCGTTTACATGCAACTTAGCGATTGCACATATTTTTATTATTTTAATTTATACTTTTCACTCTCTGGCTCCCGAACTATATATTAAAGTAGAACACTCGATAGCGGTATGATAAAACTTTTCAGATGGCCGGATTAAAGCGATTACGAGGACTATACCACTACTGAGCCATTTATTTGAAGCTTCCTTGTCAATATGGGGCTGGTTCAGTTCGTGGTGGTGTCGGCCGTGTAATGCCTTCTGTGGCCATTGTTCTAGTTTCTCCGTAACTGAAACTACTTTGGAATTTGCTTCGGACTTATTATTATTATTAAATATATAATTAATGAAATTCGATCACCAGAAATTTATATTTTGATAGTTATAGATTTCGTGCTTGTGCTGATACTCGTTTTCCTAGAAGTATTTTCCAACATCACTGAATAGATTTCTATAGAGGAAAAACATTTATCTACAAATTAAACAACTATAGGAACATACACTAAATTAAGTTAAAACGTTTTATCGTTATTGTTAGCAAAATAACTGGCAGCGAAATTTTTCCCATAAATTAATTGACCTTAATAGTTCATAAAACGTAATATTTCATTTAAAAATTTATGATAGCCCTGGCATAATAAATTCCGTAAATCTGAAAATAAATACCTAAATGCATTACTCTTTTAACATAGTAGGTAATAACAGTTTTTAAAAACAGCATTTTTATGTGATTAACGGACGTTTTTTATACTTCGTTTAATGAAGAAGTTAGTAAATAATTTATTAAAAGTCAGGGAAATCATAACGCTCATACTCTTTTTCACATTTACTTTACACTTGAACATCATATTTTAATAGAAAATTGGAATGTGCTAAAATAATGGTTAAATATGAAATAATTATGTACTTTTTTATTTACACTGTATTTTTAGCACAAATGAATGATAGATGTTTTAATAAATGCATTTTGAGAAAAATTGTTGCAATATAACAATACCCACATCTCGAAAGCATTATGCAAATCTAATCATCGGATACAAATATCCTATTCTATTTCGAAAGAGATGACAGCTTCTCCGGCAGATATATCGCTCGGCCCACTTGATGCTTACAGATGTGACGTATCCATCATAAATTTTCATAAGAGAAAAGAAAATAATTCAGGCTCGTTTTTGAACAACAGCTGACATAATATGACTTTTAAAAATGGCCGCATTTAGTTGAACAAGGAACCGATGCGAAAACGCGCTGAAAACGTATTTTGTTGTCGCACTTTTTTTTTTGTTTTGATGTGTATCAGAAAGAAAAATGTAAATGTTACGCCGTCAGTCTACGCAAACAAGGAAAAGAGGCTTGAAATAACCTTTTTATGTCTTCTGGAATAGAATAAGCTGTGTGATGATACGGTGTACGACTCTTTTTCTTTATAATGTCATTTGGATCAAGACACCAACAACGAGAGGAGTTGTACAACAATTTATTTTTAAAACTTATATTTGGTTATTTGTTTTGGTAAGGCGATGTTTTTAAACTAAAATATTGATTTCTACGGGCTAACTTATTCATTTTCACAGATTTTCAGAATTAAATAAAATTTAAAATGGAATGGATAAGGATGTTTTAGAATCAATAAAATGATACAGATTGATTTTTATTGGTTGTATTAAAAGATGTTGTAATATATTCATATACAGGGTGGCGCAAATTTAAGTTGGAATTCGTAAACCGTTATAGATACAAAGTTGATTAAATGGGGGAAAAGATGTGTATTTTGAAGACAAATTTATTGTTTTTTTCAAAATTATAATATCGGGTCCGATTTCTGAAAAATTTGGGAAAAACCGAAATTGACGATTTTCGTTTTATTTAATTGACACCCTATTTTTTTAAGATAGAAAAAAAGTTTATAAAGCTTTTTTCTTGAAGGCTAAATATCGCTTAACATAGCGTATCCAATTTTTTAAAACAATGTTTCGTCTTTGAAGTGCTATCCTCAACTATTTTTTTTAAATACGGACCTGTACTTTTTATTTGATTTTTGAACTCCCCCGTTTTTTTCTATATCCAACCATGTAGAATACTTAATTTGTTTTATGGTTCTAACAATAAACTAACAATGACCTGTTCAGTTTTATCCTGGATGTGTTTTAAACAACTTAGCTTATGAAAAATAAGTTTTTATTTTTCAACTTTGAACTAGCGACTTAAAACATACGATATTCTAGTAAGATATTTATTTTTCATTACATCATACAATCACTACTTTCAAAAAGATTATATACTTCAAAATCGTCTGCTGTAGTGGAGTAGATCTGGTTTTGAAAACGAAGTTGTCTTTTCGAAAAAAAATGTTTGTGGTTTCATAGATTCGAGGTCCCTCTTTCACGTGATCACTATATACAAGCTAAGGGAGGTGTGGTGGGGGGGTAAATTAACATGTAAAGATATGGGAAATCGGTTTTTCGCACGTAACTCGCTGTGTTTTATTCGGATCGAAACGCCTTCTAGATATAAAATAAAATTCTCACGAAAACGCATATACCCGTCCAAATCGGTCTAGCGGTTCTCGAGATATTGCGATTTGAAAGAATACGGATTTTCGCCGCGTCGATAACACACCTAGAGCCGTGTTCGCGTTTTTCGCAGGGAACAAAGTGACTTCGAGACTTGATTTTTTTTCCTCTGATAGATAGTCATGACCCAAGCATTGTGACCAAATTTCAAGTCGCTATTTTAATATGTTGGGGAGGGGGATGGCAAACACTGATTAATCTTTGACTAGAGGTACCTTTTTTAATTTTCGACGAATCCAGATCATCAAAATGGCAGTCTTTCTTGAGGTCACTGCTACACGATGTATGAAGGAGATGATGATTTTCGCGAAAACGGACAAATGGCGACCGAATCTCGGATTTTGCAAATTTTATTTTTCGATTTTCGCAACGAAAGAGTAAAGTGGGAGAAATATTTTATTCGCCATCGTATGCGCAATTTTTTTCTCTTTGATTTAAGCCCTACAAGAACTCGATGCGATAATCAGGAAGGGGGGTGAAAGCGTTTTGCCCTTTCGAAGGGATAGGGTTATTTTGAAGGTCAATCAGTTCTCTTTCAAGACGTTTTTACCCCAAAGCTCTAACTATATTAAGGACTGCAGGTGTGCGTGATATATTTATAAAAGCGAGTGCTTAGAAATTAGATGCCGGAATAGTATTTGTGAGAGAGAAGAGAGATGATGTAAGAGAGAAGAAAGATGAGAGGGAGTGCTTAGCTCCTATCTCAGCATCTAATTTTACGGCGGCTGAGCGAGCACACTCGCTTTTATAAATATATCACGCATGTCTGCAGTCTTTAATATAGATAGAGCTTTGGGGTAAAAAAAAAGCTTGAAAGAGAACTGATTGCCCTTGAAAATGAGCCTAGCACGAAGTCACTAACCCTATCCCTTGCCTTTCTAAGCGGCCAAATGCTTTCACCCCCTCCCTCCGTTCCTGATTATCGCATCGAGTTCTTGTAGGGCTCAAACCAAAGAGACTAAAATTCCGCATACGATAGCGAATAAAAAATTTCCCCCACTTTACTCTTTTGTTGCGAAAATCGAAAAATAAAATTTGCAAAATTCGAAATTCGGTCGCCATTTGTCCGTTTTCACGAAAATCATCATCTCCTTAATACATCCTGTAGCACTGTTCTCAAGAAAGAGTTTGTCATTTTGGTCAAAAATTAAAAAAGTTACCTCTAGTCAAAGATTAATCAGTGTTTGCCCTCCCCTCCCCCACATATTAAAATAGCGACTTGAAATTTGGTCACAATGCTTGGGTCATGTCTATCTATCGGAGGAAAAAAATGTCAAGTCTCGAAGTCACTTTGTTCCCTCCGAAAAACGCGAACACGGCTCTAGGTGTGTTAACGACGCGGCGAAAATCCGTATTCTTTCAAATCGCAATATCTCGAGAACCGCTAGACCGATTCGGACGGATATATGCGTTTTCGTGAGCACTTTATTTTATATCTAGAAGGCGTTTCGATCCGAATAAAAGACAGCGGGTTACGTGCGAAAAACCGATTTCCCGTATCTTAACATGATAATTTACCGCATCCCTCCCTTAGCTTTTATATAGTGTTCACGTGAAACCACAAAGCAATTTTTTCGAAAAGAACGACTTCGTTTATCGGGTTTTTTTTCGCCAGATCGACTCCACTATTGTGCTTGTGGTCTCTGAAACAAGTCATTCAGAAGGTTCTTCATGGAATAGTTCTTTAATTCTTTTGGAAATTTTGTCAATTTCGTCTTTTAGAGGTTTCAGAAAGTCGTGTCCAATTGAGGGTTCTGTAAGTTGAACTGAATTTTTAGAAGTATTCATTATTCGAGATTCATTTTCTTGGTGATTATTTGAAATTACAACTCTCCTGGGACTATCACGTTTTTGATAATTAGAAGAAGCCGAACGAGATTTAGAGGCAAGTTTATTATTACCACTTATTCCATAAGTCTTTTTCAAAATTTCGCATTTATGTTTTTCAGAAGGAGTACTTGGAAGTGATAGTTCTTCAGAAGGAATTGTATTGAAAGAAAATTTAGGGAAATGATCACCATCCAAGTAATCGTTCCCAAATATGTCACAAGTTGAATCATTCTCTGAAATATTATTTTTCGGTGCAGTACCAGAAACTGCCATTTTCATTTTTAAAGAGTCATTTTCCTCATCTTCTTCAGAACCAAAAACACGATCCAGACAACTATTGTGAAGTTTTCTGGAAGTTTTGTTTTGCAATTTCAACGGAATTCTTACTTTTTTTAATTCATCCACCTCATATTCTATGTCATCCGCATAAGTTATCTCATAATCTTTATGTAAAACTTGACTATCACGGGTATTGTTTTTAATTATTCTAGAAGTCGGAATATTTTTTGCTTTTTTATCAGGTGGATTATTTTTATTGGAATTATGATGTACTCTTACTGGATGGTCTATTTTTTCAAATTCTTCTTCTTCTTCATCATCTTCGCAAAGTTCAGGAGTTGGTTCCAATGAAAAAAGCGAATTTTCATATTCATTGATTTCCGGATTTGGAAATTTAGATATATTCTTCGATATTTGTTTGTACTCGTTATCCTTGTTGCAATATTCCATCATTCTTCTCCTTCTTTGCATTCTCGCTTTATGCATTGTTATCGCTTCAAGTCTTTCATAATGTCTGTTGTGTGCATGAATTATGTTTATAATTTTAGCCATTGTATTAAATGGTTTGGGCTGTTTATCGAACACTGATCCTTTTTGTTGTAATTGTTGGAGGCAATTAGTAAGCTTATTTTTAATAACCTTTGAACACTTTGCAACAGGTTCTATTTCTTTAAGGGCAGCCCAATTCTCCTGTCTTTGTATCTTGTTTCTTTCGATTCTGATTCTTCTTTCTTCCTCCTCTTTTTTAGTTTTTCTAGACATAAATTCATCGTGGTTTGATATATTTTTAAAATTATATTTTAAAGGGGGGGCTTTAGTTTCTAAAGCAGAATAACTCATGTTATCTTTAGATTTCCGAAACGTATCTCGGGGATACGATTGAATTTCAGCATGTGATTTTGATAAATTTTCTTTTTTCGATCTTGGATTACATATAGGTGCTCTGTTCGTTTTTGCTACTGATTGTTGTACTTTAGAAAAAGTACTATTTGTTATATTGTGCTTTACAGGATTGTGCATTTCCATTTTTTTTTTCAAAGGAAAACTGTGTCTGTAATAATACGCATACTGTCAATTTTACACTTATTTTTTATATAAAAACGATTGCACGTCAATGATGACGTATTTTTTCGACAGCAACAACAACAAATCAAATTTTGCGCCTGTTATCTGGCTAAGAATTAGTTGAAAATTTAGGGGTTTCCTATTAACAATATATTTTCTAACGTATTAAATTGTTTCTATCATAATTGTACGATCAAATTACGATACGATACCTTTTATAAATCTTTATACGCCTGCCCATTTCGATTTCGCTTGACACGAGCGCCGCTCTAACAGAATTTTAGGTAAACAAACACAACTATTATCTTACGGGCCGCGCCACAAGATGTCGCATTTTGAGCGTATTGAACTTGACACGAGCGCCGCTCTAACTGAATTTTAGGTAAACAAACAGTATAATTTTTTGAATTCAAACCTAGACAAGACATTACAAGCAAACAAAATTGGAAAAGTAAATTAAATAATGTCACTAATTATTAAGTGTGGTTTCCAAAATGTTTTCGACGAAAAAGTATATATCTAAGGGAACTAAATTGTACGAAAGTTATCATGTTAATAATGTTAGGGAAGAAATTAGAGAGGATGGGTTTAGATTAATTTTCGGTACTGTTTTGAGGGAAACTCCTGTTGCAGAAAGCAAAAGCAGACATGAAAACACGTATTCACATAAAGTAGTAGTGGATTTACAGCAAACGGAGGAATTACAAGCGTACACTTTCTTTTGACCAGCTCTGTTTGAATTTGAAGAAAACGCTTATCGGCCATGATCTCATCCCCCGGTTCTAGTAATTTTAAAAATCCGGAGTCGTTGACGATCTGGCAATGACTAGAGAAAATGTGAATTTGACAAATATACGCCTGCCAATTTCGATTTCGCTTGACACGAGCGGCGCTCTAAAGGCCCCCATACACGATCAAACAAGGTTGTCAAACTAAGTTTGTCAAGTAAGTTTGAGGTTCCTGCGAGCCCACACACTATACATTCAAGTTTGTCAAACTGCATTTTTAGTAGTGTTTGTAGACGAGTGCACTTATCATGGATTTTGAAGAATTGGCTTATTTGTATTTAACAATATTGGCACCAGGTTCAATCTCATGAAGTTTTGAGAGCAGTATTTCATAAGCAGCCAAGGACGCCGTTACTCAAGGGCAAGGGGGGGCGGACACTCCCCCCTGGATTTTAGATTTATTAGTCGAGACGCCGCGTGAGACGCGTAAACATAAAGGACCCCGCAGTTTTTGATAGGAAAATGCCTTTCGGTGGATTTCTCTCAAACTTCGGAAATTTATTCTTCATCCCATCCCGATCAAAAGTGTTCACGGGCCCAACTCAATCCTATGTACAGATTTCGAGCTAGCGCGAGTTTAAAATGGGCATTTATCGGCAAGTTAGGCGTTCACCTCTTTACGTTTATGGTTTATATGATGGATATATGTCATACACACCCAGATACACACACACGCACACATTTAGCGTCTTTTAGAAGATTTTATTTTGATTTCTAAACTATTACTTAAGAATTTATTTTTTATTGACATTACATTTTTCATTTTTCAATCACTTTTTTGTTACCATTACTATGTCCGACATGGGCGTTTCATTAACAGGGTTAAACACAGCCAGTCACCTTGAAATAAATTAAAAAACTAAATAAATGTTCAATGGAGAAATATTTTTTGTAAGAGAACGCTTAACAATTAATATGTCCAGCACAAGCGTCACTTGTCGTTATCTCATCTAAACCCTATTCTTTTATACTCCTACAAGGGTTCCACGACTCGCATAGAGCAAAAATGCAGCATAATCATTATGTTTATCATTCTTATTTATTCTAACTACAATTTGGCGTAGTCTTTGGGAGATCAACTCGTCATATTTGTTTAAAATAAAGGATTAAAAAGGAACATACGAAAAACCATCTTGCCATCAGCGAAATAACAACGATGCTTATTTCAGCTCATTTTCATAGTGCCCCTATTAAAGTAACATGTATTTAAGTCTATGTTCTATAATCTAGACATCTATCACTCGCGGTCCATCTTCAATCTAATAATCTAATTGACGGATCTTTCTAACATGAATTATTAAAAAGGAACATGTGAAAAACCATCTTATCCCGTACCATGGAGTACGATTGTGAAAGCTAATTTTTTTCACAACGAACAAATGTGCATTTCTTCAGCGTTTTCATCATCCACACCGGCACAAACATTGTTACCCCAATGTTCACAAAGCTGGCAACCTATCCAACCTTCTAGTGATTTCAGAAAAGTATTTAGGTATTAAAAAATTGTGTCTTCATCATTGTTCTTTTGCGTTTTGTCTGAAAGTTTAGTATTTTTTTTAGCATTTTTTTGTGTAGATTATGAGGATTGGCATTTTTAAATTTTCCAGCTCATTTTTATAGTGCCCTTATATCCCTTCATACCCCACACCCATTACCCCGTCATGCTCCCCTCCCAAACTTCAAAAATTTACACATATATGAAAAATAAATGTCAGCATTCTGCATTGAACATATTGTAGTGTGTAAGTTAGGTTATAGTTTTTTATAGTGTAATAAGGAGTTTTTTGTTTGACAGTAGTTAGAAAAAAATAGGTTGTCAATGTTTTTCATTTTAAAAATGTCAGATATTTTATGAATAAAATAATTTAAAAATATAAAGGCCTTAATATTAAAATATATATGTCGCCAACCAACGTGGGGCCTTTATATAAAAGAAAATAATAAAAACGTGTAAAAAAAAATATACTTAAGAAGTGGAAACAAAGATGGATGGAAGAAGATCAGATCGAATTATGCAAATGTTAATTACTATGAACAGAAATCAAGAAAAGATGAAGAATAACATAGAAAGAAATCTAGAAAAGAATAGAATGGAGATGGAAAATCAATTCAAAAGAAATAATGAGGAGATGATAATTTTAATAAGAAGAGAATTTGAAAGAGTTGAAGTGAGATTAGAGAAACAAGAAAAGGAAACAGATAAAAAAATAGAAGAAATTAGAGAAGAAGTAGAATTTGCTATTAATGCAGTGGCTAATAGAGTAGATAAAAATCAGGAAGGATTAAAAAAAGATATTCAGGAAAATAAGAAGGACATACAAGAAAACAAAGAAGAGTGTAAAGTAGCTTTAAAGCAATTAGAAGAAAATTTAAAGAAAAATGCTAGAAATCTAAAAACAGAACAATATGTGAGTCATAAAAGAAACGTAATGGTAAAGAAAGCAAAATTATTTACAATTTATGAAGAAGAAGAAGGAGAAGAGAAAGGAGAAAAAGAAGAAGAGAAATGTGATAAAGCAAAGATACATGCAATAACAAATAAAGTAATTGAAAAAAGAAATGTACAAAATTTAGCTAATCGTCGCTGGGGGGTGTACAAACCTAAAATTAAAAAAAGTTGTAAATATAAAATAATAGGATACCAAACAAAAAGAATTAGAAGAAGGAAGAAAACAAAAACATATCAGTGGTTATCAGTTATCACACATACTAAACTGCTCCTACGGATGGGAATTGAACTACAAGTTTGACATTTTGGCTTGATGGGACCACACACCGTCAAACTTGACTGACAAGCCTTCAAACCACAAACTACTTTTCAGGCAAAAACAGAAAAGTATCAAACTTATAATCAAGCCATCAAACTCACAAACTTCACCCACACACGGTCCAACTAATTTGTCAAGCTGGCTTGACAAGCCAAGTTTGTCAAACAAGTTTGATCGTGTATGAGGGCCTTAACAAAATTTAGGTAAACAAACATTAGCTATTAAATTACGGGCCGCGCCACAAGATGTCGCTTTGAGCGTTGCTGGGTAGTTATATTTTTATAAACTGTCATTACAAGTATAACGCAGCGTCGTCAGCTTAATATCGAGTCTCGTATTATTTTCATTTCAAAACTTTAATATTGTAAATAGACAAACTAATGAAATAATGGCTCAATCTCTGCATAAATTCTATTGTCAGAAAATCAATTATCTATCAAAACTGATGTTTGTTATTGACCCATCGTCAATTTTATCAAAATCGATGTCTTTACCTGGATATAGTTGTCAATTGTTACAGTAGATCAATAGTAAATTATTATATACCAAACGATTTAAATTCCCACTTCAGGAAAAAATATAAATAACACAAGGGTTTTTTTTTGCTCACAAACGGGGCTGTCTAAATCAAAAGCAAACTATTTGATATCAAAATTCTCTCTTATGTGCGAGTAATCAATTCAAGAAGAGATATAGAAATAGCAACGCGTACGTCTCTTGCAAAAATAACAGAATTTCGTTTCTTTTGATATCAGCTTTCATTTTCCATAAAATAACGAAGTTACAAGAACACTGAGAACTCGTTTTATAAACCTTGAAGAAGAAAAAAAATATGAGCTGCTTAGTTTTCAGGATCCTACTATAAATCAATAAATCAAAAGATTTATTCGGTTATTGTAAACAGTTATAATGCTAATGTATTGGATTTTCTAAATTCTAAAATCCATTTTATCCTAACTCATGTGCTAGTTCCGCTAAAAAATCATATCAAACCTATCAGTGAGGCCATAATTTAGCAAAATTAAAAAGTAGGTACTGTTTAATTTCCATTCAAATTAAACAATTATTCGTTGCACTCATATAAAATAAATGGCAACCGCGCTACTGGTAAAACACCAGTTATTGGCAACCGCGCCATCGGAAACACGTCAAATATATTTGAATTAAAATAATAAATTAACTCAAAACTTTTTCATTCTCTACTAGTCGAAGAGACAACCGCGCCAACATTGAGATAAACGAATTCCATCATGGCGCCTCAAACTTCCGGTTCCTCTGAACACCTGCATGCATTTTTGGCACGTAGACACACATTCCTGAATGTAAGGAACACTTTAGATAAGCTAATAATATTAAATCAGTATATTTTCTACCATATTCAAATGCTTCCTGGTACAGCAAAATACATTTCATTTAACTTAATGCTCTCTGATGCAGCAAAATGTTTTAAAATAGTTTGTGTCTGATCGTCTAACAACTCACATCTCCGCCAAGTGCGACGTACCGCAAGTTTCCTTCTCATAAGAGCTTGGTTCGGGATATTAAATGCCCAAATATTTCTCTGACAATTCCACTTTTGTAAGTTTGATTTCTCGTATTTACTTTCATATAGGCAATTTAACTCGATCTGTTTGACAAAATAACTCGACCTGCGGTCTTGTTGTTTTTTCACAGATCTCTCATTTAAAAAAAAACAAAAAATTTAACACCCTAGGTGACTGAAATTTTTTTTATTTTGTCCAGCTCGATCAATCATAAGGTAACATTATAGAAAATTGTATTCCTATCTCTTTCCTAAATAGATATGTGGATCACGGCAGACCCTGTATATTAGATGGGAAGAAATAGTGCAGAGCTTACTAGTTATTTTGCAGAATCTAAAACGAAATATTACCAAGGAACGTATAGAGCTTTAATACCATTCTGCGTGGCTCTTTCATCTCTATAATATACTTAGTTGTGTGAGGTATATCTTACACACTTCAAAAAGGACAAGCTAAGATTTACATCATAATTTTCAATTAGTTAACTCAAACAAGTAGGTAAAAGGTATACTATCTAAAATGTTATCTTCCTTGTGTGTCCTGAAATTTACTTAATAAAGCTTTGTCGAAACTAACGATAAATTATAAGTTAATTTAATTTTGTTACTGAATGAAAATTTATCCCAAAATAACGTAACTGGTATACTAGTTTTTTTTTATGCTTTTGTCTTTGTTTTCTATATAATTTAATATAGAAAATCGTTTAAATACATTGGAAAATGTTATGAATATACTGGTATATAGTAGTAATTCCTTTGTACTGTGTTTTAAATTAAAAAAAAAAGAACAGTTGTTGGATAAAAATAAAGAAAATCAATTTGGAGCAAATTATGAAAGTTTTCAGTTCATCTTGTAATATTATAAAATTAATTGATACCTCAAAATATTGAACAATCTCTGTTAAAAAAACTATTTAAAATATTCTGTAGTACCAAATCTGTTAGTTTTCAATGATTAATAAAAAAAAAGTATCTTAACCTCTCTAGTTGGGGTGATAAACAAACTCTTTAGATTTCACCAACTTTTTAGTTTTAAAGAGAAAGAAAGAAAGAAACAATGACCTGAAATACTTTTTAGGGTCAATAATGAGTCATATAATGTATTTAATAGAGCACTGTTTTGGATTTTTTAGGATGAAATGTACGTATAATTATTTTAATCCAATGATCCATAAATGCCGCATAAATTTCTTGGAAATAGCTACAAGGATATTCATTATTTACTAATTTGAAAACAGTTAACTAGATACTGTACATTTTTCGTTTAATTTGTCCCGAAACTCTTGTCGAGAAATTGTTTACCTCCATTATTTTGGTGTTCTGTATAAACTCTTCATCCATTAAAACTCGACACTCTATCTTAAATTCTAGGAAACTTTAATTCATAATTTCTCGCTGAATAATTTACTAAACTATATAGAAACTCAAGAGATTCTATTCAGTATTACTACCAGCAACTACCACCAACACTTTTGTTAGAGTTCAATGAAGATTAATAAAAATAGAAAAAATAAAGCAATTTTTTTAACTAATAACCACTATTATTTAACCATTGGTGACTGGACAATCTCAGGCGGATAAAGAGACGTAGTGGAATGAAGGAGTACAAGAGACAATTAAGCAAAAACCAGGGAGCCAAAAGAAATGAGAATAGTGGTTAGGGCTAAAGCACAAGCCACTCAAGGATTCTGATGAAGATCTTAAAGGATAATATTATTATAAGATGAAAACACTATTTTAAAAATAATTAAATGAAGGAAACATTAGGAAACCATACTTCTATGCAACAGGAAACAGTGAAATAAAAGCGAAAAAGCATGAAAATATTTAGGTGAAGAAGTTATAGATAAAAAGATCTAAAAGATATAAAAATATCAAGTGAATTGAGCGACCGAATAATAGTGCCCATCTATAAAGACAAGTGGAATATTCATACCTATGAAAATTACAGAGGCATCCCAATTTTCTATTTAGTTTTATCTTTTATACCCCCTAGTGTGTCCCGCCAGCTTAGTTCTGCTGCCCCAGACTACTGCTCCATAAGTGATGGCCGGTCTCACTATTGACGTGTACATCCACTGCAGGTTCTTTGGGGCGGTATTAGTACCCTCTTCCTGTAGAAATGTTTCTCCTTCGTATTTTTTAAACACATTTAAGATGAAAATTGCACATTTTAAGAATAATGTTGCCTTTGACCTCATTTCGTGAAAGAAAGAGCAACTTTTCTGCACGAGGAGGGTACCAATACCACCTCACAAACTATTGAAGAAGCCAACAAACATAATAAACTCAACATTGGGGACAGGAACGTTCTCCCAGAAAGTTTATTCGTGGCAGTTGCTATGTTCTGATGCCCACAAAAGACTAAATTCTGCCTCACTGTCTTACTTATGTAATCAATCTGAAAACTTGTAAATCATTCATAAATCCACTTGCTCATATGCATAGTAATAGCCAATCATGTGCAGGCCTAAAAAGTTCATACATTTCTTTGGCTTTTATTTGTTGCTAAGCGAAACAATCATTCCTTCATTTCTATTTTCAAGAAACTATGAGCCCCCCCTTAACTTGTTTTTTTTATCAATTTACTGATAATCAATAGTTAATTAACGCTTTTTACTGTTAAAGCGTTTTCGAAATGAATCAGGAATAAATCATAGCTATAGAAATTCAAGTAACTGCTATTTTCCAGTAAAGGAAGCGCCGAATAAAACTAGGACAACTTTTTTTGTTATTAATAACCTTGTTAGAGGAAAATCCAAGTCCGAAAATATCAGACTCCACGTACGTATAGGTTTTATTAGTCCATTGATTGACTCTCCGTTTTCTTTGAAAACCTATTTGATTCCCCCAGCTTGATGGTGCGCAAAGAACATTTGGATTTAGATTCTCTGAAAACAGAAACTGCGAAATGAGAAAAGTTCTACCAATTTATACTTCGAGCACGTTGTAGGCATATCACACACATATTACTGATAAAAAAACCTTCAAAAACTAACTGATGATTATGATTGATGATGATGAAATTAAAAAATAACGTTATTTCCGTCATAACCTTTAAGGTGTTTGGAAACATAATTTTTCAAAAAAGGACCTCGTAATTTCCGTGCTTAAATCGTGATTTTACAATACATCTAAGTTTTTCTGATTTTTAATTAATTTAGAAATGGATTTTTTTTGATTCCCGTGATTCCATACTTGACCATTTACTGTTGTATTATAATAATTAACAGTGCTGTTAGTAAAGAGCTGCTGGGAAACAATATTAAGTTTACACAGACGTAATAGCAGTCGATTCCATTGACAGAGATGAAAAGAAAGAAAAAAATACACGTTTCTGGATCAGTGAAGTTCTGATCTTATAACTAAAAAGTTGCAAAGTAGCTCTGTTTAGAAGGATTTAAAATTAAAAAATCATTGTTTGGATCTTTGATTTTGGTGGGTATACTCAAACAATTATTAGTAATTAAAGAAACTGGTTATCTTTTTGGCAGCTGTCAAAACCTAAAGACAACAGTGAGGCGAGTTCGGGGCCACAGAAAGGTTTAAAATGGAGGCAAGAAATAAGCTTGTTTGAGAAAATAAAAGAAATACAGAGGATCTACCAAGAGAACTCAAAGAAGTACCGTAAAGAGGTGGAAATGGGAATGGTGCGGTTTTTAACATAACTTTTAACATAACCTCAAGACTGTCGAGAAAAATTCGACAAATCGTATTTTTTTCTCTTTAACCGAGTGTTAACTTGAACTCCGAAAATGAAGACGCATCTGAAGAATCCAGTGATATTGAAGAAACTTTTCAAGAAGATGAAGAAGAAAGGCAATCTTATCAAGCATCGGACGACGAAGAAGACCAAAATATGCGAAAAAGACCAAAATTGGCGAAATATTATTTTTCTAGTTCCTGGTAAATCTGCAAATATTCCTTGGAAAATACCTATAGAATGATTTTGAAAACAAAATTCTGAATTTAAAATACGTTCATTTAAAAAATCATTATACAGCAATTAATCCTGTTTAAAACCAAGAAGTACACGTAACTGTTCGATGATAAAAAAAATGGAACAATAATTTTTTTCTTATTTCTATGAAACTTAATTATTCAACATCAATATAGTTTCTATTCGTTTAATCAATCGTTTAATCTGCAAGATGATTTTTCATTTTGATGCAGAAAGACATACTTTTTTAATTTATTTTGATCAAAAGTACATTATTTTCACGGAAATAAAAAGAAAAAATACGATTTTAGAATTTTTCTCGACAGTTTTGAGGTTATGTTAAAAGGTGAGCTGTCAAAAGTTGAAGATTTTTTCATAATCTACAACTTTCATACTGAATATTTTTCAAAACTATTTAGAAAATAATTATTTATATTGATTTGCATTTTCATTATTATTACAATATGAAAATTTCAAATAAAACAATGAAATACAGTTTTTTTGTATTTTTTTCTGTAGAATTCAATGGACTGATCAGTTTTTTAAATTTATTAAAAATTTAAACAAATTATCAACAATTAAGTACTGAAAAATTCGGTATTGCAAAAATCATTTTTTGAGTTTTTTCAATTTTTAAATGGGGATTATTATTTTTTTTATTGTATCAAAAAGTTCACGTAAAAACAAAAAAAAATGATCACCTAAAGTACCCTACACCATGATATTTTGCCAACAAAAAAAATGTTTCTGACCTAAAAACTTTAATATCTTAAAATCTGAAAATTTTTTTGATTATCTGGGTCCTAAAAAGGTATACTTCCACAAAATTTCATCAAAATTAAATTATTTTTGCGGAAATGAAAAATAAAAAACTAGAAAAAAATTTTGAAAATAATTTTTTGCATTTTCGGCGAAGATTTTGGGGTTATGGTAAAAAATGACTCACATAGAAG
Organism: Crepidodera aurea; assembly: GCA_949320105.2. NCBI lineage: Eukaryota > Metazoa > Arthropoda > Insecta > Coleoptera > Chrysomelidae > Crepidodera > Crepidodera aurea. Next base: position 16,504,130 of record OX439473.1, read on the forward strand.
TTGTACATTTTTTCTAGATCTACAACTTTGCCATTGGATATTTTTTGATAAGACGGAAAATCGCAAAATACCATTTTGCCCCCCTTTTAACCCCCCCTCAAATTAACCCTTTAGCACCCCTATTGTTGGACCAGTCATAAAAACCCTGCCTAAGGATGTGAAATAAAATCACACATGTTCCCAAGAACAAGGACATTTCTGCACCAGCGTCTGGACTTCAACAACTACTCCTTGGCCTATATGCTCCACCAGGTATTGAACTACGAAAGTCCAGACGTGGTTTGGTGCCCGACCAAGTCGGGGCTTTAAACCAAAAACTTCGATTTTGTTATTAAAGGAGCTTGCCATTCTTAGACCGGTTTCGGCATTATTGTGCCTCGTCAGTAAGAAGCAGGCTAGCTCGACATCCTGTCTCTAAAGGATGTCTGAAAATGAATTCGACTCGCCTCGTTCCTGATAAAAGTGTTTGCGTTATAGCAAGTATATCACGAACGAGGAGAGCCCAACGCCATCTTCACTTTAATAACAAAATCAAAGCTTGCAAAAATATAGGAAACTACACTAGAAAATTATTTTACGTTTTTGCAATTAAATTACCTATCTCGCCTGCACTATTATAATACCGAGTTTTCTCTGTTTTTTCCTGACATACCCATTCTTGATTTCTTATCCCAAACTTTACAGATGATAACGCAAACTTCTTGCATTAAGCAAAAGGAAGGTGGAGTATGTATGGAGAGCCGGAAAAGGAGAAATAATCAATATAATAAATTGGGGACCATCAGGAAAACACGCACGAGGAAGACCAAGAGCTAACTGCTTATGAGAAGTCAAACGGATCTGGAAAGACCTCATGAACCATGCATACATATTAACTGATTCAATATTAATCTTTTTGGCCCAAAAATTGCCGGTAGCAACGAGATTGGTCTATTTGACGTAAGTTTGATTTGGTGGTAATGGAATCCGCCATAGCCTAGAGTTTAGATACATATCTTACTCTTAATTCAGTATTAATAAAGTTAGTAGGATTTAACAATATTATTGTCTCCAATCTTAGTATGATAAAACTTTTAGAAGTCATAAATTTTACTGAATTAATTCAAATTTCTCCGGTAATTTCAGCCGAATGCATTCGTAGAATTTTGACTCTTGAGTGATAACTTCTGGAAGACGTAGAACGTAGCACCCCTAGGAATGTCTATCTGACAATAAATCTCTTGTTCTCGCTTTATATTAGAAGTGTGATTGCCTTTAAATGTTTACCTCCCTAGAAACCATTATCTTTATGATTTCTCGACGCCGCAGATAAATAACTTGTCTTGACGTTTCTATATCGCCTGCTTCATGAATACATCTGAAAACGATGCCGTAAATGGACGATATTACACCAATTTCGGAAAATTCATATAGGCCATTTATCTGTGAAAATGAATATAACAGCGTTTTATGATGTGAATAGAGTCGTTTCTTGGATATCTCAACTGACAGAAGAATATGAACTCTCTGGATATACTAGGTGATTTAGCCACTTTATTGTTGAACTACTTACTAGTCAAAGCTAAAACGTTTTGCCGTAACCCGTAAGCTGGGAATTGCTTTTTAAATGTAGTTTATTATAATAAAGGAAACGTTACACATAACTGTAATATATCATTTCTATAATGGTTTATATTTATCTTTGCTCCTAAAGTAACGGAATAATCTATAAACGTGAAATTTTGCATAAATATACTATAAGCGAAAATCTAAACATATCTAACGCAATTTTTAATTATTTTTTGATCTAACGTTATATTTATTTAGTTATTTTATTGAATTCAACCTTTATTAGAAACATTTACGATTAATCTTATCATGCGTATTTTTATTTCATTACCTCCTCCGAATAAATAGCTCAAGTCAGTGGCGTAACCCGGAAATTCTTAACGAAAGTTTATATTAGGACTAGATTGAACTTTTTTACTTTCCTCACTATCCAACTGCCTACAAACCTCGGTCTAATTGGGAAATTAAAGTAAAAACAAATTTAAAGTAGGGTTAGCCATATGTGAGTAGTAGGTACTGAGGTTAGGAAGAAAAACAAGGTCCTTTATTTCTCACAAGTTATTTTTACTAAACGACCGGCTTCGACGATTAAAACATCGTCATCATCAGGCCCTATGTGAAAAAATTATGGAGTAAAAAAAGGTCACAATGACAGTTTAGTTAGGTTATGAAGATTAAGGAATTTATTTTAATTTTAAGTAAAAAACTCGCCATAACTTTTCCACGTAGGAAAAACAGCAGGAAAACACCAAGAACATGTCAACACAGTAGATTAAAATACAATTCTATGTTTGTAAAAACAAGGAAGATCTTATAGATCCTAATTTTTATTATTTAAAATTTAATTTATATTTTATTTTATAAAAACGTAGTTATAAAATTTAAAATTTTACTAAAAATTAACCAGCAGTCAAAGGACATTTACAAACAAATTAAAACATTAAAACTAACGAAAAGAGACAATTTTTGAACGATAGCTGGTTAAAACAATGGAAGAATTTTATCAACAAGTGTTTTTTATACAAATGAAGTGAAAACAAAGTTTACATTAAAAGTGTTGGTTTTATTTTGGTAAGACTGAAGTTAATAAAGTTATCTGTAATGAGAATTATATAGGTCCATGTATGGTTTGTAGAATATGAAGTAAGTGGCGTTAACAAACAAAAATTATTTTAATATTAGATTTTTCAAATTAAAAATAAGTAAGTATATGTTAACAAATTAAATTGGAAACACTGAATAGGAAAATTTATACTAAAAAAATTTGTGTTTGGTCAAGGGTTAGACAATAAAAAGAAAAATCAATTTTAGAAAAAGAAAAAGACAGAAGATGAGGAAAGAAACAAAAATCACGTCTCAATCTGAAAAGAATTGGAAATATGAAAAAATAATAAATAGCATGAAAAGGAGAAATGCTGTTCCTTTTCAAAGTACGATACAATGGAGGACAGAAGTTATTTAACGTAAGAAGAAAGTCAGTTATAAAAAATAGGAAATTTTAAAGGGTAAGTAAGATGTGATTAATAAAAAAATTTAAAGAAAATTAAATTTACCGAATGAGAAAATATTAAATGAGTGCTGAAAAAGTAGAGGTACTTGTGAAGTTGATTTGAGCATTGAGAAAACACGTGGGATTAAGTTTAAAGTTTTTTGAAATTTCTAGGTTTTCGAAGTTATCAAGAAGAAATCTATTACTCACTGAATGTAGGACTCTGAAACCAGTAATAGAGTCGAAATCATGTCCAGTATCTAAAAGGTGGTTAGCGAAATGGGAGAAGCCCGTGGTGTTGTTATTAAGGCATCTTGTATGTTCCCTCAAACGCACTTTAAAATTACGGAAAGTCCTTCCGATGTAGGAACAAGGGCAAGTGGAACATGTTAATTTATAAATTCCGGATTGGTCCATGATGTCAACTTTATCTTTGTTTCTGATAAAAAGTTTACTAATGGAATTAGAAGATTTGAATGAAACTCTAAAAGAATCCTGGAACAAGTTTGCTTTTAATAGACGTTCTAAGTAACAATTAAAAGATGCTAATTTATGTGAAATTGGGTGGTTAGATAAGTTGTCTATAACAACACCTGTATGTGTTGGTTTTCTAAAAAAATTAAATTCAAACTTCTGGCTGTGAAGATGAGAAATAGTCAGGTCAAGGAAGTTAATAAAAATAATAAAGGACCTTGTTTTTCTTCCTAACCTCAGTAAAAACAAATTAGTAAACAAAAAATCACAATAACTACGAGAAATTGAAGTCAAATCTGGGACTTCATCTCGATATCCAACGCTACCACCCACAACAGTCAAAAGATTCCACTCATAAACGATGAAATGTCACTCCAGCAAAGACAACATAAAGAAATGCCTTATATCGAGCAGTATCAATCCCCATTGGAAAATAGGAGACTCAAGAGATCCTGGCCAGAGGACTTAACCGTATAACAGATTATAAATTTACAATTTCCAGGTCACTAAAGTCCCCTAATATCCCCTAGGCACCACCTCTGTCTGAAGTATACTTCACTTGATTGCTGGAGATATTTTCTCCGTTTTACTTTTTTGTATTTCCTTTCGACCCTTCAAGTAATTCTGAAGATATTCAATTATATTTTCCGAAACTAACTTTCTCAACCGTTTTACGTCGAATGTTTTTTGAAGAAAACACTTTCACGGGATTTTGCCCTTCAAGAGATTTGTATGGAATTTTCTCGTTGTGCAAGGGATAATGTTTATAATGACTCAAGAGGACTTATCGACTTTTCGAAAATTTGCTTTAATAAAATTTCTCTTTGGGGAATCGTTTTTAATTTTGTCTTAAAATTACAGAAAGAAATGTCGAAAACGCACAGTTAATAAGCATTATAACAGCGAGGGTTGTTTTTATGTATGAAAAAGTATTCTAGGCCTCAACTCATCTTCAGTTGGGAAAATTAATTACGAAACCAAGTACCAAAATCGTTATTATATAGCTACTAGGGTTATCTAAATTAACAGAAGTCTATTTTAAAACTGACTTGAGAAATAGGAAATATTCTGTTCATTCAGTATCTGAAAATGGGCAGGCAAAAGCCACCCAATGTGTTAAGGTTTTGGCCTCCGTAATTTGAGTGTCCCACGCTATTTTATTTATTGGTTACCTTAAGAACAGAAGAACCTTCAATAGCGAATGTTATACGATATTATTGGTGCTTTTAAAGGAAGAAATTGTGGAAAAACGACCCCAAATGAAGAAGAAAAAAGTGCTCTTTCGCCAAAACAATGCACCGTGTCACAAGTTGGTCGCAGAATTGCACGAATTGTATTTTTAATTGCTTCCCATCCACACTATCTGTATCTGTAGAGAAGGGAGGGTGAGTTAGTCCCACAGCACTTAGGCCACATTTGACCCATTGTACATCCTCCCGAGGAGTTGTCCTCCTAGGTCATCGTAAATCCTGTCCTTTCCAGGAAAGTGGACAACTAGGAGACATCTCCTTTATATCGGCAGGTGTAGGCCAAGACTTACCGAACACGCACTCTCTCATTGACGATAACTCCGGGCAATCGCATAGGACATGATTTACCATTTCGTCTTCCTGTTGACACATCCTGCATAGAAGTGTGTCCACTAGCCCCATTGTATGAAGGTGTTTCCTTAGTTGACAGCGGCCAGTCAGAAATCCTATTGCTAGACGTAGGTTTTTCCTGGTCATCGCCAAGTATTTCTTTGACGCCAGCTTCCCAGGGTCACCCAGGGTGACCCTGGCAAAACTGCATCCCTTGATTTCATCCCATCTCTTTAGAGATTAAGCATGGGTGTAATGTTTAGCTAGTTCCGCAATTGCCGAAGTCGTCAAGCCGTAGGTGTCGCTGGGTCCTAAAAGTCTAGTCCAGCCGCTTCCCTAGCTAAGGAATCGGCAATGCCCACCTCAGGATAATACTCTAATACTAACCCTGATGTAACACGCTGTCTATTCAAGGCTAGTAGAGCTTGTCTGCTGTCAGTGTAGATTATTATGTTTTTGCCAGAAATTCCTTTTCTGGTTAGTTATTTTGTGGCAATTGACAACCACGATGGTATTTTTTCCCATTCCCCACTTAATTCTTAGGCTTATTGATCTGGAGTAGACACCACATCCTGAGCCTTCTTTGGTTTTGCAGCCGTCTGTGTATATGCGTATTGCATTTGCAGCATCTGACTCCGTGTTCTGTTTTATTTGTATTTTGTAGGATTTGTTAAACACAAACTTGGGTTCAATTGCATCGCTGACCGCCTGCAGCAGAGGTAGTGCAGTAAGCGCTTCTCCCCATAGGCTTAGTCTCAATTGACCCACTCCTACTTCAGGGTTTACACCAGCTGTACGCAATCGTAACATGGCTATCAACGCAGCCTCTTTGTCCAGAGGGGTCAGACCAGTAATTAATTCCATTGCAGCGGTTGGTGTTGTTCTCATGGCTCCTGTTATGTATAAACAAGCCATTTGTTGTATTTGATATAATCCTATCCACACTATTCTCCGGATCCCAACGACTACCTGTTTGCAGACTTAAAAATATATCATACTTGATGGAAAAAGTCGAATTTTGCTTAAAGTTAGTTTGTCATCCTACGAAATTATTGAGTGAGCGAGTATTTCTATAAATTTGAACAACCACTTGTTTTACTATATTTATCTTTGCTTTTATTTAGGTTACCTGATGATAATGTTATTCATTTAATATTCTGATGTTCGAATTTATCTATATAAACTGCAATCCAATACGACATGCTTAAATGTCTCAAGTCCTAAAAAATTACACATTGTGCAAGTTTCATTTTAAATAATTGTCTAGTAGCATCCATTATATGCATGCCCAACGCAACCGCACTTTTATTATTAATTAATCTTATAGGTCAATGAAATAAGCAGCAGGAGTTGTACGAATTATAAATACTGGAGTATTCAGAGGAAGCTAACCTAAATAAATCCTTGTTGAGCAGTTGTAATGGATGAGCGTTTAATAATTTACTAATTTTTACTGTATTATAAGACAAATTTACCCAAACTTTGGAGAAATTTCAATTTGGAGAGGTTAGAAATTGTTTTACTAACTGAATTGGCCATTCCCGTTTAGTCAGAAAGTCGATAATCAAGTCTAAAATCACTAATAAAGCAAAAATCTCAACACCCAGCGAAACATTATTGACCAAGAATAAATTGTTTTCTAAAGAGTCGTTTTGTGGGAGAATCTCTATATGGCAAAACTGAGAGTAATTTAGAAGATTTATATTTTTTCATCTTCGGTAAGAATAGAACGTCAGGTCGTGTATTTTTGCGGAATTTCAAATCATTACGTCCCATTTAGCTTATTACATGTCCATTGGAGAAATTGAATTACCACAATTTGTCATTTCATACAGTGTGACAGACGAGCGTTCACGGAATGGAATGGACGACATGGTTGTTTCGATTCTGGATGTGTTGTGAAACGACAGTTATAAATCTGTGCAATCTTCAGACGAATTGTAATTTTGTTGTGTATACGAGAAAAAAGTAAAATATGATGATTAAACTTTTTCTTCTTGTCAAATCTAATGTATTGAAATGGCCACAGCTGACTTTTATATACATGACATTTTTCATGTTTTTCCCAAAACTTTTTTATATCGTGCTATTTGGTAAACGCAAAAAAATAAATTGGCGCTTTTACCGCTGCGTCAAATTTATTAAAATAACACAAACGTTTTATTTGTTTATCAAGAATACAATTCTAACAGATATTTAACAGCTCATGCAATATTTTCATTTATTTAGACTGTGGGGGCATTTAGACGAAATAAGAAGCAGGCAACAAATTGAATAATTTGTTTGTGAATAGTATATGTGAAATAACAAATTCAATACCTCCAACTGAGGATTGCTCACCAAATTTTCTAAATGATATTCAATCAACATTAACTGATTTTAAATTAATTACTTGAGATCAACTAAAAAAAGCTATTTTTTCGTATTGCAGTATTAAATTTTATAAACACATCACTAGAAACAGGAGCATTTCCTGATCGATTAAAAGTCAGCAAGATAGTTCCAGTCAAAAAATTGCAAACGATACAGATACATCCAACTTGCGACCTATCAATACACTTCCGACAATTGAAAAATTATTAGAAACCGTAGTTCGTGACCAAATATTAAAATACTTTAAAAACAATGGTTTGTTTGTGGGAAATCAGACAGGATTTAGGGAAATATCTTTACAGTTAACTATATATAATATAATAACTATATGTGTTTTGTTAAGTTCCAAATAATACCAAATTTGGAGACCCAAACTTATTAGGCCACACCCTTCAGATGGGCCTGTCCCAACTTATTGTAGATTTAAGTTGGCTGAGAAATTATGTGGACTGTATAGAGGTTGTAGCGAAATTATACACTGATTACTTGAATTTTATATATTAACGATAACTTCGTAAGAAACAAAACACTTTTTAACAAACATAGAATATAACAAAATTCAAAACTGTGTTTGCAATTGCTCAAACAATCTGAATGTGAATACGGGTATGTATGTAATATCATGCAATTTGTATAAGTTAAAAATTGCTGAATTTATTACGTATGAACAATCCCATGATTGCGACCTGTTCATACGGAGATAGAAGTTCTACTGGTTTAATTTTGATTTATTTGAGACGCTTGTCGAGATCCTTCGGCGGCCAATCATTCGGCTTTATTGTTGTGCCTTTTTTTATCTCTTTGACAACTTGCATTCTCGCCAATGTGTCGCGATGTATGTAAAGGCGGTTGCCGACAAGGGCGGCTTTAGCATTGAAGTTTTATCTCGTCGGTGAGTTACTTCCGCGTTGATTATCTGCGCGATGACCTTGATTCACGACGCGTGTTGTACTGTTGCTATGCTGGGCACTTAGGCGTGCGGTTTGGTTATTTTTATTTCCTTTGTCGCCATGGGCGTAGATAAAAATGTTCGATTTCGAACAATATGTAAATGGAAGCAAGTACTTGATGAAAATAAATATATAATAGCAGTTTTTCTAGATTTTAAACGAGTTTTTGAGAAAATAGATCGTAAAATTTTGATTAATAAATTGAAATATTCTGGTTTTGCAGGACGATTCCTGACCTGGTTTGAACAGTATATGACTGATATATTACAATATATAAAGCTAGGTAAATCAACATCTGAAGTGCTAGAAAATAACTTAGGAGTGCCGCAAGGAAGTATATTAGGACCGCTTCTATTTATCATATATTTAAATGACAATAATTATATTGAGTGTGACTTTATTAATCTATTTGCAGATGAAACACTGATAGCATGTTATGGGTATAACCTTGAGGAAATTTTAAATAAATTGAATAATATATTGAGAGTCTTAACCCAGTTTTCAAATAAAAATAATCTTAAACTTAATACTAAAAAAACGAAAGCAATGATTTTGGGAACTAAATTTAAATTAAATCAAATAAATTATAATAGATACAACATTAGAATTGAAAACGAGAACGTAGAATGGGTTAATGAATATAAATACTTGGAATTTATTTTAGATCTAAATTTATTATTGAAACCACAAACAAGGCTAGCTATAGCAACAAAATCTATTTTTATATGCGGATTTCGTGAATTTAATGCTTTGCCTACTGAAATTAAAACGAGTACCTCTCTACCTCAGTTTAAAAAATATTTGGTAAAATTTATTTCCAGTCCGTAAATTAACTTTGTATGTTAATTTTGTAACTTTGTATGTTTACTTTATTTTAACTTTAGTACTAAAACTTCTTACTTCTATTACTAATTTTATCAAGATTTTATTTTATTTATTCAACTGAATTTGTGCGTACTGACTATAATATGTAATATTTTTTAAAACTACTATGTATTAGGACTTCCTATATTAAATAAAGGTTCTATATTCTATAAAACTATATCGCACTATATGAAGCAGTAGTAACATTCCTGCACACATCATTCGATTGTGTTTTATATTTTTTTGTTGTTCACGAATTAACACCACACAAAAGAGGTGTTGAAGGCTATAGTTGTTTCCATTGATTGTTTTTGTTCTTTCAAATCAGTTTCAGTAGTTTGATTTCATTTTACGCGTAAACAAAGAATATAATCGACGTTAAATCAGAGCTGCAAATAAAAAGCTGCTAATACAGGCCGACTGCTAGGCAAATTTTATCATAAAAAGCTTATATGGTTTGTGTTTTTATGTGCTTTGTTGTTTTTACTGATGGGTTTGAATAAAAAAATCTGCCAGAACTGCAGTGAATCAAAGTAGCACGGGTAGTTAAACAAACAGTTAACATTTTGTTAATTGTAGTCAGCTAGATTTTATTTTAAAAAAAAATACAACTTTTATTCAGAATGTTGGACAAATAGTGTTAAAAATGGTATGTTTTTAATCCACTTACTGAAACAGATGTTCAAGAAATCATCAACAATTTACCTAATAAAATAGTTCAGGTCCTGATGAAGTGTTAAAAAATTGTAGATCTGTTATAGCTCCAGTTCTCGCTGAAATTAAAAATTTATCAATTACACAAGGTCAATTCTCAACTTTTTTGTGCAGCAAGGAGTGCTTTTGATTCGACTTTGGTCAACTTGATTATACTCAGTAGCTTTTCGGAGAATTTCTATGTTTTTGATCAGAACAGTTGTCAAAGATACATAATACTGCATCTAGCTTCATGCCGGTTATTAAAATTTTAGTTTTTTATAAACCGTGCGAAATTGCTTAGTAAAAAAATGCCGAAAATAAAATTATACATTGTACAATAGTATCTGATATAGAGAAATAAAAAGAACGAGTAGTTTTTTCTTCCCTTCTTTAAAATAAGAGCAATATAGTTTTCGACATTTAGAATATGACCTGCTCTTTCTGTACAACAGGCGGAATGTAATAAAATAAAATCTACTGTGGCAATTTCGTCATACCATTCTCTTCGTCAGATCGTCGAAACCACGAGCGTCATTTTTAATATTTTCCAAAGGGTGAAATTAAAACAAATTCTTAATACTTGCTTATAAATTATTAACCGTCATGAAAAGTATTGTTTTCCTAATGAAAATTCGAATCCGCTATAAACATAATTAATGTTTTTCTTTTTGAGTAGGTTATTTTTTAATCTTTTAAACTAAAATTTTAGTCGATAAATTGTCAGGGTTTCCGATTCATCATGCTATTTGTCATGTAGCTTCTTAAAAGCAATAGGTACCGACCTATTGATTGTAGTGTATTTGCTAATTATAAGCATAATCTCAAGATTCGCCGAATTCTATTAACTGTATTTCATCGTGTCGTTACAGCCCTTCTCGCTTTGTTCCATTTAAAACTTCTGTAAACACTGGCAGAGTACAAAACCATTTTTTTTTGTTGAGTTATATTGACTGTTAAATATTTGTTATTATCTAATAAAAATTTATAGAAGTACCTGTTTAATTTTGGATAATTTGAAGCATTTAAAGTTGAGGTCTCATAAGGAGTTATGAGAGAACAAACAGATAAGGGAAATCTTTCAGGATTGGCTCTTAACCGTGCAACAGTTGAGGCAAAATTTCATTGGATTTGTAGTTGAATATATTAAGGTATAATTACAGGAAGAACTAGATCAACAAGGTGACATGTATTCTTTAAATTTAGAATACCACTTTTTATGAAAATTACGATAGTAATAAGTTGAAAACCAAAGGTTCCAATTTCCCAATTTAAACGATAGTAATAACTAAATAAATCATTTGTTGATATACTCAGATTGATTAAATCACTGCCTGCTTTATTTTATTCTCTTCTAGCCAACTTAGTGATTTGTCTATAGCTGTGACTTCAACAGAATATTTTTTTTTGCTTTATTCATTCCATTTCTGGACATAAGCCTCCTTCATACGTAACCATTTATTCCTATTTTGTGCTTCTCTCAGCCACGCCAGGCCCGCTGTTAGTTTAATATCATCAGTCCATCGCATGGGTGGTCGTCCCCTGGATCGTTTTCCCTGGTATGGTCTCCATTGTAATAAGGTCTTTGTTCGTTCTGTAATCTAGCCACATGACCTGCAAAACTCTATTTAAGCTCGGCTATTATCTCCCCAACATCTTTGATCTTAGTTATGCGTCTTATTTGTTCATTTCGTTTCCGGTCTTGTAGGGACACTCCCAGCATTTGTCTTTCCATTGCACGTTGTGTTATTTTGAGCATATTTAGCGACTTTTTTGTGATTGTCCATGTTTGAGCACCGTATGTCATTACTGGAAGAACGCATTGGTTATATAGGTGACTTCTACGATGCATTGGGATATTTTTGTTTTTTAGGGTGTTTTTCAATTTACGCGAGTCTTCTTCCTCTATATATTTCTTGTGTTTGGTTTTCTCTTCCTAATAATATTATATGACCTAGGTAAATATAGCTAGTGACATTTTCTATTGGTTGGTTTTCAATTGTGATTTGAGGGTCTTCTGTGCACATTACCTTCGGCTTTGACAGATTCATTTTTAGTCCGGTTTTAGCCGATTGTTCCTCTAATTCCTTCAATATGTGTCTTAGGTCTTCTTTGTTTTCACCTATCAACACGATATCATCTGCGTATCTCAAATGATTTAGCCTTTTCCCATTAATCAGAATGCCTTTATCAAGCCAATTTAGTTGTTTAAAAACATCTTCTAGGGCCATGGTGAACAGTTTTGGAGATAGTGTATCACCTTGTCTTATCCCTCTTCGTATTTTGATAGGTTTTCTATTGCTGTTCAGTTGGATGGTAGAGGTGACATTTTCGTATATATATTTAATAAGATTAGAATATCTGCTGTCTATTCTTGCATTTGAGAGTGCTTGTAATATTGCCCAATGTTCAACGCTATCGAAGGCTTTCTGAAAGTCAACAAATGCCATGCAGATATCCATATTATATTCTACTGCTTTTCCATTAGTATGTACTGTACTGTTTTCTAAAACCGGCTGGTATTGATCTAATTTTTTTGTGAGCCTATTTGTGATAATTTTCGTGAATAGCTTATATACTTGTGACAGTAGAGAGATCGACCTGTAGTTTTCCAAGTTTCTTTTGTCTCCTTTCTTGTATAGCATCAGAATATACCTATAGAACAATGGGTGGAAATTTAACTTTCAAGGATTAGTTATGACATATTGCACATCCTGTAATATCATCTTTCTTTTATAATCCATCTGTTTTTCGATGTTATCATATGGTGTTCTACGCGAACGTATAAGAATGTTGTAGAAACACATGACAAAGTGAAAATGAATGAATAAGCAACTTTTTTCTCGTTACTCCAAACCCTGCATTTTCTCATTATCCCTTGATAATACCGAGTATGATATACTTGTTTGACTTTTACTTCCAAGGAAAACAATTGCCTCCCTCCTAACCGACGACTATGCATAGGATCGTCGGAACAAAAATTAATTTGGTAGATGCAATGAAACTTCCCGAACGTTCGTTCTCGTACGGTCTGATGTATCTAATGACGCAGCTGAAATGAAGTCACAATGGCAGCGAAAACGTTTTGTGCTGCGGCGCTTACCGAACGGTTTTGTCTTTTTCAGTACATCGGATGGGGAAAAGCTTGCTTTGTTTCAGAATTACCACTAACCTATTGTTCCGCCGTTATATGTATCAGAATGCAACACTGGATCTTCAACCTAATATCTTAGATTAACGGACATCGTTAAGGTTACAACCTGGCAGACTCTTTGCTGAAAGATAACGTCGGTTGGTTTATAAAATGCAAGCGGAGAATGATATTATTGTATTATACTGCACACTTTCAACAAAACTTTCTAATTTTAGTTTTACGAGAGCATCTCCGCGCGCGCTTCTTTCAATGCCTTTAATAAAAGTACATAATGACCCATTATTCTAGTTGGTGCAGTATTGCTTGTGGTTTTCACAGAGAAAACCATCATATTGAGCAAACTATGGCTCTTGGTTAGTGTTGAGTACCACAAGAGATAATAAAATACCATATTGAAGACAACCCTCGCTCTTGTAGACCTGTGGTTGTTCTTACAACAACAAAATATCCAAAAAGTCGAAAAACTGGAAGATAGCTGGGACCTTGAGGACTAGTCAAGAACTTGTTATTAGTGACTCATCTTGTATAATATGAAAAATGTGAACTGATGTTTTAATTGGACCCTAACAGATATGTTTTAATTATTTTAATCTACTTTACATGCCGATTCCGATGGAGCAAATTCTGATTTTTCGCAGACGCAGATGACTATGCCACAATTTGTTGGGTAACAATGTAAAATTCTTTAGATTATTAGTGTGAACGCTGGCAGGTTCTTATAGGGATTAACTTTTTTTATGCGTTCGGAATTTTACTTTGATCATAGAGGTCTAATATATAAAAAGCTCAATCGACAATAGTAGGTACCTTCTAATGTCTATGGCGAGAAGCGCTTACTGCACTACCTCTGCTGCAGGCGGTCAACGATGCAATTGAATCCAAGTTTGTGTTTAACAAACCCTACAAAATACAGATAAAACAGAACACGGAGTCAGATGCTGCAAATGCAATACGCATATACTCAGACGGCTCCAAAACCAAAGAAGGCTTAGGATGTGGTGTCTACTCCAGGTCACTAAGCCTAAGAATTAAGTGGGGAATGGGAAATAATACCAGCGTGGTTCAAACAGAACTGGCTGGTATCTCAATTGCCACAAAATAACTAACCAGAAGAGGAATTTCTGACAAAAACATAATATTCTGCACTGACAGCAGACAAGCTCTACTAGCCTTGAAAAGACAGCGTGTTACATCAGGGCTAGTATTAGAGTGCCATCAAGCTTTAGCTAACGCCTCGGTAGATAACAATATTATCCTGAGGTGGGTTAAAGGGCACGACAGGAGTAAAGGTAACCGCATTGCCGATTCCTTAGCCAGGGAAGCGGCTGGACTAGACTTTTAGGACCCAGCGACACCTACGGCTTGACGACTTCGGCAATTGCGGAACTAGCCAAACGTTACACCCATGCTCAATCTCTAAAGAGATGGGATGAAATCAAGGGATGCAGTTTTGCCAGGGTCACCCTGGGCGATCCTGGGAAGCTGGCGTCGAAGAAATACTTGGCGATGACCAGGAAAAACCTACGTCTAGTAGTAGGATTTCTGACTGGCCACTGTAAACTAAGGAAACACCTCCATACAATGGTGCTAGTGGACACGCCTCTGCAGGATGTGTGAACAGGAACACGAAACGGTCAATCATCTCCTATGCGATTGCCAGGAGTTATCGTCAATGAGAGAGTGCGTGTTCGGTGAGTCTTGGCCTACTCCTGCCGATATAAAGGAGATGTCTTCTAGTGACTTGTCCACTTTCCTGGAAAGGACAGGATGGACGATGACCTAGGAGGACGACTCCTCGGGAGGATGTACAATGGATCATATGTGGCCTAAGTGCTGTGGGACTAACTCACCATCCCTACTCTACAGATACAGATACGTCCGAACAAAAAATAAATAGGGATATCAATTTTAGAGTTTGAGGTACTTTTTTACTCCTTTTTACCATTTTCCCGAGTTTTTCACGATTTTTCACCCCTTTTCACATAAACATAATATTGTCAATTAATGTCAATTAATTTTTCATCCAGAATTACCCGTTCATGTGGATTTTTAAAGTCGTATCATTTTCATTGCATGAAAAATTCGCTATTAAAGGCGTTAAGGAAATGCAAAAGGTTTAACATCAGGATGGTTGGTAGGAAAACGCCTAGTGCGACATCTTAACTAGTCAAATAATTGGGCCTTTATCTTTTGAAAATTTATTAAATCCGGGTCCAGGGCCTTTCTCCAGACAAGTTAAAAACATTCTAGATAATGCATACCTTAATAGGAGGATAGGATAGTATATGTTTCTAGCCAGCCAGGTCCCCAGATTTAACTTGCATTGACTTTTATTTGCAGGGACGAATAAAAGAACGTGTTTTTGCAACTAGACCTAGTACTTGAGACCACCATGTTGGTAGAGAGAATACGAAATGCCACTAAAAGTATTTCAAGGATAGAAATAATGGGCGACAATTTGAACATCTAGGCCTCCACTGTTTTTATACATAATTTTCTGTTCTAAAATCGCAAAATTTATATATTTGAAGTCAAAAATTGTTATACTCTTGTCTTGTTGTAGGACAAAAAAATTTCTGGAAGATTATATATATTTACATTTTAATAAAACAAAACATAACTAAAATAAAATTTTTAAATAACCGGCGCCTTACTAAAAATTTAATTATCTTACAAAACGGAAATTTGTCAATATACATATTACTTCCGCTGTCGTTAATTGTATCCCAACTTCCAATATCTTTGAAAATGGAACTTCATATTATTACTTGAAAATCTAAAGTCGTTAAATTCAAGAATGTTTAGTGAATATTTCCGAACAGTCATGATTGGCGTTTCAACAAATTAGATTCAGCTTTACAAAAAGAGCGCTGGAAAGAATTCTGAAGAAGTTGGAAAGTCAAGATCTCTTGTGAAAAGTTTAATTGAAAAAAGCAACAACTTCTCTCATGCGAAAAAATAAAAAAGGAGAATGTGTGCAGCAACTAAAGCGCTATGATGGGTCGAGTTGGAAAATTATTACCTAGTTATCGGTTTAATTTTGACCAAATAGGTATTTAGAGCTATTCTGGGTTTAAACATTGTATACGTCACAAAAAGCAGGTTATATTTATAGACTTTTAGTCATTTTCAAAAGACCGAACAATTAGAAGCATATCCATTATTATTTAAGCATACCAGTGCCGCTTCTTATTTATTATTAGTTGCGTTTAATAATCTACTGTAGAAGACGCTGACAGTTGGTAAGCTAAGTGACAGATTTGACAGTTGGCAACACTGGTGACAGATGACAGAAGCAGCATGGCTTAAAGGTGGAGATGGCCGGTCATCTTGAAAATGGGCTTGCCATAAGATCAATTAATAAAATTTTCCCACGCTCAGGTGTCCCATACTCTACTTTTATGGCCAAAACCCCAAGGATGTTCACATATTTTTGATTTTTCAATAAAAAATTAAAATGATTGGCAACTCCGAATTGTATATCCAATCAAACTTGACCAGTTTGATTTGATGTATCTTTAAATGTAACGCATAATGTTTGGAGGCGCATTGATATAAAAAAACACATATAAACAGGATCGGTTTTTCTTCCATTTCGCTTTAATTTGCTGAAAAATACTAAATTGATGGCGTATTGGAAAATTGTTTTATTACTCTATTTAAACGCTTAATGAGCTCATAAATATGCGCTTCTTTATGTTCTAAATAAATAAAAATCCCAGTCACTCAAACGATAAATTTCGTCTATGCTCTATTACCATTTATTGCACATAAAAGGAGAAAATCAGAAGCGCTATGTGAAAAATAATTGGTCAATTATCTCGTCAAGTATTTTTCGAATTTTCCGAGAGTGTATTTCCGCCAGTACGGTCTAATTAAGATACAAAGTAAGTATTTAACAGTTTCTGTTTTCTCTAGCAGGAACAACGTTTCAGCGAGATTAAGTATTAGTCGTTTTAATGAAATTATAAGGAGAGTGAGAGGATCTTCTGGTAATATAAAAGCAATTCTTTAGCCTTATCGTCTTCCTCGCATCGCACACCTCCTGGATTAGTGGTAAAGCATAACACACCTTATTACCAAGGGTGTAGACTTTTCTTATTTTTTGGAGGAGTAATCGATTAATATTCTATATTGTTCAAACTGTTTAAGGTTTTCTATTACAAAAGTTTGAATTCCATGCATTCTTCCTCAAAATAATAATATCTATATATCCTTTTTGCATCTAATAGATATAGGACATGTCAAAAAATAAGTATAGTCGAACTCAATCCTTTATGAGAATGAAAAAACAGCAAAGGATTACCGCCAATAGAACAAATGCTCATGAATCTGGACATTTTTGAGCACTTTAAAGTCGAAAACACGGTACACTGTCCATATACATAAAAATAAAATAATATTTTGGCTATTAGCACCACTGTGCAAAGATTCAATAACCAACTTAGCTGGATATCGTTATAGGGGAGAATGGCGTATAATTATTAATTATGAGTTTAATATGAATTTACATTTTAATTTCTATAACGCATATTAGATTTGAATTACTAATTAAAATTTTGTCTTAAATTAATTTAACTAAACTGTGGGGTGTGAGGTTACACTCATAAGAGGCGACAATGGAAGTGTGGTTATAGTTTTTACATTTTCAATTCCAAAAACAAAATTCTCAGATGTGCAGACAGGTTACTTTGGCGGCTTGTAGATGTGCCGACAAGTGGCTTTGTCGGTATTAGCGGCATGTAGATGTGCCGACAAGTGGCTTTGTCGGAATTAGCTTGTAAAAAGCGGGATCATTTTGTTCTGCAATTAAAGAAGGAAGTAGGAAGTAGGAAGTAGTGAGGAAGTAGTGAGGGCTAGGAAAATATTCATACAGTGATACACTGTGCTTGTGGTCGCACTTGATTTTTGATTTAGTGAATAGTAGGTGGTAGGTGATTCGTGGCGTTAGTTTATTTCAATTAATTATTCTTGGCTTCCGTGTATATACATACTTTTTTTTATTTTAAAACATTGTTACAGTGTACTTCTTATTTATTTATTCGGTGTCAATTTCAATATGTTTCGTCCTTGGGAAAATACAGTTTTTTTTAAGTGGATCTAAAGAATCGGAACAATCACTAAATGATATTCCAATGGATTATGTGGTGTCAGGTTGTAGTCCCAAAGATTCCTGGCATCAAAAAGGGGCCACGAGGTATTGCGCCTTCCGCCCTATTTTTGTGTATTTAACCCCATAGAATTAATTTGGGGACAACTTAAAAAAAGAATAAGGCGTCATAACGTGTTTCCCAAATTTGATGGGTTGATAGCATTGAGATAAAATTTTAATTAGCAACGTTTCTGAATCTCACAAGAGATCAGAAAATGAAGCTATAGGCCAGGTGAAGTGGTCAACCTCTATTCAAATCTAATATGCGTTATAGAAATTAAAATGTAAGTTCATATTAAAGAAAGTTACTCAATATAGAAATTTTACGCAAATTACCCCTAACGATCTCCAGTAACTTGGTTATTGAATCTTTGCACAGTGGTCCTAATAGACAAAATATCATTTTATTTTTATGTATATGGACAGTGTACGGTATTTTCGACATTAAAATACTCAAAAATGTCCAGATCAATCAGTATTTCTTCTATTGGCGGTATCCTTTGCTGTTTTTATAGCGTTTTTTCTTTCTCATAAAGCGGTGGGTTCTACTATACAAAGAACATAACATTGGATAAACAAAATTAAAAAGACATTACAGATTGTCTTTAAAATTGTTTATACATATCAATACTTTTTTGCCAAGAATTCCGATATGTACAAGAAAAGTTATTTTTAAATTTGTTTAGGTTTTTCTCATTCCTTAGACAAATGGGCAAATTGTTCCAAAATCGAATACCTCTATAGATGGGGCTCCTTTCAAAGCCTGTAGTTTTGTGTTTAGGAGATCGAATATAATCGGCCCCTCTGGTGGAGTAATCATGAAAATTGGAATTTACAGTGAAAGCATTATAGTTATTTTATTAGAGCTTCAATTATTACTGGAAATTATTTCGAGGACACGAATATTTTGAAAATTCTCCCGAGTCAAAGAAGAGGAGGTACTTCCAGGTAGTAATTCAAAACGTGGGAGATTCGGTACCACCAAAGTAATATAAAAACTTATAGCATGACATTTATGGCACAAATGAAACGTGTTCCTTGAATTTTAGTTACATGAAATAATTAAAGACAAATTAATAGAACCTTCAGCAGTTCATTTAATTTTAAGTTTTGCTACTAAAATTTACCGAAAATATATTTTTTGCAAATATTCGTGATGATAGGGCCATTTTTTTTTAATTTATAATAATTATATTGAGTCTCCACATATACCCAAAGAATATGTTCCTAGGAGTAGTATGAAATAAACATTTGATGGTCTATTCTATTAGCTGTCAACCAATCTGTATTATTACAGTGAACGGAAGGGTGTATTTTTATAATTTTTGTTTGTCAGGAGGATTTGACAGAAAAACAATCGCTATAATCACGCCGAGGGTACCCAGAAGGAAAATACTTCCGCAAAGTTTTGTGGTTGCTATAGTAACGAGCTGAAACGGAAGCTTCTTATTGGTTTAAAAATGATGGTGTGAAATTTTCTTTGTAATTTCAGGACTATACTTTCAAGCTGACATTCCTTTTATCGAAAAAAAAACGGTGGTTCGTATTTAGCATAGACCTCATTCAGAAGTATCAATATTGGTAACAGTTAAAGTGATTTCCTATATAGTAACCAGTTCACAAAATTATGCAGGAAATTTTGTTGATCCTTAAACAAATTTAAAAGCTGCCATGTTTTGTAGGTTCGCGTAATTGTGGTGAAAAATTTGGGCTAGTTGCTACCTTCCCTTTGTTGACGCTCCTGGTTATCCGCGGCAACTTCTTCAACACCATAAAAAATAAAACTCATCACGAAGCAAATCCGGCTGAAAATGCAATGCAAATGAAGCTTGCACGTTAATTTTCACTCCTGTCTTATACCGTTATCTTGAATGGATATATATGTGCAGGTTCAGATGGAATTTAAACTTCGGATTTTCACTGCTTACCAGGCGAAAGGTGAACAGGTATGCTGGGGTCGAGTTCAGGAAACACTAACTTTTGGTTAAGTGCCTGAAAAACCGGAAAATGCGGAAGGACACTATGGTGATTTCATGATCCTCGAATAATGAACAGACAGAACGAATTTAAATATTTCTGTATGAATTTCGTGTTTCCATGATTTGATTCGAATACAGCGGTTCGCTCAGGGGAGTTGGAGAGGTTGAAGTTTAACTAAAACCGTTACTAATAAATATGAATTAAACTATAAAACGATTTAAATAATAGTCACAGTCACATGTGATATAAACGAGAAAATTTAGAAATTATTAAAACTTTTGGAGTGAACAGACACGTTATGTTATGTTTTTAGGCCCAAATTACAGCAAGTCCACCATATACCACCAGAGATAAATGAAGAACTAGAAACTCAAAAATACTCTTCTGCATAAAGTATGTCATCAAGGTTTAAATAATAAAATCTTCCTCCTTACTAGATCGATCTTCTGAAATCTTACCTATCTAAAAGATAGATTTAAACCAAATTCAATGAAAAAATATCTGAAAACTTTCCAATAACTTCATGGGTTCCGCAAGGCAGTTTTCTGGGTCCAGTGATCTATGTTCTATAAACAGCTGCTTTTCCACTGACATAAAACGCTAAGGAAACGTTTGCTGACTAATTAAGATCACCAGCCAGAATAAGCATATCCAATACACATAAATCCACTTGAATTAGCTTGAACAATGACTTCAACAATGAAGAATTAAAATAAACGAAAAGAAATATAACGTTAGTCTTTGCAAATAAACCTGCCTAACAGTTGCATTCAATAATTTAACTATTTTTGCAAATGGGAAGTGCTAGATACCTATAATTGCGTCTAGATAACAAATTAAGATGCAAACATTGAATGAAGAAGACAACTTTACAAAGAAACCAATTTCCAACTTGCATTGGGGGTTGTAAACCCATCACTCATCAGTCAGTCAATAAATTATAATTATTTTAAAACATTTCATGCACTAGTAAGATAATTGCAGCGAGTTTATCATGTAGGACTGCGTTAAATATGTCTATTTTAATTAAATTTGACTTGAAGTAATTATTAAACATAACCAAATTCAAGTTAAATGCATAATCCATGTCCTCTTATTCTATGCAGTAAATCAGAAATCTCATGGGAAATTATGACACCGCAATATTCAAAAAAATTCATAAATAAAATTAATTAACATATGTTATAAAAATGTTAATGGCACAGGTAAAAAGTCAGAGTGTAAATATATTTTACATTTAATTATTGATGCATTTCACTCACGCCACGTGAGGACAAAGGAAATAAAGGGAATATCTTACCTCTAATAGAGCGGTGACGAGGGTTAGCCTCCCTTATGAATTACGTAAAATAAAGGGCATAGCCCATACAGCTGCGTAACTTCCTAACATTTTGGTCTGTTTTGGGAAAGTTATTTTGGCGATTAAACAAGTTACTCAAAATCAGATGAAGGATTATTTTGGGGATCTTGTTAAAATTTCATCCCCAATGATTTGTCGCCGGGTTTTAAGAGTAATTTGTCTTTTAGTTGTATTAATCTATAAATATATCTATTTGCTTTAAATATTCTTTGAAATATAAATTCATTATAGGGTTTTAGGGGAACCTGACACTAAAAAATTTGACAAAAACCGTTATTTTTAAATAGAAGTTTTACTATTCAAATTGGTAAAAACAATAGTAAACCAAATGTTAGTCCAAAATGGCAGCACTCGGTATTCAATGTTGTTATATGATGAAATGAAATAACTCTGCTGAAAAATCATGTTTTTTTTTAAAACTACATGCACGAACATTATGAAATTGTATGTGTTTAAAAAAAGGTAATAAACAGTAAATTTAAAAATATAGAAAAAAAATGTAAAACTTTCTCGTTGTATTAAAATTATTGCTATTATCCTATGTCCCTATTAGTCCAAGAAATGAAGTAAAATCTTTCAGCAGAAACTAGTAACTGAACAGATCGACTTGAAATTTTTTGCCAATTGTAAGGAAATGTCTCTAGTTCAGAAGTAGAAAACTTTCGTTAGTGGCGTTTTGGGTGGGAGGGGGGGGGGGGGGGGGGGTCATCAAAAATTGGGGGGAAAAAAGAAAAAAATACGTAGTGCATAAATGCGTCTTGCTTCTTCTTGAGAATTGCACCTAGCTTCTCCGTACAATAGAAGCATATCATAATATTGACGCACTGAATACATATTAAATCACTTATTAATTAATCACACAAATCTAATAAAACAAATAAATCACTAGGGTGTTCTAACGACGATACCGATTTCTGAACTGAGTAATTCCACATTCCAGCGTGAAAGAAAAAACATCACTTTTTCTGTTACAATTATTGTAGTAAATAGCGGAGCAGAGTTGTCAAGTTACGCACATTTCAATATCTGTTCATGTTGCTTTTAAAAAATATTCATTTTTTTTGGTTTAAATTAATGTTGAAGTCCAATTAGACGATTAACTAATGAACTGATAATAAAATAGTTGTTATTCGTGCATGGATTTTGTATGTCACACATCCAAACTTTAATGTTAAATTTTTCGAAAAAGGATAGGTTTTACGACCTATGTTGTAATAAACTTTTTTGCAAGTCATAAGACAGAATCATCGGTTGAAGTTACGAGACTTATTTACCTAACACCCTGTATACTAGTAAATATTATTTTTTTCGTTCTTATTTTTATCATCAATTTGTTTACACTGACCCACATCTTCTGCTCGACTAGAAGAAGTTTCTTTCTTTACTTCTCTAAGATCGCAACAACCTTCGTTGTTTTTAGTTTTCAATTATATTTTCATTTGGTTTCGTTATTTCTGCTTTTGCAGGATCCCTTTCTGGAATGAATATGGAAGCGGAAGACTTTTTTTCCTCCCTATCTGCAATGCCTGTAAGAATATGCAGCTTGACATCTCCATAGATGATCCCCGTAATTAAAAAAGCATATCACTCTAGTTTTAGAGATGTAGATGTAAAAACAGGGGTGGCCCTACGGCCTATTTCCACTGCGACCTTTGCAGATCTATTGTGTCTCCCCTGATAATTAGATGACTTGCGCGAGCTTCGTCCTTTTAAGTATGGTTAGGATCCCTGACAGTGGCTCTTCAACATAGCTCTCTGCCTCTGGGTATTCCGTTCCCTTCTGTGAAAACCTTGTCCTTGCTATTCCATCGCATTCGCATAGAATATGAATTGAGGTTTCTACCTCTGTCTGGCAAAACCTGCATGTGGTTTCTTCTGCCAGACTTATGTTTTTCATATGCTTGTTGAGTTTACAGTGTCCTGTAAGCATGCCTACTATTGCTTTTACGGACCTTCTGTCCTTGCTTAGTAGGTCTGCCGTGAGTGTAGGCGATGGTTTCTTGAGAAACCTTTTTGCCTGCCTCTGTCCTGGGGATTGTTCCCACCAGCTTTGGGCTTGTTTTGCTGATTGCTTTTTTAACTATTTTTGCTATACCGCAGAAGGGTTCTGGACCATAAAATGCCATTCACGAGCCTTGTCTGGCCAGTTCGTCGGCTTTTTCATTTCCTCGATGCCCTTTGTGTCCTGGAACCCATGCCAGGGTCACTTTCTTGCGGTTAGCTAGTTCATTCAGGGCACAGGCACAGTCCCACACAAGTTTGGAGTTTACTTGGGTGGCCTTTAGTGCTTTTAGTGTTGCCTGACTGTCGGAGAATATAACAACGGACTGACCTATGCTGTCTTGTCTGTTTATTTCTCCTATGCAGAGATGTATTGCTGCTACTTCTGCTTGAAATACTGTGGTGTCTTTTGACAGGCTCACCGGGATCATTATCCTTGGTTTTTGCCCGTATATTCCGGCTCCGACTCCTTCTTCGGTCTTCGAGCCGTCTGTGTACCAGATTGTTGCTGCACTGATGGGTGCTCCTCCCTCCCAGTGTTCTCTCTCCAGTACTTTTACTTCGTATTTCCTGTTAAAATTGTATTTGGTTACCATGGTGTCGCTGGGCATTCATGTAATTGGATCCGCCCTTAGCTCTTCTTCTAACCTTTGGTAATCCATACCGTGAAGTTTGGTGATGGGTCGTAATCCTTGACCGATCTCGCCTCTCCCCCAAGCTAGTTTTATTAGAGGAGAAACTTTAACAGGGTCGGTATTTTCTATTTTGATTGTGTTTATAACAATTATGTAAATCACTATAACATTTAATTTTTTTCATATATTTTTTCTATTATTTGATACATAACTACAGATATTTAATTTAAAAGTTTTAAAAATTTTATATATTTTTTTTAATTCGACATTTTCACATCCATTTTAGCAATGACAAAAACACCAAACTAATCTCCTGAAAATCCGATAAAGAACTTTTCCTCGTGTTCGGGATCCTCTCAACTCGCTCGAAATCTAAAATTGATCCCACAATGGCCCCTAATTAATTATAAAGAGAGCGTTTCAACAGCGACAGTAGATTTAATTGAACAAATCCCTCCTTCTTCAAAACCCAGCTTCGCCGGAAACGATGTTCTTATTTGTGCAAAAACAAAAAAAAATTCTAGTTCCAGTTGTAATGAGTAATTAAAAATCTTTTTTCTAAAATTAACAGGAACCTTTTGTTCTCGATTCGTGGCTAATTACGCGGCCAACTAGAGTGTTTTATTTTTCATTGAGCGCGCCAGAAAGTCTGTTGGAAAGCTCGGAAAATGCATCTATTTTAGAGTGCTCAGTAACAGCTGTGGTAGTTTCGAGGAAAGGTTGTTACGACGGCTAATTATACACTTCATTATTATATTTCAACGATTCTCACACCGAATTCTCCAAAATTATTTTATAGAGACCGTTTAAACTATTTTCTGTTTACTCCTTTTATTTTCCTTATGTTCACTGCAGTTAAGGGTCAATGCTCCTTAAAAGTTTGGTTCAATAAAGTTCCAAAATTAAAGACAGCGAATCATATCTGGAACATAAGCCAGAGGGAAACAAAAACTCATATATTTAATGAAGACTCGTGTCAAAGTCAAGAAGAACGATTGACAAGATCATTGTGAGTGGCTCAACCAGGGCCGATCAGAGAGGGGGGGCAGCGGGGGCAGAATCCCCAGGGCCCTATTTTTACGGTTATTATGCAAACAATAAATTTCCCTTTTATAAAAGAGCCTCAATGAATGAAATTAATGTAGTTTTAGGATCACCCACTTTCAGTATATTTTTCAGTTAATCAATTCGATTGGAAAATATATTCTGGGGTTTCTTCTCAGTTAATATTTGGCTTTTGTAAGTTTACATAAAAAATCCATTAAATAAGTAGATTTTCTTCAACTAAATTTCCTATTAATGAAAAATATTCGAGAACCTAAACTATTGCAATATAAGCAAGCGTCATATTCATCTATCCTGTGTTCAATGCCCAATTTTAGTATAGTTCCCGGAGATTTCTTTTCTATTTTAAATGAAAATTTCCATTTCCGGGAAAAAATCTAATTATGTTGATGGACAAATATCAAAATCAATACTTTATTGTCTGAAGAAATAAAATGGTAGACACACGGAAAACAATAAAACAAAAAACGAATAACAGAACCGGCCGGAAGTTTAAATTTGACGTGTGGAAGGGGAAAATGGCCCATTGTCTCACAAAATGTGTTTCTTTTCATTACCTACAAAAATGATCCGTATCTTTTTTGTCAAAAATTTGATACTTTTCGACAAAACGCACCCCCATTTTTAGCTCCTGCCCTGCATTTAGAGAGCACGCTCAATAAATCACGTAAAAATTAATATTTTTTCATGATCCAAAGTTCAGATGAAAGAAGAAAACTGTAGCTATAATCTCATGTTACTTTTTCCTTTTATCTATTTCTCTGGATTATTGAAAAACCGAGCCAAAGTTTGTTTTTGCTCGATATTTTGACCCTCCTATAAATTTATTCATATTTTATCAAGACTAATTTCACCGAATTCTTTTGGATAATGGGGCTTTGCAAGGTGTTAAATATATTCAGAAAGACTCAATAAATTATTTTTGTGTATTTTCATAAACAATATGTTTTTTAGTGCGTTTTTTTTGGATTTCCGGAGTTTTCGAAAATGCTCTGGTCTATCGGGAATTAATAGATAATCAAGAACCATATCGGTTTTCAACGCACATCATTAGAAAGCTTAGCTTGTCCCATTGTCGATGGCATTATAAAATTTTCCCAATTTTCTGTTGAATTGGTGTGGGGGCCCTGCTCAGCTCTGGGCGGCCCTGGGCTCAACACGCAATTTTAAAACATCTCAAAGATATGGAAATGATTCAGAAGCAAGGAAATTGAGTGCCATACGAGTTCAAACCGAGAGATGTTGTTTGCTTTTGAACAGTTGTTTGAAAGACAAAGACGGAAGAGATTTCTGCATCACAGTGTGACTGGAGACGAAAAATGGGTTCATTATGATAACCCCAAGCGCAGAAAATCACGGGCAGTAGTATTACATAACTTAAAATGATCCACGGATGTTTTGCCGCCCACTTGCAGAAAAGCAGACGCTTTAAGAAATATCTTTCAAGTTTTTTAGTGCCTCTGGATAGAAATTAGATACCGGGAATAACTGTGTAGCTAAACTAGTTTATTAATCTTCTTAGAAAGTTAAATAGATTTTATAGTTTTTTATTACCGGACAGTAAAACAGTACATACAACTTTTTATTATTTTCTTGGCATGAGAAAAGTTTTATTCACTATTTACAACACATTTATTTTATCTTATGCCTTACTTAGGCACTACTTGTGATAAAACTCATTTAATTGTTAACTCACAAACTTTTATACTTAAAACGGGTGGGTCATTATGCTGCCGAGTCGCCGAGAGTTTAAATTTTAACTGCTCTACTCGATACAAGTCAATCAAGTGCTTGTTACACTTCTCTTTATACCAACTCGCTTATAGTATGCACTTTTAAACTAACTGTAACAAATTTCTTATAAAATTTAAATAAAAAATAGATATTAAAAGTAATCTAGTAATTTAGTACATTTTACAAGATTTCGGATACGATAGTTTTCAAAACTATTGCTTGAGAATATTTAAAAACTCCGAAGACTATCGAAAAACGTTCCCTAGTAAATCGCAAAATAGTCTATTACTAAAGTATTTTAAAATTTTTGACTAGTTGACCGATCAAATAAATTTAATTTTAACGTAAATACACGAGAATTTGTTTGATTCATGTTTAACGAGTTTCGATTTTATTTTAAATGTCAAAGTATGGGCAGTCAGGGTTGAGGGGCGAAACCTAAAATTTAATCAATAACAGTTTTAAACTTCTCCCTTGATATCCAAATCAACGAGTTATGTTGATAAATAAATTTTACTGACCATTGAAAGTTATTGAAATTGATCGGCTTTGAAATTAAATCACATTGTGCGGCATAACATTGTTTTTATATTGATGAAGAAAATATAGGACAAAAATATTTAAAAACAAAATTATACAACGAAAATTAATATCTCCCAATAAACAACGTTTTATTAAAAAAAAAACATCACAAAAGAGTATATCCGGGAAAAAATGCCAAAGTAACTTTTTTCAAAAACAAATAAATCAGAAATGGTGAATTTGAAAAATGCAGATCTCAAACAGTTTAAAGTACAGATATTTTGAGAATTTTTTCAATTTTTTTACGAGGAAAATTAAAATCCCACATTAAAAAACAAAGAGGCACTTTTGGATTAAATATTTATAGACAATATTAAAATTTTGGAAAAATAAATTATTGAATAGGAGGCAAAACAAACAATCGTTTTTCTTCGGATAAAAATAATTGGAAGTTGTGAATAAAAAAATACAAATGTCAAATTAAAAAAATATTCAATAGACCAGTCTATGAGCTAGTACTTTACTATACTTTACTATTTTTCCTTTAAATCAATAATTTGTTGATTTGAGTTATAACTAATTCCTATCTAAATCGGCAAAAAATGCAGGTCTCATGTCTGTGAAAATTCGATCTTCCGAGATATTTACAAGAAAAGTTAAGCTTTTAGTTTATTTCCTAACAATGGCAGACAACACAGAGATCATATAACCTGTTTCTATAGTAAATTTTTTATTATATATTTTGTTATGTCATTTTGAAAACGATTTTCATTCAAGAAAGACAAAACGTCAATTAAAGTCCCCTTTTTCTTTAAAATAAGTGGTTTTATTTCCATTAGAAGAGAAACTGATAAATATTAGTTTAATTTATCAGTTTTTGGCATTGTCAAAAGTAGTTAATTGTCAATCATCGATCATCGATGGAAATCACATCATATTTTTGTGCGAGGGATGTTCCAAAGCAACGTTCAGTAACGTAGTCGCGATACATAATGTTGGTCTAACAGTGGCCGGCGAAAACGTTGGTGGAGTGATGATGGAAAATTGTCATAAGAAAATAATCTATTTTTGTAAATATCAACGTCAAGGTTTGACTTTATATAATTTCGCCATAATAACCTACACATTTTGACAACTACTGACACGCACATCTCTGGGTAAACGTTAAGAATATGGGGCCGGCTGAGATTTTCATGAAATTTTCACAGATGCTATAAAACATGATAAAATCAATATAGCAATAGAAATTTTTGCGCGGAAAAATATTTTTCACATTTTTTTAAAAAAATATATATATTGGGATACTCACTCACAAGACAAACAAATTCAGTGCGTTGAAACGATTATTTAACATATTTTTCCGATACAAACGCATAGGTACATAACTTTTCTACAGGTGCCCAAGTAGCAATTTATAGCCAGAATAAGCCTGAAAAGTATTAAAAAATGATAAAATGATCATTTGACGGACATAAATAATTTGCTTGTCAAATGACAGCCATCTCATAAATTCAAAGTTGAAAATACAACGTTGCCAATTCAATTTCAGAAATCATGGATTTAGGTAAATATTTAATGGAACGTTGAGTAACACTGTTAAAATGGACACTTGTCAAAATGTGCTAAAAATATGTGTAATAGTTTTGGTTTTACTCATCTTTTTCCGAGTTAAATATTCATATGTCTATGTTAGACTTTAATATTGAAACTCGGTTTGTTAAATTTAATAAATTTTCGGGCAAATATCGATTTGGCGAAGAACATCGTGACTTTTTTTTAAATGAAAAATGCAAATATTTCTTATCGTTATACAAAATGCATGATAGAATCAAAAAATTTTGTAGGTCCAGATATTTTCTTATTATCTGAAATTCCTATAATATTGCACATACCTCTAACAGCAAGAGTGACTTCAAGACACTTGAAGGAACTTGGAGAAACTTGCAGAAAGTCAGAGGAACTCAAAGTGATTCAGAAAAACTCGGAGGAACTCTTGGGGAAGCTTAAAGAGCTCTTTTCAAATAGCAACTCTTGTACATTTGATCACCCTCTGAGCTATTGTAAAGAATAATTTACTGACCTATTCCACTTGATCTTAAAATTTGAAAATCTTTATTATTATATAAATTGTTAGTCTTATAATTTAAAAAATTATAAAGCACTACCATCTACCGCGATTAAATTAAAAAAATTTAGGAGAAACCAATTACTTTTTATAGAAAAGTTTTATCCTTAACGAAAAGATGGCGTCACTTAAAACGTATATTAAAAATCAATAATACAAGACTGCCTCGATTCATGAATGAAGGGTGTACTTTTTGAATGGAAAAATTAATATTTACTCGTAATTCTGAATTTTAAGTGACAGCGGAAAACAAAATAGTTTTTCAGTATATTATTTAAAGTTACAGTTTAAACTTTACTTAAAAAATATTATTGATAAAGAACTTGCATACAATTTATCAAATTTAACAGCAGCAAATTTGAGATTGATACGACCACGCACAAAAAAAATGTTGAAAACGCATTCCGATACTAACCTCGTATAACAAAATAAATAATATCTTTCTGTGTCGAGGCAAAATAATTTTGTATTTTATTAAGTTATCAAATGGTCTAACCTACATTTTGCAAGAAAAGTCGAATAAGAGCAATTTTGTATACAAAAACAAAATATTATAGGGTTTGAAAATCTAGCTTTAACAAAATTAAAAATTGAATGAATATCCAACTGACTCTTGATGCTAACTGCAATCATATTTGTTTTGATTGATCGATTGATTGATTTTTTTGTAATCTCAAACTTTCCTACGTAGTATAAATTAAAACTACTCAAAGGTTTGAAGGTATAAATTTCTCATAAAAAAAATATTACCAATTACCAGATTGGTAATTTTTATAGAAACGTTTATTGTATAAAAATCTGCCCACGAGGTTAGATTAGTGGATGAATGTTAACATGGTTCAGTATGTTCGATATGTTGAATCCGTATCTTTATCAATATCAGAAGTGCCACACGGTTCTCACCTTGGTCCACTGTTATCAATGGCGGCTCCAAGGGGCGTAATAAGAAGATATTTCTCACATCTGCGCAAACCAAATTTTAATTTTTTTGAATTTTTTTTGTAGATTCTAGGTCCATTTAAATCCTAAAAACTCTCTTTTTCCCCCAAAAATGGTAAAAACATTTTTTTTTTCGGTAATTTTGATATTGCCAATCGTTTCTTATACAAAATTTATTCTGCGTAAACCAAATTTATTTTTTTTTGTAGATTCTAGGTCCATTTATATCCTAAAAAACTCACTTTTTCACTCAAAAATGCTCCAAACATTTTTTTTTCGGTAATTTTGACATTGCCCATCGTTTCTTAGACAAAATTAATTTTGCGTAAACCAAATTTTAATTTTTTGAATTTTTTTTGTAGATTCTAGGTTCGTTCATATCCTAAAAAAACTCACTTTTTAGCTCAAAAATGGCCCAAACATTTTATTTTTTTTCGGTAATATTGATATTGCTAATCGTTTCTTATACAAAATTTATTCTGCATAAACCAAATTTTAATTTTTTTGAATTTTTTTGTAGATTCTAGGTTTATATCAACAAACTCAAAATATTAACCTTTTATACAGGGTGGTCCTTAAGTAATTGTACATAGAAGTATGGTAGATTCCTCACTTTAAAATATTACGATTTAACCCAACTTGCTCTAATAAAATGTTGCTAATAAGGAATATACAGGGTGTTAAAGATTAAATTTTAAGATTTATTTTTTGCAACAACTTTAGCGTTTTTGAATATTTATACATAAAACTTTGGACCTGGTGGTTTTTGGGCACGAGAAATCAGAATCTGGTACCTACTTCGACGTAATTTGTAGAGGGCGCTAGTTATGCCACATTTATGGCATACATGTGCGATAAACTTTTTTGTTCTTTAAGTTAGCGCTATTTTTGTAAAAGAATATTAAAGCTACGTTATTTTAGTAGACAAAAAGGATACTTGTTATTAATCTTAAAACTTAACGGTTTACGAGATAATTGGATTTTAGGGATCAGCTGCATGATTACACTGGTAGGCAAAAAAAAATTTTTTTCTGGTCCTGACACCATTCTTGCTGATTCTTATGTAAAATGATCTCCTGAATCCGAGTATGACCTCAGTTTCGCCCCACGACCCACTATTTTTTTTTTCATTCCTCCAAATTATCGAAAAGCGATAAAAACAGGTGGCCCCCGAAAACGGTGAGTGATGAGACAAGAAACAGAACTAATCTAGTCTTACCTTTAACTAGAATCAAAAAACAGAAAATTTTTAAATAAAACTTTTTAATTCACTCCCTGAAGTATTTAGAAATCAAAATATTGCTACATTCAAAAATAGACTAAAATCTATATTAATAAATAATCATCTGTACAGTATGGGCGAATTTTACCCCTTGGTGCAGAATAGAAATATCTTCTTGTAAGTGTTTACAAAGTCTTATACTTTTTTTAAACTAAATAAAGAACTGTTGAACTATTGAACTATTTTGATGTTCACAGATGATCGCAAATTGTTTAAAATTACTAATAACCTAGAAGTCTCTAAATTATTAAAAGCCCAAGCAGATGCAACCAAATAACCTTTTATGCTGTAAAGTCTTAAATAATTTTATAAAATACCAATTTTTTATTGGTTCATTTACTGCACAAACCAAATTTGATATGGAACAAAATTTCCTATAGTGTCAGTATCTTCTCCAGTGAAAAACAAAAGATTTTCGATAATTCTCTTATTTTTTACCAACAAAGCATTATTTCCCAACATATTTACAATATATATCTAATAAAATACAATTAGTTACATATGTCAAAGTTCAAGTTAAAAGGATGTGAACCGATTGATAACGAAATTGCATCCAAATGAATGTATTTTAATTATTTAGTTGTATATTTTGCATAGAAGAGATATGTGTCGGTGTAGATAAGAGAAACGAAGATGGCTAAAATTTGTGTATTCGTAATAATTCTTTGTTGTTTTTGGTGTACGGCCTTGAACTTGAAGTAAGCGTGTCATTTCATTAGTTCATTGATGGTTAATTGTTTATTTAATTTTATAGCTGCTGGTATCTCTAGTTTTACTTTTTTAATTTTAATAGTAAAAAGGTTATTAGACAAAATTACATTTTTTTCAAACAACCTGAAAGTATTTTCATTCGCAGGATTACGATTTTTCCTATAACTTATAGTGGTTTCTTGTATACTATTTCGAAAACAATTATCGTAAGAAAATCAAAACGTCAAATATTAAAATATTTTTTTTAAATAAAAGTAGCTTTAATTACCAATAATAAATAAAAATTTATGTGTTAAATTTAACCTCAAATTGTATCAGAACCATAAAAAGAAGAAAGCAAAATTTTTCAGTTATTTTTATGTACTCCATTTTGGTGTAGTCTAAAACGATTAAATAACCAGTTGAGAATACTCTTCTAGCCTTGCCATAGACCGAACAAATTGTGATGAAATAAACTATAAAAATTTCCAAATAAAAAAACTGTTAATAATTTGTTGCACACTAAATATAAGCTTAGAAACGTTTGTATACTACATTTTAATGCTCTATGTGAATATAAAATCAAAATTTTCATATTTTGGACGATAATTTGAAGGTGTTCCTGAAGAGGTACGGCGGGGCGCAGCAAACCCTAAGCTTACTCTTTGCTGCTCTATCAAAATGTGAAGTCAGAATTTTAAAATTCATAACACAAAAGAGCTACATACACACAGAGAACGAACTCAAATACCGAACAAATGGCTGCCGTTTTCCCATTTTTATTGTATATATTTATCTAACAGGAAGTTATCTAGCTCTGCATGAAGTTAATTATATTCGTTAGGGGCTGTTAAACTAATATTAATAAATTGTTTAATGACCAATGAATTACCATTAATAAAATAATATGCATAACCAAGAAAGTTACTTCAACATGTTGACCGATATATAATATTAAATTAAATTAATATTAACTTTAATATGAAATATTACATGCATCAATGGCGTTTATGGGACCAAACAGTTATAAAAGCGATAGAATTTGAGTTCTTCTGTGGCAAATCTAACTGCAGTTACATTGAACGAGTGTTGAATAATAAAGCAATTTTGTTTGTTATGAATTTAATACTATTTAAATTAATAGCATTGCTCAAAAAAAAATTAAAACAATGTACAGCCAAGCAGCCAAGAGAGAAATGTACACAAATATTACAAACAAGGACGAAACTGCGAAAGGAATAACAGGGGGAAGAAAATATAGTAGAGATCTGCAAAGAAACTTGAAGAAGAGCAAAGGAACATAACGAAGACATATAAAGACTGGACTAATTCGGAAAAACAAAACATTATGTAACAAAAAGTAAGAAACTAAGCCTATCGACCCCAGCAACTAATAATAAAAAGGGAAACGATGAAGAACAAAACATAAAAAGCGAGAATTAAAGCGAGTAACAAGGTGAATACCAATATCAAAAATAAGGACAAAGAAACAATAACAAAAAAACAAAAAGTAAAATAAAAATAAACGAAGGAATGTTACATTTCTAAATATAAAGCAGATGAACTATAGTAGAAGAAGTAGAAACAGAAACAGAAATTAGCGAATTAAAACACTCTATATGAGGCGCTTTGAAATTGCTTGTTAAGTGAGCATTTCAACGAAAAATAAAACAATAAATACTCAAAATAAAAATCAAGAGGTAAAACACAAAGTTGAAACCACCACTCACCACTTACTTGTTGCCGAATATTGTTTTATACTTAAGAATTTGTTAAATATATTACCGTTTAAATGTTTAGAGCAATCTTCTACAGTAAAAGACCGCATTGTTTGAACTTGTGTGTGATATTTTAGTGACAACCAGTACGTTTCAAAAAGTGGAGGATTTTTATTTTCTATGCCTCGAGTTCTCGTGTCTGGAAAGAACCACTATGTATGTATATCACTCCATGATATATCGATTCCTGCTAAAAGTAACATAGAAATACGAGAAAAGGATCGTCATGCTATTGTTAACAAATCGATGGATTCAGGTAAGATCGTAGTACTAAAATGTTTTAATTTTTCTCGCAAAATTTAGTCCAAAAACCCAAAAAGGAAGCGAATTCTGAGAATAAAGCTAAAATTGATTTAATTTTTATGACTGTCTATTAGAAAAAAAAAGATATTATAGCACGTCCCTCAAAAAGTGTTAATATGCGGTATTGTTGCTCAATTAGCCCATTTTCTTATTTAAAAACGCAGTGAGTAATTGCTGCAATAGAATAGTAGAAAAATATTTGGAAACGCTCAACTGGGATTTTTTACCGCACCCGTTGCATTCTCCAGACAATGACCCTTCTGATTACTGGTTACTCCAAAAGATACAGCTTGATTTGACAGACCACTTCTTTCGCAAAAATCGAATTTTTTTCGAAAATTGCCTGGGAGGAATAAGAAAGTACTAGGCAGCCATGGAAAATACTGTAATTGATCTATACGAAGGTGGAATTTTTTGAACCATAAAAATTCCAAAAAAGGAGCATGGGAGTTACAAAACTGCACAAAGGATGTGAAATCACACAAGCTCCTCAAGAACAAGGACATTAAAAATGTCCTACACTGCACCAGCGTCTGGACTTCAACAACTACTCCTTGGGCTATATGCCCCACCAGGTATTGAATTACGAAAGTCCAGACGTGATTTGGTGCCCGACCAAGTCGGGGCTTTAACCCAAAGACTTCGATTTTGTTATTAAAGGAGCTTGTCATTCTTAGACCGGTTTCGGCATTATTGTGCCTCATCAGTAAGAAGCAGCTCCTATCACATCCTTTGTCACAACCTTTGTACAGTTTTGTCACTTCCATGGTCCTTTTTTGGTATTTTTATGTTAAATAGGGAAATTGCCACCTTTGGTTTATCAACTAAGTTGAAAACTATCGTCGACCACCCAACCAAAACACAATTGTAACACACTCTACGCGCGGGTCGCCAACTATGTTGGCATCATCAGGAGTTGATGATAGACTCACATCAGAGTCTATTATTTGGGTTAAAGCCCCGACTTGGTCGGGCACCAAACCACGTCGGGACTTTCGTAATTCAATACCTGGTGGGGCATATAGCCCAAGGAGTAGTTGTTGAAGTCCAGACGCTGGTGCAGTGTAGGACATTTTTAATGTCCTTGTTCTTGGGGAGCTTGTGTGATTTTATTTCACATTCTTTGTGCAGTGTAATTGATCTGTTCATTCATTCAAAACACGGACCAAACTAATTTGTACTTCCAATAAAAAAATTATTCTTTTAAAATTATTGTTATTCTTTCTGTATAATTTTAAGGGACTGGTTTATAAATGAAACTTTTTTTTTACAGAACATAGTTGTTTCGAAATATTCGTTCCGAAAACGAACGTTCAAGAACCGCATTTAATTAATGTAAAGGTGCAAGTTCAATCCGAAGACTCTTTGTATTCTGCACACAATTTAGATCCCATTCTAGTTTATCCAAATAAATGGACTAAAACTTTCATAGACACTGACAGAGGAATTTATAAACCGGGAGATAAAATTAGATTTAGGATATTGGTTGTGGATGAAAAATTTATGCCCGTTAATTTAAAGGTTTGTATTTTACTGGGTGTCCCATATTTATTCACATTTTAGCAGCATGATTGATTGAAGCATTCTCTAAAAAAAACAGGTCAGTACAATCGAGATATTGATAAACCTGGACTTTATTTTGAAAATTATTGGAATTAGTGCAGACGAGATAGGTAGGTAATTTAAATGCAAAAACGTAAAATAATTTTCTGCAGGGTTTTTATGATTAGAAGAGAGGTGCTAAAGGGTTAATTTGAGGGTGGTTAAAAGTGGGGCAAAATGGTATTTTGCGATTTTCCGCGAAACTTGACGTCTTATCAAAAAATATCCAATGACAAAGTTATAGGTCTTAAATAAATGTACAACTTCTATGCGAGTCATTTTTTACCACAACCTCAAAATTTTCGCCGAAAATGCAAAAAATTAACGAAATTTTTTTTCTAGTTTTTTTATTTTTAATTTCCGCAATAATAATTTAATTTTGATGAAATTTTGTGGAAGCATACCTACCCTTTTAGGAAAAAATTTTCAGATTAAAAAATCTAACGGTTTTTAGGTCAAAAACATTTTTTTTTTTTCAAAAATAAAGTTGGTTGGCAAAATATCATCGTCAACCCCTCTCAAATTAACCCTTTAGCACCCCTCTTGTTGGACGATTTTTTTACGTTCATTGTAAGCCCCTTTACCACTTCCAATCATAAAAACCCTGCAGAAAATTATTTTTTACTCTAAATCTAATTTGCCTACATTTAGTTTATCAGGACCAACACTTATTCTGTCATATTTCATCAGGTACGGGGTGGCCCAATAAGAATGACGTTCCCATTGTACAGGAACTGGACTCATAAGCGTTTGTTTAAATCACGGCTCTCACTCCCCCTGCCTCTCATATGACATGATGGAATTTTTTGTAATCTCTAATAAAATAAGCATTTTACTTTACGATGTTCAGTTACGCCATCTAGCGGTCGTCTTAGGATGCTCAAATGAATTCCCAGGTTTTTTCGTGGCTATTTTAGTTCTAGAAATATCCCTGCATCTGTACTTTAAACTGGGTACATCGAGCTGTTAAATATGGAAGTAATTTTATATTTCAGATTCCAAAAATTGCAATACGAAATCCTCTTGATATCGCTGTAGCTGTATGGGAGGACATTATTTTGGAAAATGGACTAGCCAGTCTAGAATATGAAATGGTTTACGAATCTCTAGTGGTAAGCTGTGATTTACATACAGATTTGAATTGAGATATTGAAAATATATGGTTTAGGATTTCTTTCATATAAAATATGCAATTTTTTTGGTTAGCACTAGATGATTGTAACAATAAACTTATGGGATGCGGGCAATATTTTTAGAGAAAAATAGAATTGAACGTTTATTTTTATTATTGTAATATAATATAAAAAAAAGATGGTAGGAAGTCATGACAACTTTTTTTTCTATATTTTTTTTTTAGGGAAAATGGAAGATCGAAACGCGTGACGAAGCAAAAACTTTTGAGGTTTCGAAATATGTATTGCCAAGATTTAAAGTCAATTTAAGAGCACCCCAAAGGATTTATTTTAAAGTAAAATCATTCAAAATTCACGTATGTGCTAAGTATTCATATGGAAGATACGTAAGAGGTCTTGCTTTTATAAAAGTTACTGATTCTCATAGTAATATGCGATCAATAAATAAACTAAAAGAGGTAAGATATATAATTTATGTATTTAGAAATTCGGTTTTCATCAAACGATTATATTTCTATCATCTAAAGCAGCGGTCAACCTTTTTTGGCTTGCGTTTTAGCGATTTATTAAAAAGTTTGCCATCAAATTTAAATTATCTAGAACTCCAGGGATAAAAAGAATATTCTATTTCCAGATGGAAAACGGTTGTGGGGAATTCACTCTAACCTCTGAAGATTTATCCCTAACAAGAAAGTTGTCAAGTACGGAAAACAAAATGTACCTACACATTACAGCGACCGTAACTGAAAAAGGCACAAACAAAATTGAAATTGTATTTGGAAAAATCATTGTCGACTTCCAACCTTACACCATGAAATTTTTCAGCGAGGCAATGTTCCAACCAGGTAATTGTTTACCTAAATAAATAATTTGTACATCATGTCCCAAAAATATTTGTTTTAATAAAAATTAACAATTTAAATACAACATTTTGAGTTTTCCGAAGTATAATAGTAGTCAATGAATCAGAAAAAGCGTTAAAACATTCATTTAGATAGTTTTTTAAATCCAAATTTAATATTTTGGAAAAGAAGAAAAAATATTGCAATTTTCAAGCTCGCTTTTTAGGAATACGTTATGAAAAAAATAATTTTTTGAAATTTTATTTTAGTATATGAAGAAACATGTAAAAATTGTTGCTTTTATCCATTTAAAAATAAATACTTAAAGTTTCCTCTCGCCTGAAAGGTCCCCATCCACTTTCATAAATTTCAGCAAACGCTATTGCCATTAAAAATGTCCTACACTGCACCATCGTCTCGACTTGAACAACTACTCCTTGGACTATATGCCCCACCGGTATTGAATTACGAAAGTCCAGACGTGGTTTGGTGCCGACCAAGTCGGGCTTTAAACCAAAAACTTCGATTTTGTTATTAAAGGAGCTTGCCATTCTTAGACCGATATCGGAATTATTGTTCCTCATCAGTAAGAAGCAGGCTAGCTCGACATCCTATCGCTAAAGGATGTCTGAAAATGAATTCGACTCGCCTCGTTCTTGATAAAAGTGTTTGCGTTAGAGCAAGTGTATCACGAACGAGGAGAGCCCAACGCCATCTTCACTTTCATAACAAAATCAAATCTTTTTTGAACCATGTCTTTGTTCTTGGTGTGATTTTATTTCACATCCTTAGGCAGTTTTGTTACGCCCATGGTCCTTTTTTGAAATTTTTATGGTTCAAAAAATTCCACCTCTGTGTAGCAAACGCTATTGTTTAATTAAAATTGGCTCTTGAGGATTTGGAAGTAAAAACCTTTATTTCGAATTTTTGGTGAAAATAAAGTTTGGTTTGATCAGATTATTTAGGCAAAACAAATTTAGTTCCCCTTGGAAATTAATAGATAATAAATATTTGAAATCGTTGAGTAATTAGCGTCCTTGCGTTAACAAAACAATTGTTTCATATCGTTGTAGTTAAGGAGTTTGATTTATCGTCCTAAAACCTCACAAACGACCATTCAGATATTTGAAATCATTATAAACTTAGTAGATTTTTTTTTTAATTATTTTATCTTATCTACATTTCTTTGGGATAATGTTTACAAATTATAAAATAAATCTCGCATCCCTAGGTCTACCTTACAATGGAAAATTGTCGTTCAGCAATGTAAACGTTAATTTGTCTCAAGAAGTTGTTCAGATATGCTACAACATTGCAATTAAGAAAAGTTGGAACTATGTCAACGACGAACAATGTTCAAACTTTACTGTTAATGAAGATAACGAATTGAATTTTCAAGTTTTGCCGATGACACGAAACGTTATTCATATTAACTTTTATGTAAGTATTTTGAAGAGTAGGAACTTTCCGTAATGACAGAAAAACTTTACTTAAGAGATTTAATACAATTATCTTTTATAGAAAAGTTAAAATTTTAAAGTGTATTATTGGCTTTTCCTTACCTTACTATTAATGGGTTATTTTTGGCCTCTTTTGTATGTTTTTTTTTATATGTAAGTATATTAGGTGTACAAGTTTGACGTTCTGTTTTTCCGAAATTTCGTCCCCAGTCATAATGATAGAAAGAGAGAACAAAAACAAATTCACACACAACGAAGGAAAGTTAACTTTTAGGGTAATAAATTATTATATGTATCTGGTTTGAGAGAATACTTGCGAAGAAGGAAATGTATAATCTCTATAACATTCTAACGAAGATGTAAATGCAATGATTAAGGCATCCAGACCTTATATGGCTGTTAAAGTAATTGCATAAATGGTACCTAGATGGAAGAGGAAGAGAGAATCCATAATGAAGAAATCTACAGAAATTAGCTTTCTTTTCAGGA
Source organism: Crepidodera aurea (assembly GCA_949320105.2). NCBI lineage: Eukaryota > Metazoa > Arthropoda > Insecta > Coleoptera > Chrysomelidae > Crepidodera > Crepidodera aurea. Next base: position 16,544,347 of record OX439473.1, read on the forward strand.
CCATCACTTTTTTATGTAACAACAAATGTTCCTAGGTAACTTTCGGGGAGTTTGGGGATCACTTTATTTTAATTGAGTCGCCAACTCTGTGCATATGTGATGAATGGATGAGCATATTTATTGCTATTAATCTATATAGACATATAAAAAAAGCAAATTAAAACATTTTTATTCTACTTTAAAGTTGTAATATTACTTTTTAGGCTAAATCTCTAAATCATTCTCACGCTGAAGACAGTTTTTTGGCAGTACGATTGTTTTCTGCTACCAATAGTTACATACACATTGAACAGAATGTTCAAAGGAAGGAATCTAATGAATGTAGGCCAGTACAACAATTTAAAATCAGTTTTACAACTGATTATTTGAAAGAAAATGAGAATATTACATTTTATTATATGGTAAGAACAATATATTTACTCCTGTTCAATTCATATTCCCGAAATTTTTTGTAATTTAAGTACTCTTAAGTAATAGAGGAGCATTTTTACTTAGAGTTTATATTTTTGTTTTAGATTAAAAGCGACTCCCAAATTTTTAAAATGAGAAAACTGAACTATACTGTTAAAAAGATTATTCCAAGCTATCTTCAGAATTTAAAAAATATCGTAGGGGAAAAACATAAATACACCAAACTGGGAACTCCAGCAGATACTTTTACCTTAAAGTTTAAACTAGATAAAAGAATTGTAACCAATTATCAATTTTTGGTATATTATGTCAACAAAAACGGTGAAACAATCGCAGCAAGTAAAATCATCGCAGTTGAACCCTGTCTTATGAAGGTAATGATATGAGAGTAGTAAGGAAATGAGAGATGTGGGATGGTTTAGCCCCATGAGAGAGGTCGTATGGTGCCGCGATAAAAACCATGAGAGAGGTCATATGGTGCAGCTGACAAGCCCAAGTTCATCTAATAAGCCCCAATAAGAAAAAAGCGATACATTAGGAAAAAGCTATTAAAAAAGAAGACCGTTAGATAAGAAAAAAAGCGTTAGTCACCCACCACCACCAATGTTCTTAAAAAGCGGGAGCGATCTAAGTAGAGCACAGATTAAAAATGTCTTTGGAAGCTGAAAATATTAAACCGATGTGTTTTTGGGTAAACGTTGGTTTACTTAAATGCATCTAATACTAAATTTTGGGCCCATGGGCTTATCACGTAATTTAAATTTTGCTCCATGTTGCAATTTCTGGAACTCGAAATAACTCTTTCGTCTTTAGTACTTTTTTTTTACTTTTTCGAGTCCGAATCTTCTAAAATCTTTCAGCCCAGTGGCGGGCTACGTTAATAGCGTTGTCCACATATCATCTATGGAACACGTTGCAGGGCACAGTATGCATCTCAGGATATGGTCCTCATCCTGCACTTCACCACAGTCGCAAAGATTTGATTGGTCTTCCTGTATGCTCCATCTGATCATTTTCTTTTTCACCGGTGCCACTCCTGTTCTTATTCGGTTTAATGTTTTCCAGGTTTTCCAGTCCAGGGTAGAGCCTGATGAGGGAAGTTCCGACTGGGCAAAATTATCTGGTGGGTCCAGTGGAGCAGACTGAAGGAAACTATTTCTGGATTTTAGTCTCCTCATTGATTCTTGACGTCCGTGTAGGATATGGCGCTCATCAAACACTTACTTAAACTTTTCAACATGTTCAATGCCTTTTCTGCGTTCGGTTGGTGTTGAGAAACCTAATTTCCAGGGGGGTAGCTTTCATGCACCCAGTGATAATTCTACAGGTTTGATTGAGAGCAACGTCCACCTGTTTTGCATGTTTGGATCGGCACCATACTGGGGCAGCATACTCTCCTGTAGAGAAGCAAAGTGCTTGTGCAGATGTTCTCAGGACTTGAGGTTTAGCGCCCCATTTACTTCCAGCAAGTTTTTTTATTAGGTTGTTCCTGGCTGTCACTTTTTGCTGAGTATTATGGCAGTGCTGTTTGAAAGATAGCGTTCTGTCAATAGTAACACCCAGGTACTCCGGTGTGTCAACGTGGGCGAGTTCTTCACCTTCCCATGAGATTTTGAGTTTTTTGTTTGCCTTGTGTGTGTTAAGGTTGAAGGCGCAAACTGGTGTTTTTGCTGGGTTGGGTTTAAAAGCGTTATTGCGGTAGTAGGTGGACATAGTTTTCAGAGCTGCTTCCAATGTAACTTGTATATCCCTAAAAGTTCTATCCTGTATGGAGATTGCAAGGTCGTCGGCATATAGGAAATGTCTAGCATATTCGGTGACTGGTTGATCATTGGAGTCTCCATCGGCTTTTTTTCTCTTGCAGTTCTACATAAAACCGTCTGTTCTGAAGAAGTGATCATATAACCTGCCTGAACCTGAAGTCCTTTGTACTGCTATATACTTTCTGGAGCAGTTTTTTGTGATTTACAGTATCGTATGCTGCGGTTAGGTAAGGACTACTCCTGTTATTTCTTCACTTTTCCGTTCAGGAACAGTTGTTGGGCAACATGGTTTGGGCTTACGTTGGTAAATTGTTTAGGCTCTAATAGGTCCCCACTTAACATTTTAATTGTATTCCAGGCCATCTTGCTGCTATGCGTCATGTCAATTTTTTCTAATGTTTCTAGCCATTTTTGTTGGCGTGCCTCGCCCAACCTGGTCAGCAGTACCGCGCCACATTCTATTGTGTCTTCGCCGAATGGATCTTTTTCATATAGTTCATTTTCTTTAGTGAAAAAGGATGGCGTGAGTTTTTGTCACACGTGGATGTGATTGAGGATTACATGGCTACTGACAACCATGAGACAATAGATGCAAGTTTTTATCGCGACACCATATGAGGCTATCCATCTCACATCTCCCATTTCCTTATTACTCATGATTAATATTGAGATTTGCCACATTTTTTTAATTGTTGTAAGATCAAACTGAAAATCAAGTAGATGCGAATTTATGTTGTATATAAGCTTAAATTTATGGTATTCTGTTATTCCGAATTTAGGAATGTTCGGTCATTCACTATCACACGATATATTCCTTACAGTTTTCCTTTATTGCATACGTATAACTATGTACATATTGTCAATAATTACAAGTTTCTCTGTATTTGTGTTGGATTGTTTCAGGTTAAAGCAAACTGGAATCAAAAGCAAATGGTTCCAGGATCGACGGTGCAACTAAATATTGAAACTAGTTCGCAATCGTTGTGTTCTGTGTCCGCTGTTGATAAATCAACAAAGTTTCTCTCACCAAGTCATCAAATATCCAATCTGGATACGTTAATGAAACTATTTTCTCCAGAGGATAGAGCTTACTTAAATTCGACCAGAAAAATATGTGTGGCGAGAGATCGGAAACATAAAAGTATGTATTTATAAAACAAATCAATATATTTTTATTTTGATACTTTTAGTTTTAACTACATGAGAAAGTTCTCTTACAGAACGGATTTTTTCTTCGAGAACTACAACTCTCTGACTTCATTTTGGCATTGTCCATTTTCTCTGTTTTTTTTTACTAAATTCCTCCATTCTCTCCTATTAGTTACCAAAACTCTCCAGTCCTCTACTCCTAATTCCTTTAGGTCGTGTTCTATCGCCTCCAACCACTTTCTTCGTGACCTTTCTCTTTTCTTTCGAAAACTCTGATGTTCATGGACTTATTTTGTTTTACTCTTTATCATTTTTAGATTCCCATAAAGTTTGGAATACGAGAAGAAACCGACGCAACGTCTATTCATTTTCAGAAGATTACGATGCTTTTGACATATTTAATGTAAGAAATTTAAACAAAGAGAGAATCCTTAACAACAATTCTAATTTTAGATATTTGGAAGCCTCATCATCACCAACCTTAAAATTGTTTCAAAATCTTGTTATCAAGGTAAATTCACTATCTTTTGAATTTTATGAACATAAAATAACGGCAATTTTTAATTTTAACTCTAGGACCAACGCTGAAGAATTCAAACAGAGGTATGTTTCAGGTTGTAACAATTTACTTTTAGAATATTGCATTAAAATTTTTAGTTCAGTTCTTGACAGAACAGTATGAGGGTAGCAATGAAGACCAAGTAACTTCAATTAGATCACAATTTCCAGAAACCTGGTTGTGGGAATTAATACCAGTCAGGTAAGTTGAGGATTAGACAAGCATGATAACTTTATAAAGCAAAAAACTCTAGGCATTCTGGCACTCTCTTCTTCAAGCGAAAAATTGCTGAGAGTTGATAGTTTATCCTTTAGCTGAACCAAATATTGACCTTACACGTGTTTGGAATTTGATTTATTGGATTGGAGGCCTAACTGAAGAAGCTGAAAGGCGGAAACCGGTCTTAGAATCGAATAAACTGAATTCCTAACTTGCTTCCCTAGTAAGTAAAATATTCCGTTAGGTCAGGTCAAAATAACTGAAAGAATCTACAAAAAATCATTTTGAGTTATAGAAATTAAATAATGTAATTATAATGGTAATATTTATATAATTAAATAGAATTCAAATATTTTAGTGGATCAATTCAACTAAGAAGGCATTTGCCACACAGCATTACATCTTATGTGACAAATGTACTGTGTGTTTCGGAAACAGAAGGACTGGGAATAAGTAATGAAACAGAAATTACTAGTTTTCAAAATGTATTCGTGGAAGTTTTAGCTCCTTACAGCGTAAAAAGGATGGAAATATTTTATTTATATATTCATGTTTCCAATTATAGAAATCATCAAATACCAGTAAGTTTTTTATTTCACAACATAGATTTACATTTTACCCAGAAATTTTCATAAAATTAAAATTTTTTTCATACTGAATATGTTTTTACGGAAAAGCACTGACTTTTGCTTTTCTTAATGCAATTGATTTAGATTTGGTAAAGATCTAGTTTTGGTATCAATTTATATTTAGAAATAGAGGCGTAATGAAAAAAAATGTTAATTTTAATTTTTTAGATTCTTTTAAATTTGGTAATATCATCTGGATTGGAAATAAGTGAAAAAGAGACCAAACTAAGTGCTTCTTACTGTATTACAGCAAATAATACAATCACACATAAATTCAAATTAAAAGCAATTTCTCTTGGTATCGTTAATGTCAGCGTTTTGGCTGAAACAGACAACAGATACCCTCTTCATTGTGGACCTGAAACTATTTTATTTAAAAGGTAAATATTTTTCTAAGATTACTCAGAATACTATTCTTTCGGTGACCTAGTAATTGTGGCCTAGCCTCTAGTTATATCATTGGTGACATCATTCCTACGAAATATTGATAAAAGTATTTATCTTTTAGATACCTTTTACATTTATTTAATTCCATTTCAATTATTATGCAGTTTTTCGTTTATTTTATCCTTTTTTTTACCCTCATACTGTGCATACATAATTCATAAAGCCTACCCACCCTTCTTCTGTAGAGTTCTCCTGAATTGACCAAGCGCTTTCTCTAAATCGATATGTTATCTGAAGATGTTTTAATTAACTTGTCTTTAAACATTTTGCAACCAAGCTGGTTAGCTGTTTCACCTGTTTTGTAAACTTTTCTGTTTTTATTATTTTTTTGTCTTTCTCGCTTTTATCTTTAGATTCTTTGTAGTTTTTCTTTCCTTTGTTTTTTAGGTACTTTTTTCTCATGTTTTAATGTATTTTCCATCTTTCCACTTGCATTATTTATATTTCTTTAATACTCTTTTTTCAAGTTTTTATTCTCTAATTTTCTTATTCATTATCCCTTTCTTCTTCTTCTCCATTTTTTAATATTTAATAGTTAAATGAATTTTTTATAGAGACTCCGAAATTAGATCTATTCTCGTAGAATCTGAAGGATTTCGTATGAGGAAGACTAAATCTGCTCTATTATGTACATCGGGTAAGAAAAACACATTTATCTTTCAACTTTCTTTTTTAAGCGACAGGTTTTTGTTTATTTTTAAATAATGGTCAAATATTTAATTAAAATGAAATTCTAATGACCAGAATGCATTATTTTTATGGCTCCAACATATTTTGATTACAATCAAGGTCATTTCTAAATTCCATTATCAAGTCAAACCCATTCGTGATAATTTAAAAGTTAAACAACACTTTATTCTTTTACCAGCGACCGATTTAACTTGAAAAAAATAAAACAGTACCTATAATAAAAATGAATCGACAATTTTTTCTTTTGTTTTATTTTTCAGGTGTTCCAGTTACAAACAACATATCCTGGGATTTATCAATTCCTCCTTTAATAGTATCGGGAACTTATGGGGCACACGTTAGCCTCAACGGTGACATATTGGGCAAAACAGTTGAAGTAAGATTCATTTATAACAAGTTTTTAAGAGTTAATATTTTTATTTATTCAATGCGTTAAGTATTTTCGAAACAAAAAACGTTTAATCAAACCCAAATCAATTCTGAATTGTTTCTTATCTGTATTCATGTACAGGGTGTTAACGAATACGTGTAACACGTATTCATTAACAACCTGTATATTAAGGTGAATATACAGATTTTCTTATTATTATTATTAGATAAACAAACTCTCTTTTATAATTATTCAGAACTTGGACGAACTCTTAGATACTCCGACTGGCTGTGGTGAACAAATAATGGCAACAATGGCACCCAATTTATACGTGCTTCGTTATTTAAACTCTACAAATTCATTGAAAAAGTATATGAAACAAAAAATACTTAGAAATCTCAAAATCGGTAAGTTTAACTTGTAAAAGTACTTTTCTTATCTCACATACAAATGTTTGCCGTATTTCTCCCATAAGGTTTCTTGATGTTTATTTATATGAAAAATCAAGTGAACTGGAACCATCAAACTGATCTATGACAGATTCCTGCTTTCTGTCTATGTTTTTGCGATGCTGAAAACTACATTTTACCACTGACAGGGATGAAGAAATCATATTTCAGCAAGACAGCACTGCTTGGCATTAGTTTCTGCCAGTAGGAAGATATTTGAATCAAGTATATTCTAGTAGATGGATTGGACTACGAGGCAATATTGAATGGCCAGCAAGTTCTCCAGATCTATTGACAAATGACTTCGACCTTATAGCACAGTTTCAAAGATTTATAATCTGTCGAGACTTTGGAATTACCTTCCTCTGGATGTCCTTCCAGATTACACGAATAACCAACAAATTTTAGTTTTGATTCTACAGCTGTATTCATTCTACACTATTGTTTCCTTTCTTTCTTTTTAACTTTTTATATTATTTTCTCCATAGGATACCAAAGAATTCTAAATTATGTCCATGCAGATGGTTCTTTTTCTGCCTTCGGTTACCACGATCCAATGGGATCCATGTTTTTGACTACTTTTGTTGTCAAGATCTTAACACAAGCCAAAGCATATATTTTTGTGGATCAACATATAATTGACAAAGCAGTATCTTGGATATACAGCAACCAGTTAGAAAATGGCTGTTTTAATACCATGCAACATGTATTTCAGGACATGGTTTGTACATTTTTAAAATTGTTAATCTTTATACCATGGAAAACTGTAATTGTAATTGGATCCTTCAAGTAATTTGTCTTTATATAGATACTGCTGCCTTTTAGTTTTTGCAATTTAATTTTCCTTTTTCGTTTAGAAACCACATCAGTTCCTTTAATTGCAATCACCTATTTATTATTAGTTGGTAACTCAGTAATATTTGATTTGGACTTTTAGGGAGGTACTAGCAAAGAAAATAGCACAGCCAGTTTGACTTCTTACGTAATTCTAAGTCTCCTGGAATCTAATATTTTGGTACCAACAAGTGTACAAACTAACGCAAAATTTTGCATTAGAAGTCAAGTGGATCCCGATAAATACAGTTTGTCTTTAAATTGTTATGCAATGTTTCAAATGAAATGGGACAGCGAAGGAAACAAATTGTTGCAAAAGCTTTTAGCAATTTCTGAACAGCAACAGAATATGATGTGGTGGAGTAACAAAGGCCAGTATCTACCTTCATTTAAAAAAAATAGAATTAGTTCTACATCTGAGTACAAAACAAATATATCCTCTCCTCATTTTTTTCCTTTTGATTCATCTTCCACTGTATTTCCAAAAATGGAGAAATAATTTCGTTGCAGTAATATTTATTAGGGTCTCTTATTTTAGGATCCAACCTTTCATCAGCATCAGATATTGAAACAACCAGTTATGCACTAATGTCACTGTTACACCAAAATTCATCAGAAAACTGGGCTTATGCCCTTTCCATAGTCAGATGGTTATCTTCTAAATACGGAGCTAAAGGAAGCTTTGTAACTACCCAGGTAAAAAAAATAATAGTAATATAAAAGACAGTATTGGTAAACCACTTAATAAAACCATCAACCATAGACCTGGTTAATCATGAAATCTAAAAGGGGTAGCGGTGGCACGTTCATCAAAGGACAAAGCCGAGTTGCAGCCACAAGAAACATCATCAAAGGTGTAAAGACACTCTTTCATTAGAATAAGGAAGCCTCTGAGAAATTGTGGATGACTTCATTTAATTAAAACAATAACAAACGTAAAAAAATACAGGATTATTATAACACATTTTTTTTTCTGCTTTTACAATACGTTTTTGTTATTCAACGGCCCAAATGGATTTTAAAATAGTTTGTTTTTTTAGGATACCGTAGTAGCTTTGGATGCTCTTTCAAGATATTTGCACTTAGTGGAATCGAATAATTTAAACTTGATAATCTATATTCAAACACCTGATAGCACACATAATTTAACTTTAACCAACAACGATAGTTTGAAATCAAGAAGAATTACGATGAAATCATCAAATGGCACTGTTTCAATTAAGGTTGCTGGTACAGGATGTATTCTTTCCCAAGTAAGGATTAAAATAATATATTAATTTAGGGTATGGGCATTCTTTAATATTTGAGTTGTTTTTTAATTAAAGAAATATACCAAATTGATATCATTATTATCTTCTGGAAAACAAATAGTTGCTATAGTTTAACTATTTTCAATTTCAGAACTAAACTTATCACGTTTTATAAGAGGATCATTTAAAAAATTATGAATATATATAAATAAAGTACAGAACTAATGCAAAAATTATACAGCACGCCTATTCCGATCAAAGCAACTTGTCGGAATTTTGTTTTTATACCATACTATAACAACTTGCAATAAAAAAATTATTTATTTATATATAAAAATTTTCATACTAACAATAATGAACATTGAATATAAAAATAGCCACACGAAGAAAATGAAACATTTAACTTGAATTGTTTTCTCCGTTATTAAAAAATAAAAATTACTGACGTAAGTATAAACTCTTAATTGGGAATTAATTTTGAGTTTATAGGTAATACAGTCGTTTAACCTAAGGACAGTTCCCAGAAGTGAGGCGTTTAAATTTGCCATGGAGGTATCTCCTGTATCCACAATTAATCAATGTTCGATTAGCAGTTTGTCACCTTGTTTGGCATACACCGCACCAGATGGACCGTCAAATATGGCCGTGATGGAAATTTCACTGCCAACTGGATATCAAGCGGACAGATCCTCTTTGTACAAATTAATGGAGTTCCGAAATGTATCGAGTAAGACAGAATGATAATGATTGAGTACAGAAGACAAACCTATTGTTGTAAATTGCATGTGACATTTATAATATTGATTTACGTTTTCATTTATGACTTATTTTTGGAAATATACTGAATATGTTTATTTTAATAAAAAAAATGTAAATCAATGTATTGTAAAAATAATACAACAACAAATAAATTCTCAAAATCAATACCTCGTAATTAGCAAAATCAAAAGAAACAGTTACACCATGTCTGCACTCCCAGGACAAAAGCCCGTACAGGTATGGGATTATGTTCCATTGTCCTGTTTAATTTTCAATCCTTCGATTTTTTTTAAAGGTTTGTATGGTATTGATTTTGAGAATGTATTTAATCTTGTATTAAATGGTCACAATTGAGTGCAATTGATCTTTTCCCTTTATTTAATATAATAAAACTTGTAATTTTTTTTATTTAGGAATAGAGATGTTTGAAGAAAATGAAGACAAAGTTAGTTTTTACTTTACTAGGCTAGACAAGCGTCTCGTTTGCTTTACTTTTAACATCCAGGAAAACTTTATGATAGAGGGAAGAAAGGATTCATTGATAGAGCTGTACGATTATTACAATCCGGAATATAAAATTCAGCAATTCTACAATATAAGTGACGATTGCAGTAAAAATGGGGAAAAATCTGAGATTCCTGAAATAATCGGTAATAGTATAAAATACAGCAATAACAATTCAATATAAAAATTTGTCGATGAGGAAATTATATACAGGGTACCATAAGGAATGGTCAAGACCTCGAAATATTAATATTTTACTAAATAACTCTAGGTCAAATGTTATCTACTACTAAGATATTTTTCGTTTTTATTCTAAAATTTCTTTATTATTTAGTATATTGACTTGAAATTTGATATGGTTATATTTTTAAGATAGTAAATCATAAGAGTGTTGTCAATTTTGAGATTAGATAAAGAGGGCGCCACATGCTCTCTACTGGATGAAGAAAATCATCAATTTTTTTTTATTCCTGGTGTTTTTTGAATTTTCTTCAAGTCTTCAGGTATACTTGTTTTAATAGCATAAATTCAGCTCATTTCGAGATATTTGCATTTAAAATATTTTAGCCACAGTATCTATTTAATTTACTTTAACATATTTCAACATAGTAGGCTTTGAAACTAAAATGAAAATGTACAGTTGTCAAATAATTAATTGTTAGACGGCAGCAGCAAGTCCAGAAAAATTTTTATTTGTGCATAAACACAAATCATATCTTTCATTTCTGAATTAGAGAAATGGTTGAGTCGTGACATTTTCATTACCTACTTAGATGGAATTTAGTGAATAAAATTACATCTAACAATTAATTATTTGACAACTGTACATTTTCATTTTAGTTTCAAAGCCTACTATGTTGAAATATGTTAAAGTAAATTAAATAGATACTGTGGCTAGAATATTTTAAATGCAAATATCTCGAAATGAGCTGAATTTATGCTATTAAAACAAGTATACCTTTTTTGTTCAAATTTACAGGGTGTATCATAAAGACTTGAAAAAAATTCAAAAAAGGCCAGGAATAAAAAAAATTGATGATTTTCTTCATCCAGTAGAGTATAGGTGGCGCCCTCTTTATCTAATCTCAAAATTGATAACACTTTTATGATTTACTATCTTAAAAATATAATCATACCAAATTTCAAGTCAATATATTAAATAATAAAGAAATTATAGCAATAAAAAAAATAAATTGTATCTTCAACTCCCTGTATCTTAGTAGTAGATAACATTTGACCCAGAGTTATTTAGTAAAATATTAACATTTCCAGGTCCTGAACCTATGATTAAAATATTGACCATTCCTTATGATACACCCTGTATACGTTGCTTATTTAATAACTGAGTCATACGGATTTTCCTTACTGGGTAACTGATATTGTTAACAAGTTATTTATTTTTAAATTGCAAAACTTTTAAACTAAAAACTCATTTTAAAATTAATTTGTACCTGTCCCGACCACAAATATATATATTTTTTTTTATTTATTTATTCGTATATTTTTTATTTTTATTCCAGAAACTGCTAGGAACAATAATACATCGCATACACAGAAGTTGAACGTCGATGATACAACCTTGCCTGAATTAGTTACATAATAAATAATAGATATTAATTTAACATTATAACTTATAATAGGATATCATATTAATTAAATCTAATTATTATTCCTAAAAATTTTTGTTATCCAGTTCCATATTTTAACCATTTTAAACCTACATCGGCCAGTTAATACTCAAAACACGGTTATAACCATTTTAGTGCAGCATATCACCTATAAAAATATGGATACATACGAGGAGAGATTGATAATTTCCTAGCAAATGAATATTTTTTAACTATTCAACACCTCTTTTACTTTTCACATATCATTACAAATCTTGTATCGGGAAGAAAGAATAGTACATTGTTTACCGAGTAGGAAAAAGTCTACATTCCTGGACCACTGTGAAGATTGCTAAGTCGAGGCGCAAGCCGAGATTTAGCAACACACAGTCCAGGAATGTGGCTTTTCCTACGAGGTAAACATACTATTTTTCCACAAATAGTTTAAATATTAATAAATTTTGAAAAAATCGCGAATAATTTTATTCACAAATAAATTGTGCTTTGAAATTGGTAATATGGAAACGTATTAATGTTGAATTCTCAAACTTGACGCATATAAAAATTGCTGGGACTCCTCCAGAGCTGGTTGAGACAGTGAATACAGCTTCATTAGAATTATTGCCAAAGAAATCAAGAAAAAAGTACGAATATGCATATACACGTTTTATGGACTATCGCAAGAGTAAAAACATGAGTTCTGTCTCGGAAAATATTGTAATGGCATACTTCCTAGACCTTTGTTTAAAGATGATATCTTCAACATTATGGGCCAATTATTCAATGTTGAAGACAATCCTTGCAATTAAACATATTCAAAACTTCGTTCTTCATTCAAGGTTATACGGTAAAGAAATCTAAGATCTTAACAAAGGAACATATCGAAAAATTTATCCAGGACGCTCTAGATAAAGAAAATTTAATGATTAAGGTAATTTACAAGGTTTTAATTCCTATTTAGATTACACATTTATTTATTTTTTAGGTGGCTTTAATATTTGGTATTTCTGGGGCCTGTAGAATGGATGAGTTAGTCCGAATGGACTCTACACGATATAGAAGACCTAGAATCTAAGCTTTTAATTAGCATACCTGATTCGAAGACCAACAAACCAAGATCATTTGTAGTTAATCAGATGTACTTGAATGTTTGTCGAAAGTATGTTTCGTTAAGACCAGAAAATATGAACAGTGACCGATTTTTCTTTAAATATCAAAGCGGAAATGGTTGTAGACAAGTGGTGTAGGAATACATCAATTTAGAAAAATGCCTAAAATAGTAGCAACTTGGTAAATCCGAAAGAATATACTGGTCACTGCTTTCGTCGGTCTTCTGCAACAATATTGGTTGACTCTGGTGCCCACATAACTAGTTTAAAGATGCATGGCGATGGAAGTCATCAAACGTTGCTGAAGGATATATTGAAGAATCTCTTAACAATAAGGCTGAGGTGGCAAATAAAATTTTCACAGTACAAAATATTCAACAAAATAACCCTACTACCCCGCATTTTGTCCAAAATGTTTCTCATATTTCTAATAATGTTCCTCCAATGTTCAATAATTGTACTATCAAATAACTGTAAATATAACAAACTAAATTTAAAATGTATTCTGCAATGCATTGAGGTTTTCAAAATATAAAATTAATTTCTTATGAACAACGTGTTTTTAATCATTTATGTAGAACACTAACAACTGTAAGAAAATATCATTTCATGAATATTTCCTAACAGTTAGGTAATCTTGACTTTTTCTTTACGAAATTTTGTCTGGAATGTCAAAATTTCCTACCGATTTGCGGAAAAATATTATTTTTAAGTATATAAATTTAAAATGATTCAATCAAGCGGTTTCGACCCTTATAAGGCCATTATCAGGACTTCTACACGTAAATAAAAAATAAATTGCAAAATTATTAAAAATTAAAAAGTATCTTCTACTTACTTAATCGTCATTTGTACAAATATTGTATATAAAAAAGAAAATTTTAAATTTTACATAGAAGGACTAACAGAGCATAAAGTGAAAGTTCTACAAAAAAAGTTTTCACATTTTGTTTATAAAATTTTCGGGGATAATACCACTAGAGCTCAGATTTTTCCGCATATTCTTTATAAGTTTGATTTCGAGTATTTACTTTCGTTGGCAATTTAACGAGATCGTAGGTCGAGTGATTTTATCATATAGATCGAGTATAAATTTTTTCTTTAGATATCGATTATTCTGGAATTTAACAATTTTGGAATCGTTGGAAATGATTTTCGTATTGATAATGGTTTAAATTGTTTTAATATTATTTTTACTGTCCCCGATAGAGGGCGATGGTAATTTAGTTTTTTACTCCATTGTAAAAACTGCATACTTCCATTCAATATTTTCGAGATAAAACGAGATGTCTAAAAAAATTAAACTGCTCCCTCTAGCACGCACCTTACTTATTAGATTGATTCAAATTTTAATAGTTTTAGAAATCATCAGTTTTCTTTTTGGTGCTCAGTTGCGCCATCTAGCTATCTTCCTAAGATTCTATAGATGATTTCCAGGTTTCCCCGAACGTACAATAAACGATTCCGAAAAAATATTCCTATTGGGCCACCCTGTACCTCACAAAATTTAATAATTGTAGAAGAAAAATAAAATGCTAACAGCTATAATTATACTTTATAAATATATAATCAGAATATAGCGAATTAAACAATATCCAAACTTCGAAAACAATACCTAACAACGGTGTTTTTATGGCCTATTGTGCATAAAATAAATCACTTTTACCATTATCGCGGGATTTAACGACTTTTGATCTATCTCTCCTCACAGTAGCGATTAGATAGTCCATTATTATCACTTTAAACTAAGACAGTGGGTAGCAGTTGGATATTAAATGAAACTCAATTTAACTTGAATTTAGTCTCATAAACACCTTAAAACATAGTTAGAACAAATTACACAGATAGTGATAATATTGATCGTAATAGTATAGTTATTAGCATAATTACTGCAGTATTATCACTCTTTAATGTATTCCACTACTTTTTAACCTTCGTACAATTTTGGGCATGAATTATGTTTTCGGAATGATGGTTTGTAATTGTTTTTTATCAGCTTTATCGCAGAGCTGTAAGGAATATGCAGGAACGGTAAGTTGTGTATTTTTATTTCGTCATTAGTAAGCTTTAAGGTACCATAGTGGAAACAAGTTGGGCATGAAAAATTGTTTTAAACTAACAATAATAGTTAACATATTTTTGCTTGTTACTTCACAAAGTTGTCGGGAATATGGACGAACAGTAAGTTTTTATATTTTTATTTTATTAATAATTTTTTTATTACCAAATCTGTAAATGTAAATCTGTAATTTTCGTCCCTCGACATTGTGATGTATCTAGTAGCCTTTGGCTAAAAATGTACCGCTCCCACCTCTCCAGTTTTCTATCCTCCGAACTGCCCACCAAATTGGGCGTAACTCAACGAGTAAAGGCAAATAATTGTAGAATAGAATGTAGAAATGTAGAAATAAATGTCAGTCTAATGAAAAATATGTAAATTTGATCTTCTAGAGAAGAATAAATGAGAATGTCAATATTTTTTCAAGGATATTAATTAATATAAGTGGCATAAAAAATATTATTGAATACTACTTGCATAAAAAAGTTCTTTGTTATTTGATCATGTATCTATCCGAGAAAAAGTTTAAAAATATACCATGGGATTTTTCAGCAATAAAAATCTTTACAACTCTCGTAATTTATTTATAGATTCTTGTATAAAATATTTATATAGAAAAATGTATTGTTTTCTGACCATTAATGAGCATCCAAACTGGTTTCATTAATTTGTTATAGAGAATTTTGATTTTTTATTCATCAAATAGTTTACTTTTCTATATTTATGTCATCTTTTTTCGTAAAAGAGATATAAGAGAGAGAAAACATGAGAATAAATGGAGATGGTATCTAGAACCTTTTTTGGGGAAGTTGGATCCAGGACCCATAGAATGGCCACCATGATCACCACATTTTACTTCATTGGGTTTTTTATGAATAAAAACGAAAATGATTCATCCGAAATCCATTTTACAGCTTGTTTGTCTATATTCTTTCATAAAACTAAGTTAGGAAGACTTTCCATAATGTATATAAATAAAAAAAAAAATTCACCCATATTCAACACAAAAAGGAAAATAAATAAATTCGTTGCCTTCCGATGTTTCAAATATGCATATAAATTGTAAACAAAATGTCGAATTGATTAGGAAGCATTCAAGGACAACCGATAAATAGTTAATTCATGAAGAATTATCCGGAAACTATTCTATTTAATTAGGATTTGCACGATTTGGATGACATTCAATAATGACCAATTTAGAAAATTGGATCAAATTGCACCTGCCTACGTACGTTGTAATTGGTTACAACGAATTACGTCTTTATCAATCGACAAATATTTTTGTAGTCGTTTATTCTTAAAATAGAAATAAATAAAAGCTATCTTATTAACAACCGTTTAATGCATTAGTTTATTTTGGTCCCAATGCACTATCTTTATCTTAATAATCTTGTATTGGATTATTTTTCTATTTTTTCCATTTTTGCTTACGTTCTTCTACGTAGTTGAGAGCTGATACAACCAATACAATAAAACTAAAATATTTTACGCTTAACACACGTTTCGCTGGCAAGGTCATCATCATTAAAAGTCAGTGATAATACTCATCAAGTTTCTTCGATTTCCATTTACATCATCCTCCTACCGAGACATTTCCTTCGCAGGTTTGTATATTTTGGGAAGGTATAATCAATGCAACTTCATTTTTATTTCAGTGTAATGACGATAAGGCTTGCTGTGGAGGTTGCTGCATAAATGGCGTTTGTATAGATAGTAAGTATTCTAAGACAAATGATTTTGTAAAATTGCTTCCATCTATCAGTATTTAAAAGAAGCCTGGCTAAGAAAAAGAAGAGACAATTCACATTTATGAAATATTTAGCTTTCAATTTTTTTTTAATAAATAATTGCCTGATAAAAGGCTTAACCAAAACTACAGTTACTGCTGTATCAATAATACAGAGCCAACAAACTAAAGTGATGTTTGCTCAACCTCATGATACACACTCTACTATCGGGAAAAAAAAGAACTAATAACATTGTAACTTTAAAACGAGGCCACACTGTAATTGGGATGTTAAATCAGTCCTACTTAATTAAACTAGGGAAGTATGGGGAAAAATAAAACGGGGAACAATCACTGACCTGTAATATAACATAGTACAGGTGAGTGGGAACAATAGAAACCGCCATATTGGACATTAAATCGCGCGCGACTGTACCGATCAAGGCGCCTTTGTTTACCGCACAAAATTTCCGAACAAAAGTGATTTCCGGCTATTGAACCAAATTTTTACATTGATAGAAAAAAGTGACACAATAAATCTGAATGTTAGTATCCAGTTTCGACTGTTCTATTGGTTGGTTTGACATAAATACCTTCGTTAGTCGGATCAATTCAGATTATTTCTTTTGTCTGAAATTTAGAAAATTTTAGTGTTGCAGGAATACTTGACACATACGGGAATTTATTTATATTTATTTCACGTTAATTTATCCGTGTTACTCATGTTATAAGTTGTGTTAGGGTACCTTAAAGTATTAATTTAAAATGCTTAAAATATAATATATATCATTATAACCCAACTCTCCCAACCCCTAATTGTTAGTTTTTAAAGCATACGCAGATTGTCGAATAAAATCAAGGCCATGTCGAGAACATCAGTGCCCTCCAGACCAGGAATGTTATGCATACAAGCCTAAAGACTGCAAAGGTTGCGGAGCCTATGCACAATGTCGACTTTCCCTACCAGCACCCATACAATATGAAACATTATCCACCGAGACGTCGACGTTGGAATATAATTTGGGAGGAAAATTATACTCAGAGTTCCAAGTATTAGTAGTATCATTAATTATGTTATTTATAAATAGTTGTTATGTACTGGCGGAATAAAAAAATTGTTTATTAACAAGACTCATTTTTATTTCTGAATAGATTTTTAATTGTTCCGAATTTTCAATTTATAATTTTACCTACTTATTAAAGTACAGCGACAGAGAAGCAGTAGATCTGGGATAACAATCAATGGGGATCTACACCGAGTAGTAAAAGCACAAGCAATGAAAGCATCGCACTTACCAGGTTGTTTAAAAGATGTTGAGACAAAAAAAATCGGTTTGTCAAAAGCTCAAGAAAGGACAAGGAAAATAACAAGAGAAAGACTAAGCGCTGGAGAGAGTACTGAACAATATTTTTCTTTGCTACTCTTTATTTATTATTATCTACAAAATTTTTGTACTTGTCTGTTATTATTATCATATTATCTGCGTATTTTAATTTATTTTCTTCAATGTTTTCTTTCAATGATTATTCTTGCCCTGTTACTTTTATCGTAGGTATTTTAGCTGCCTGTAGCCGTTTCCCCTGCGTTTTTTTCATAAGTGAACTGTCAGGTAAATAGTTAGATATACAGTTATTTCAATTTTTCTCAATATTTAGAAAGTTGCTATAGTTAGGTATACTGTTATTTCAATTTTTCTCAATATTTAGAAAGTTGCTTTTTTTATTCTATTTCAAATTCCATCCCTTTGTGTTGCTCTATTATTTAACCCTTTTTCTTAGCTATTTGAATTCGTCCACTTGCTCTATTTGTGTAGCTTCGATTTCTCTGTTTATTTTTTAGAATACTCAATTATGATTATCTTTAAAATACATAATAACTCTGAAGTGAAGTAGATTTATTTTAAATTCTGATAAGTGAACGTTTCTTAACAATACTAAAAATTATAGTAAAAGTAAGCGAAGAAGCATCTATTTATCTACCGCGCGATTGCAGAACAAACGTCAGAAATGAATAAGCGGTTTTTAATACCTGAAATAAAAAAAATTGTAATACCATCAAAATTAATAATTAATCTTATTTTTAGAGAATGATTTTATCAATTTATATAATTAATTAAATATAAACGAGTGGAACTTCCAGAACCGAGAACAACAAATGTTGATATTTTAGGCTGAAAATAATTACACTTACTCCAAAAAATATATTCCAAGTCATTGTTGTTAGCGTTCCTATTTGTATGCCAGTGCTAACATTAGTTCTTGTTATAAACATATTTAAAAGTTTCTTAAACTTTTGCGATTTGTCGTACCAGTGGATGGCATACAAAATGCCAGTAAGAGCAAAACTCTAAAAAATTATAAATATAAATGATGATTTTTCGACTTACATCAAAATTAATAAAAGTGCGAGTTAAAAAAAGAAAATTAAATCCTTTATCGATTTACTAAATTGTAATCACATTTAAAAAACTTTTTATTTTGTGAATTATCCATCATCATTTTAATATAAAAAATTAGTTTAATGAAAAAAATAACAAAAATAAATTATTACATTTTCCATAATTTCGTTGGCGTACCAATAGTAAATGGCAAGTCGACCTATACATATAACTCCAAATAAGAAAGCTGCTACTTTAGTAGGCATATCCGGCAATTTCTAAAAAAAACACTTTAGATTTTTCATAAAAGCAAGAACAATTGATAGGACATCTTAAGCCAGACAATTCACCATTTCACTTTTATCTAAATTTTGGTTGAAATTGCTCAAAACATTTTTTTCTGATCCGCCATATTGGATCCGCCATTTTGAATTTTGCAAATATAACCTTATATCAAAAATTGAACAAATAGGAAGAATAATAGTTAGAAAAGGCCGACTTTCCAACCTCTATGAAAATGACATATTACTGATACTGACTGATTAAGAATAATAGTAGGTATATTACAAGCCGATATGGAAAATATGGCATTACAGTAGAGCGCTAAAATAGTTAGACGAGGTTAGCCATAGCGCGAGTCGAAACGTCAAAAATTAAAAATATTTTATTAGTATGAGCTACAGAAAAATCCTGCAAGCCATTTGGTAACACATTTTCCTCCTCTCTTTTATTATGTGTTTTTCTTGGTCATTCACTTATATCCATTTCTTCTAGGTCCCTTTCTTTCATTTATCTCGTGGCACTCCCCTTTACGTACTCGCAGGTATTTTCTCTGTTAAAACTTATTTTGCGAGTCTATTTGCTACACCTCATACTAAGAGAGATGACAACCAAGACATTTGTCTCATAGCATCCCATCTGAAAATCATTTTTATGGATAAAGTCGGATCAGTTGATGCGGAAAAATCAATTTTCAGACAAAAAACCTATCGCCTTACATTTTTATAGCCCAACAGATCAATTCTTGGGTCTTGTATTACGTTCTGATAAATTTCTCTAGTATATAAGTATCATCTAGCTATTGAATTTGTTTTTGTACATATCCTTTTTCTTTCTTCTGTACATTTTTATCTAGTATCTTGCTTTCTCTGTTTTTAAAATCACTTCTTTACATTCGTCATCGAATCATGACCTCTTGACGGCTCGATTTTCTTCGTAAAATAGTTTCGTTCCTTCTTTCATTATTTCTTTAACCTCTCCACATTTTTCTTCTTTATTAATTTGGCTTTTAAATTCCTTATAATGTTATTTTCGTTGATTGATTTTTTTTTAGTTTTTTTTTTGTTAGTATACTATATTTTATATTCGCTTTTACCAATATATGATCCGGATTTAAATCTTCTCCTCGATTGCATACATATATTAATAACATTATTATAATTATTGTTATTATTATCATTGTAGCAACATTATGTATTTCATATGTTTACTTTCAATTTCCATGTGACGGATTTGATAAAATTGTTTGCCTTTGGGGATATCCATTTGGATTACTGAGTGTTGGAAATATATTGTAAATTTTCCTTTGGCAAATTCTATAAGCTTTTTACCATTAGTTAGTTTCACAATGTTTACTGTGATTTCCAATAATCGATGTATATATACGTCTTCTTTCCCTAACTTTCCATTAAAATCTCTTTGAAATTTTTTTCTGCCGACATTTAAAATAAACAGCTTACTTTCCTACTTTTACATCACAAAGAACTATTATTGAATATATCTAGAGACGATTAAGAAAATTAAACTTACCATAACAAAAATTGCAAGCATTGCCAATTGTAAAGAACTTTGAAGGAAATCCATAAGCATAACTTGCCTCATTGTATCGTTGAATTTTTTAATATATCTACAACGTATTTACTTAATATATGTTCCTGATAATTTGTTAAAAAGAAAATTATTTAGTGAATTATGTTTTTAATAAAAAAATCAACGATTGCATTACCACAAATACATGAATACCTGAATAACGGCTTAAATATAGCTGTAAAGTAAAAAATTCGTTTTCATTTAACTATGCTACCTATTAATTCTCTGGTGTTCCAAGATACACAATCTTAATGTGACCAAATCAGCTTCATCATCATCACATTGTAACTGTTTTTGTATTTTATTTTTGTACTCTTCAAATTTAATTAGAATATACTTCAAAATATGAATCTGTCCAATAACGTAATTAATATAGCTGTAAAAAAATATATCGCTCCCGTAATTACAGAGAGAACAAACAGTCATAGATATTTCTTCCCAGTATAACACACTGGAATGGTATTTGTGTTCGTCAAATGGAAACCACGACTCCATTGGAAGTTGCATTTCCACGAATGTTTCGTTTTTAACGGGATCGAAATATGTGTTTTTGGGAAGAATAAATGGATAGATAATGTATAAAAAACCAACAGTATCTAAAAAAGAATACAATTTATTATAATTTAATTCTGATTTTATTATAACAAATTATATGAAATAAATTATTGACATATTTGATTGTATCGTTTAAGTCGAGAAAATTTAACACAAAAATAGCCCAAAATCCGGAATTTTGGTGCAGTAAGAGAAAGGAATAATAGAAGACAAGCTAGCAGCACATGAATTGTATCTGTGATATCACTATTATGGAAAACTTGTTTTATTAACAATATATTGACTAGCATTCATTAAAGCAATGTTAGCTAGTTTGACGACAAAATTTCAGTAAAACTCCAGGAGAAGATATTTTTAGCCAGGTCGCGTGCACCAGCTCCTCCGGAGGTCGATGTCGATGTCAGATCTGGGACGAGCGACCCGAAAAACCCCCGTGTGAGATGTTTCGATCGATTCTTGATGAGTTAACAGGGAACTCAAGGTGATGACGTACCTGACCTCCAGGTACACCGGGGGCTCGTTTGGCTATCATATTCAGGTTAAGCAACCCAAAACACCCCCGGGTACTGAAATTCGTACGGTTCGGATATTTTCTGTGCAAGATATGATTTTTTTCTTCAACACTTGGAAAGAAGAAAGCAAATTTTGATGTAGCGATGCAATTTCAAAAAAGTACAAGATGAAAATTGGAAGACCCCTATTACTATTTAATGCGGGTCCGCAAATACAAATTGAAAGTAAATCTGGTTGGCGGCAGGAGATGGGCATGACATGCATGACCTATGTGAATATGTGATGTTTTAGATATTTGTAAACAATGTTAGAACTGAATTCAGCGTTCTCCACATTTCAAAAGATCGAAGTTTAAATTCAGAAATTTGGAAAAGCCAACTTTGTTGAGCTATACAAACGTGACTCAAAGTTATTAACGAATTTATATAAGAAATGCCCTCTAAAATTATCAACGCAAATAAACAGTTAAAATACTAGGAAAAAATAATAGGTATAGGAAAGTAGGTGGGTACATTTACATATTGCATATGTTATTTTACACAATATTAAATTATCTGAACATCTTTGTTGTTATAATTTATTTTGAACCTCTTTGTGTCCAATGCTCTGATCTCTAAAGGTATATTATTGTTTATGGATATGCCTCTGAAAAATATGCTGTTTTGGCCATTTGTGGAGGAAAATCTTAATAAATTTATATCAAAGAGAATTCAAAAACCTCAAAGTCAGTACCACAAAAATTCTAATATAAAATTAGATATTGGTTACACCACGATTTGACTGAAAATAACTACTCCTGGGGCAAATACCCCTTTAGTGTAATGGATGGACTAAATAAAATAAAAATATAAATTCAAATTGTATATTTTTTAATACGTCTTTCTGAATGCATACCAAAAAATGTAATGACAAAAAAAAATCTAAAAATAATAACAACTCTTCTTAGCAACCCACGACGACGATCTTCTTCTCCATACGTATAGTCTTATGGAGCTTTCCAAAAAGAAGAGAATCTTGATCAATGATATTAATATCACTGAAAAAGAAGAGACCAAATGATCGCTACTTAAAAAGAATTGCATATAACCAAAAAATAAAATAATGACATAAACTGTCAAACTTAAAAAATAATGTAAACATGTAAAGATATTGTGTGCTCGTAAAAATGAGACACGAGCACCACAACCCCCACAGGCATTGAATTACATCAGTCAAAACGTGTGTCGGAAAGCTGTATTAGCACAACCAACCCTTTCGAAACCTTTGAAAAATTCGGCCACATTTGAGATTTGGATAATTTTATTTTTGTTTAAATTTATATCATTTGATTGCCGGGTGTAATAGTTGTGTATTGGGCGGAGTAGAATTCGATGAGACCTCTGGCGGAATAAATCTTAAGCTTCGTTGTGAGTAAAACAAACCGTTTTGCATTGCTTTTGTATTATATGCAAGTCAGCGAATTGTATTGTAAATCTTATTTTATTTGTTTGGTTTTGTGTCAGTGAAAAACTTAAAACTGCGTGTTTCCATTAGTGAACCAGTATAAATTCTTCTGTTATCGGTTTTGGGGTAATATTGTTATATTCACCAAGAGATTATGCGATTCTATTTTTTATTTTCTTTGCAGATATTATTTATTTAAAGTCATATACTTCGAATTATGGCTCTATATAATCGAAACTGCTGTGTATTTGGTTGTACTAGCCGAAAAGGAAAAAATCCCTATTTGTCTTTCCATAAATTTCCTCCTATCGGAAAAATGGTGATTATTGAACGTACGTTTGGAGTTATAGAAACGAAACGAAACTAAAAATGGGGAAGCCGGTTACTGATAATATGCCTGTGTGTTCTTTACATTTTAGGGACAAGGGAAGACTACTATAGTCAAGGTTAGTACACATTGGGTATAGTTATAGGTATCTACTTATTAATAATTATCATGAATCGTAAATTTGTAAAGGTAAACAACATAAATGAGTAACATCTTTTTCAGGACTTGGTGAAATAAAGTTTCTTTGTTTAACTGCAGTACCTCTAGTGTAAAACTACCAAAATAAGATCCCGAAAACAAAAACGTCCTAAGCATAGAACATCTGAGAATTCTAATATTGAGGCTGCTGAAAGTGTCTGAAATTTGTTTGAAGTGGATGAAATTTCTTTCTGAAATATTTTATACATTGGTTTTAAAAGTAATAAGTTAACAGAGTGTTTCAAACTATTGATAGAATCTTTTTATTTTGTATAATACTTGAATATAATGTGTTTCTTCTGTTAATCTATAAAATTATTTGTATTAATTGAAAATGTGTTTTTGTATTATTATTATTTGTATTTGAACTGTAACAAAAAGTAAGCAGTTAAATTAAGTTAATTTAACGTGCGAATTAAATAATATGTTCAATGATGATTAAAATTATAAACTGAAACCCTCGATGAAAGCCTTTAATAGTTCGTGAATATTTTCTATATAAATCGTTTATTAAGTATATAAAACAATATAAATGATTAAAAATTACATATAACAGTTAGCAGTAATAAAAATAGTCATTAAATAATTACAATTAAATCTAACTTCACCTTGCTAAAAAAAGTTATTATGCAACTGATACAAATGCCAGAAATAATATAATAATAACAGGTAATTAAAATAATAAAATAAAGAATAACAAAATATAGTACCCCAATAAAAACCTTTTTAATTTTGCTTTAAATATACCTAACGTATCACTGTTTTTTATTTCCCAAGGTAACTCTTTGTACTCACTAAATTCTTTAAAAAATTATTGTGGGTTGATATGTCCAGCATTTAAAACTGCTTGACCCTCATTTATGCATCTAGAAGAAGGCTCTCAGCATTCAAAAATTCAAATAAACTCTGAATGGTTAGTGTAAACTCCATAAAACTAAACAATTATTTTATGTTTGTTCGACTTTTCACAAATATCACCCATACTTATTTTACAAAAATATAAATATTAGCGGTGAAAATAGAGTTTTATACCACAAAATATTGAAGCACAATCAAATAAAAAGCATAAGTTTTACAAAATCACACACCAAAAACAACTAAAACAGCAAAATAACACCAGAAAAATATGGAAGATAGTTTGTTTTACTAACTCCGCTAATGACATTGGCATTTTGCAGCGCCACCTATCGAATTCTACTTTTCCCAATATCACTGCGAAAATTTAAAGTTAAATAAAAAAATAAAACTGGATTTTTGAACCAGACATCAGTTTCAAGGCAATTTTTAACAAGCATAAATTGGTGGTTGAAATTTTATTTCATAACTACAAAGTTCAGTCTAGCGATTTACCTAAAAGTTGTGAACTCATGAATTGTATGATTTATAAAAAAGAAGTTGAAATTAAAATGATCGAAATTTTTTTTGAGGAATCTGCGTTTCTACTGCTTGTAGAAAAAAAAGAAAAAATGGTTTTGCAAGGTGTGTGATTTATGCATTGATAGCATTCAGCCAAGTGTGAGGTGTGACTCTTTTTGATTTGGGTTCATAAAAGTTGTTCTGGGCTCCCGTTCAAATGCTAAATGGATTAGTAGTTCATGTTGTTAGTTTTACCACAGAGATTTTAGATTTTAGAAATATAATTAACCATTTTATGGACTGATCTTTCATTTTTGAATGTTTGCTTCCATACCCAATAGGGGTCTACAATTTGCTGACCTGCATTAATTAGTAATAGGGGTCCGCAATTTGCTGATTCCGAGACTCTTCCATCAAAATTTGGCGATCTAACGAAGCGAATGCAAAAAACCCCATCTCAATACGACTTACTGCAGCAAAATTCCGGATTTTTCTGCTATATTTTCTCGACTATTTGACTATAAATAAATTTTACTAGGGGAAAATTAAAGATCATTCTCACCTAGTAAAATCTTTTAGACTGAAATTCACGGATACCCTACGTTCGTCGCATATAACAATTTATTTGTGATGAAACTTACCAATGTAGTGCAAAGTCATATAAAAGTAATTAAGAGAAACATTCGAATTCACATGTTCATTATAAATACCAATAACAGCAGCATCTTCAGACCCATAAATGATCTCTTCCTTCATCATAACTTCCTTTACTAATTCTTTTGCTTTAGTTTTTCTAACCGTTTTTGACCGTAATAAACCGGTAAAAAACGCAGATCCTACTGCACAAAGCTTGGTAATAAGCACTATATCGAAATTTGTAAAACAGAGTATGAATATCTTCGCGTAGTTAGAGAATACGAAAATTGCAGCAAAGGAAAACACAATCCAGGAGTATATGTCGTAGATGATTCTTAAAAAAGGGTTGTTTTCGAAGACAATTGGCCATACTCCACAAAGTAGGTTGCAATATGTCACTACTTTGAAGTGAGCTATTTTTGGAACTATCTAAAATTGATAAACGCACTTTTTAAATGAAAATTCCAGACCTAACATTTTTGGCCAATTAAAAGCCTTTATTTTGTATCGTTACCATAGCAACTCCTCGTATATAACGAATGTTTTACTATATTTTGTACATGTTTAGTTTTAGGAGAACTTTTATCAAGAATAACCCTTAATAAAAAAGTTTCCCATATGGTGCGTACTTTCGTGATGACACTGTATGTATAATATAATTCGTTCTGGAATTTTTTTAGAATAATTTTTATTTAATTATATATTTAATTAAATAAAAATAGGTGTCAGTTATTATCACTATTAATGACGTTCGTAATGGTTCAAAGCATCATGTATTATAATAAACGGAAATATTTCAAAACAGCGTGTTGCAGAAATTGGAAAATTAGAAATAAAAACAATAAAATCTAATACTAAATTATAGACAATTTTTAAGAAATGATAATAACGAGCAATGGATGCTAAGTAAACAACAAACGTGAAATGAAGATAGGAAGAATTGCAGGATTAAAATTGATAGGGGAGTTGGTGGCTCAGTGGTAAAGCACTTATGACCCAGAGGTCGTGGGTTGTAATCCCTCCGATGACAAAAATTATTTTCTGATTTTTAATTAATTAAAAATTTAGAAAATTAACACAAACAAATAGCGAAATAAGAAAAAAAAGAAAAAGAAAAACAGATTTTATTGAAAATAACCGAAAAAGGATTAGTAAACAAGAATATTCAAATAAAAATTTACCTGCATTATAAAGGCTGATCTGTTTTGTTAAATGTTCTATTTTTGAACGAATCAGAAGCTTAGAAATGATACAACTGCATCAACTCATTGCGAGTGAGCTAATAGAATCGGTATATTTATATAAAAAATTCAGAAAGTACTTATTTTTAAATTGGTTATTACATAAATAAAGTTTAACCTTTTAGAGAAATTGCTTTTCCATTATATTTTATTTAAATGAACCGTTTTTTGTCAAACTTTTGGATAACAAAAATTAAATGCCACATATAAGTTTGATGGTCTTAACTTCCGAACCATAACTGATATGAACACGAAATTTGTACCAATTGATAGAAAGTTTGGTATATTGATATTCATTTTAATCGTGAAAATGTTGCTAGACTGATTTAACCAAAAACCACACTAAAAAAATTGGATAACTGTATTATAGAATATGAGATACTATTTTATCATTTTATTCTTCAGTGTAATGTTAATTACCTTGTATATATTTTTTAATAAACGAGTATAAACTTTTTCATTGTAAAATTAACTGAGCTAATATTTTTTGTAATCAAAATACATCATCGTAAAAGTGCTTAAATAAAATATTTTTGTAATCAAAATACATCATCGTAAAAGTGCTTAAATTACTTCTAGGATCATAGGGACCTTTCTGGTGGCAGGTAGTCCATCCTTTCCGCATGGGCATTATGATTATATATATTTTGCATACATAACCTTTCAGTGCCATTAATTATCAATAACTCGTAGCCGGAGTCGTGTGACAAATAATAATAATAATAACCAACCCTCCCCTGTGTAAGCTTTGTTTTGTGGTTCACTCGTAAGAGGGTAAATTGAGAGATTATATCTCGATTTCTAATATTTATTAAGTAACTTTCTAGCCACGCTTAATTAGTCGCTTTTTATGGACGAAGACGGACAACAAACCAGGATCACCCGGAAAGTAAAATTATTTATAAAAATGAGTGTTTCTGATAATTCTTCTTCAAATATTTATAACTGCATAGATTTGACCTGGTTTGAAAATATGTTACTATATGGAAATCAAAAGTAAGCTGGTGTTAATTAAAAAAATAAACAGAGATTTCAAATATTTGTCAATATATAAGGAAGGTATTTTTACTAGAGAAAGATTCTAGTAGATAGATACGATGCGGACGTTTTGTATTATATTTCTTTTAGTTTTAAAAATATCGTTTAGTCTTTGTATTGACCATGGACATAAAGCGTGTCATCACCATCACAAATTTCATTACTGTGAGTATCTTAAATAACATTCTAACTTAAAGAAATGTTTAACTATTTTACTAATTTTTCTTACTGAAAATTTGACAAAAGTGGTGATCTCAATTTTTTTTTCAAAATGTAATTTTTCACTTTTAAGTCAGTTTTCATTAAGTTTTTGATATATTTAATCCCAAATTTTAAAATTGTTGTCACTATAAACATTAAAAAAAATTTTTATTAGTTTTTAGTTTTTATCAGACAAAAATTGAAATTATATTATACCGGTGTTCATTGGAAAATGCCCAAACGTTCATACGTCTTTGAATCTTTATAACCAAGACGAAATGCCCCTAAAAATGTATTAATTTTTATACAAATATTCTGAATAAATATCGCTAAAATATGTGATCATACCCTTGAAGTTTTTGCGATTTTTCCACATTTTCTGATATTTTGATGCCGCATTCGTAAAAAATTTAAAAATAATTCAAGTCCAAAAATTTTTCCTGCTATTTCGACCTGTCAAAATAACTCTATTTAGGCATATTCCCACAAAAAATCTATGAAATCTTTTCCCTTGGAAATGGCTGTAAGATCCAACCTTTATACGTCGATTTTGATTTCATATCTAACTTTATTTTTCCAAAAAAAAATTTTTTTTGGAAAAGAATTTGACATTACTAAATGATTTTTGATGAAATTTTACTTCAAAATAAATTTATTAGATGTCAAGGAAAAATTATGTGTATGGTATATAAGTCTAAACAACACCCTGTATATCGGATTTAAAATAAAATCATATTCTAAAAAATTGGGCTACAGGAAATACTTTTGATATATAAACAAAAATTTCAAATCTAAATAGTTTAATAATTTTGGGTTACTTATAAAATTTCAGAAAAATTAATTTTTGAGAAATTATCAAAATGTAACAATTATCAATAAGGAATATTTTTATTATTTATTTATTGTGTCAAAATTTTATTTAAAAATGTACTTGCAGGCTCGTACTCTATGCAGAATGGTCAATTAATTTTTAATTTTGGATAAAAATAATAAGGTTAAAACATTATGAGTGAAAAAGAGCCAATTTTCATAACTTAGACAACACAACTTTATTTTAATACAGTTTTCCAAAATAAAAGAACTCGAAAGAGAAAAAAGAATTAACGATTATAATAATAATTGTTTAAAATGAATAATTATTTAAAAAGAATGTCTGTACTAGAACAACGAATTATAAGTCAGCTTTTTTGTTCCCTAAATAACTAATATTTCAAACTTTTGTTTTTTTTTTTCAGTGTATCATCTCCATTATTTGGCATTTTTTGCTCTCAAGTTCAAAGTGATATTAATAGTAGGTTCACTATGGGCCATTGTAGTTATCGTTGGAAAAATAATCGCTGCCTTCAAAATTACTGAGTATATGAAAAGTAAGTAAAAACCTAACATTTGTTAATGAACGATAATATTTATAATTGTATTTTTTTTACCAGAAGACAGCCACCCTCAAGTAATATATTCCGATCCACCACATGATTACCACCATGGACATTTTGACAAAAGTTTTGAATCATCACCTTATTTATCTTCACCACCAAAAAATATCGCTAGCTATCCATCTAACAGAATATACAATCCTTCATATAATTACAATATGGATTCGTATAAAACGCTGTCTAGTGTTAGTACAGGACGCAGTTATTTGTCTACTAATAGGACACCTTTGGAAAATTTAAAGATTTTCTTTCAAGCAATTAAAAGGTAAAATTAAACTAACAGGGAACATTAAATATTTGAAGGCATAAACTGATTTTTTTTATAAATACGGTTAATTTCTTGGAGCAGTATATTTGAGAGGTGTAAACAATTTTTTTTTCAGAATGAACCTCACAGAAATCGTATTTAAAGAAATGAAAATAGAGACTCCAGCTTGTAAAAAGAAATTTGTATGTGAAGCTGATTTCAATGTCAAACAGAGTGTCATAGTGAAAACAATATTTAGCTTGTTTACGTAAGTACCCAACTTTTTAGTCTTTCTCCTAAATTCTCTGTCTAAAAACCAAATTCTAATCGCTCTGAATTCTAAATTAACCTTTCATTATTCCAACAGTCTTTAGCTACCTGTTCTAAATACTTCCAATTTCCTCCAAGATCTCCTGATTTAGTTAAACTTTTCGTACCTTATTTAAAACTTGTTTTAAATTATTTATCTTTTTTTAGTGATGACTGCTACAAAAGATATCGACCTAAAGAAGCAGTTCCAAATTTGGAAGAATGTGCTAAACTAAATCCCTCGTGCTCAGATAAAGAAAAAGATATGCATCCTGATGTTGATACGTGACACAAATTTTAGTTGATAAAAATTTGGGTATTTATTTATTATATTTATTTTTAATAAATTAAATTTTAAATTAAAACATTTTTGTTATTTATATTATAAGATGCGTGTACCTACTCGATTAAACTATAATTGTTTTAAACTCTTGTTAGGAAAATCGCCAAGACTCACGTCTATTTTTTATTTCCAAAAAATTTAAAGGAGTTAGATCTAGTGATCTTTGAGGCCATTCCACAGATCCTCGGCGCCCGATCCATCGTCCTGCATCAACAGTATTCTTTTACAACAAGATGGATCTTCTCGTCATTTTGCAGTTGCTGTGAGGAATTATTTGAATACTGTTTATACCGAACGATAGATCGGGCACCGAGGATCTGTGGAATGGCCTCCAAGGTTACCAGATCTAACTCCTTTAGATTTTTTCTGTGGGGTTACCTAAAATCGAAAGTATACGAGACTAAGTGTCACTCTGTTCAGGAGTTGCGAGCGCGGATTACGAAAGTTTATGCAACAATTACTCGAGACACTTTGCAAAGCGTCAGGGCT
This sequence comes from Crepidodera aurea, assembly GCA_949320105.2. NCBI lineage: Eukaryota > Metazoa > Arthropoda > Insecta > Coleoptera > Chrysomelidae > Crepidodera > Crepidodera aurea. The sequence continues at coordinate 16,575,458 of OX439473.1, forward strand.
GAAACTAAAAATAGACTTTATATTTGCCAGGAGGTCAACGAGGAACATTTTGAACATTTATTATAATAACAGATAAGGTTAGTGTTAGTTTAGTTGCCTTCCTGTTTGCGATCTTTGGTTATTTTTAAAAATTAATAACTCAACATGTAATAAAGCAAATTTCTAATTTTTTGCACGGTTGAATGGAGAATACAACCCCCCTTCAAATGAGCTATCACTCACCACCCCATGCTATTTAAATTTTTCGAAAAGGTTGCTCCCATCCAGTAAGGGATAAAATTAGGGGTAAACTATTCATACAAAAATTTACATTGTAAAAATCAAAAATTGACGTGTCTCGACTATTTTCCTAACAAGAGTCCAGTAACGAGTTAGATAGGGATGCTCACTGTATAATTTAAAAGAATTATATCCCACAATTCTTTTATAATGTTAATAAAAACAAGAAAACACTAAACCAAATTATGAGATACCACTTAAAATTTTTTAAAAATACTCACCACCTTTAAATTTTTCACTCCCTTATATCCTTTGGCTAGTGGATATTATTCCATGCTTCCACACACTATTTTACGAATTCCCCGATTCCATCCGGAAATCTTCTGTGCCCGACGACGTCCGTTTATTCACCCATCATTCCATTTCTCTACAGCCCTTTGACACTCTAAGTTATTACTCAACTTAATTTTTTTTTATTTGACAACCAAATGATAATTTATATTATTTTAAAAATTAAAAATCTTTGAAATATTAACAGTTGTCAACATCTAAGCGACATTGACCCGATACTGCAATTATTTTACAATGGCATTATATAATTTGCAAATAAGTAAGCCGGTCAGTATTTCTGCATCCTTGTCCGTTCAATCCAGGTATTTACATTATAAGAAATAAAGCACTGTTGATAGCTAATTCAGGATAGAAACCTAGGATGCAGTTCATGCAGTAATCAAGCAGTAAATTATTTTTAAGGGCATAACATTCTAAGATTGAACGTCTTTAATGTCAAAGAGAAATGGACATGATCCAACGCAAAATCGTTGATGGCAATACAAAAAAATCCAGAAATGAAGTTTCTGCATGTTTTGTATTGCAATTAACAATATCAAGTCTCAAATTACTACAAATACAAGAGTTGCTTTGACAAAAACTAAACAACGTCAAATGATCAGCCATACTGAAATCCGCAAATTTATTTTTAATTTGTTTTTGTTAATTGTGCTTTTTTGCATTTTTCTAAGCATTATTTTAATTTACTTTTTATTGTTTTTTTTATTGTTAGGTATTGATGATACTTAAATTAGTTCATGAACTCTGTATTTTGTTAAATTCTATTTTTTCAATATTTCAATAATTTTGAATAATTGACATCACAATCACAGATTATTATTATTATATTAGCCTTTATGATAATGCCCCGATACAAAACTAATTAATTAAATTTTAATTTTAATACTGGCCGCTAACCATTAAAAAATAATAATGGATATGATTTTTTTTATTACTTTTAATAGCAACTCTCCACATATATACCCCTACCTTTACCCGAAAAATCTTCGAAAACGTACCGTCAGTAGTTGTATGACACTGTAAAGAAAACAAAATAAAAAATCAAAATTGTTACAATAAAAGATCAAATGAAATGTTATATGAATTTAAATTATTTATACTCTGTAATGACTGTGACTGATGAAAATTACAAAAAAAATTTAATCACAAAGTTGTATTTAAAAATTTTTGTCTACAGCATTTTTTCAAATCTACATAATGTTAATTAACTTTTACTCTTTATTATTATTATGCAAACTACTATTATTTCGGAACGCCACTGGTAAAAGATAAAAAAAAACTGTATCACTAAAAAATGTTGACATAAAAAACTTCGTAAAATAATTTTATAATTTTATAATTTTTGCAGATGGTCTATTAAAAATATTTTAAAATTTGTACACCAGGTGTACCAGGCTCTCGCGTAAGTATGTGGATTAAATTCCATATAAGGAACTTCATAAAAGTCAGCAAACTTTTTGAAATTTCATTTTCTCAAACCAAAACGACTCTATGACAAAAAATCAATTAAATTGAGCAAATATCTTACCTTGTATCATTTTATCTCGATATGTAAAATAATTTTTATCGCTCACAAACAGAAACTAATAATTCAGAAGAACTTTTCATTTATTATTTTTACAAAAACTTTACGCACAATACACACCAGGTAGTCATCTTAACAACAAAGGCGACGCATTTTTGAAAATGGGGAAATAGCAGTGATCAACGCCTACTAGGATAAAAAAAATTGAATTTCGCGGGTATAGGCTAAATTATCAACAGAACTAGAATACCGAACGCACTCTTAAACTTCAAAACAATAAACACAAGGCGAAATCCCGAAATGTCAAATCTAAAAATGGCATCAGCTAATAGAGGCGAGGCTGTTCAAAAGCAAATTCAACAAGATTGGGTAAACAGAGAATACATAGAAATAATTACTATAAGCATAAAGAAGATAACAGACTTTCTGAATTCATTTGGTAAGTATTAAATAACAACTCTTTAGAGTTTCCTTAAATGTCAAAATTACAGACCTGTCCTGTCGCTCAAAACTAGCTGGCCTCAACGAAAAACTTACCATATTGGAACGTAAAATTGATTACTTGGAAGCCTGTGTAAGTATAATATTTGTAAAATATATTTATAAACCTAATATTATATATTGTAGGTAACAAAAGGGGAAACACTTACATGAGACTTAGTTTAAGCCAGCATTCATGTCTCTGTTATCGGCCTTTTTCAAAACAATTAAAGCTAAAACTTTACTAGAACAACCAAAAAGAAACCTGTATTACTGGATAAATAAGCAATTTAATGTAGTAGACTATGATCGTAAAAAAAAAATTGGACCTGATCTTGCATGTGCTGAGTGGATATTAAGAAATGGGGGGTCTGTTAGATGGAAGAGTGGCGCTATTTCAGATTATAATGAATTACCCAGAGACACTAAAAACTTCCATTTATTTGAAATAGATGCATCTGATACAAATGTTATGATAGAAGGTTTTGGTCATTTTCAAGGCTGCAAACATATTGAAAAATTGATTTTCCACAAATGTTATTATATAAACGATGAAGCTTTAAATGGATTAGTGCTTTTGAAAGATACTTTGAAGTTTTTGACAATAAGTCAATGTAAAAATGTGACGGATGCTGGTATTTTAGAGTTAAAGATATTAACAAAACTACAGGAACTAGTTTTAGCTGATCTAGCAGGTGTTAAAAGAATGACTGAAACCATACAGAGTTTACAGAAACATCTCCCTCAGTGTAAAATTCAATAATCAGTGATTGTGAAGAATACTTGCTAGTCTCCCAATTTTTAGAAATATTTTTGTTTTAAGAAATTCCAAATCAAGAATAGTTAAATTTACTTCAACTAAGAATGCCAATGAAACTACTTTTTGTTTACAATTTTATTTATATGTTACGAAGTATTATGTAACTCTTTGTAAAAACCTATGAGGATAACAACTTATCATGTTTTTTGTACAATTAGTGTTTAAAAAAATATTCATTCTAACCCAATAATTGGCATAATGTAACACTGAATGTTAATTATTTCAATTTATAATTATTTGTAAAACTATTGTTTTTGGTTTATTAAATTATTTAAAAAATATGGCAAATACTCAATATTAAACCCTTTTTCAACTAGATTCTTATATTAATTAAACCTGACCTATAAAATTAATAAATCCTGAACGGCATTAGTAGACAAAATTATAGAATATTTTATTCAATAATAAATAAAGTTTAACTTGTCAGCTCTATAAAGCAAATTCGCTATTGTAATGAGATTAAAAACTAGACACTAGACCTAATGCTGATCGTTGGCTTGTTTACGTAAATTATAGGTTATGTTTTGATTTTTAAGGTTAGGTAAATATTTTCACAACAAAAACTTAGCAGTTAGAAAATTTCTATTGAAAGTAGTGAATAATCTAAACTATAATTTAAAACAAATCTGACAATATGTTTATCTCAATCTTATAGTATCTAGATTACATTAGCGTTAAATAATCTATTAGTTATAATGTTTAACAAATTTCTGTTTAAAAGCTATTATTTTCGCTTTGACAAAATTACGCGATCATATTCAAGAGCCGTCGACGCATTTCTGAGTAAACATCCAGATTTGTTAGAAATGAAAAAATACATTCCACCCGAGTACCTAAAGATATCTTCAAAGATTGCTAAAGAGCACCTCTATTTGATATGTCCCAATGCAGCTAAAAAAATTGCAGATCATGTAGTGGGTTCAATACAAGGAAATCAAATTGTTGCCGAGACTAATGCTGGTTTAGGACTGATAACCAACGAACTCCTCGAAAGAGGTGTAGAGCGAGTGAGAATGTATGAAACGTGTGGTGAATTCCGAGAGGACTTAAAAGTAGGTTTTAGATATAAATAACTTCCATTTTTTTTTAAATTCATATAAGAAACAGGTAGGTACCCCCAATATTCTTAGTTAAGGCTGAGGATACTGCACTCAATTAAAAAATCGAGAATACTAAACAGTTTTAAAGAAGAATAGCAAATAATAAATTAAATTACTAACTCGTTTGCTTATTTAACTATTGTATTTTTAGAAATTCACTTTAGTGTACCCAGGAAGAGTAGAACTGTTTATAAAAGATTTATTTCACTTATCAAGACTTGCTTATATGGATAAACAAGACGGTATAAATAGAGTCGACTCCATCCTTAAAAATGTGCCCAAAAAAGCTTGGACTGATGGTAAATAATTTCTCATAAAAAGATTTTTTTTATTTATTTATATAATCTTAGAGTGAAAGTTTTATATTATTGCTTTAGATCCTGCTATGACTATAATAGGCCCGATGCCAAATACACTTTTTATAAAATTTTTAATTAAATCCTTGGCTTTACAAATGGGTCCTCGATTATATGGTAGAATGCAGATTTTTGGAGTGTTACACGATCGTTATTATCAGGTAAATTATTTAGTCCAATTATAACTACTCACCTACTTCTTGTGTGTTATAGATTTTAACAGCAACTCCAAAACAACATTTAAAGCTATATCAATATTTGACAATAATGTTTCAACTTTTATGTGATTATGAAAAATTAGATGAATTTCCTAGAAACATTTTTTTACCCTGGGAAAGATCGACCAAACGACGAAAAACTGAGGTAAGATTAATTATGGCTGGTAGTGTAACAACCAACATAATTAAATCAATTTTTTATTTTAGAATGAAACGATGGTTTTATTAAAAATTAATTTAAAAAAAAACTTTACAATTCCTATGGACCAAATATTACCATTATTTTATTTTGTTAAACAGTTTTATGGATCGGGAAATAACATGATTATACCAACAGTAGAGTAAGAGATTCTTTATTTACATTATTTATTTTCGTAAATAATATTGTACTTTTGTCTTGTAGAAAATGGGTACCAGGCTGTGGATTGAATATTTTAATACCAAAATTAAGTCACTATGATTATTTTAAAAATATAAACATCTTTACCAAGTTTAGAGAATTAACACCTCCACAAATTTTAGCAATATTTAAGTAAGTAGTTTGAATATAGATGCTTTAAAATTTAATTATTATGAACATACTCATTTGCAAATGTGCTACCATCTTTCAGTAAAACTGATACCTGAGGCTTAGAAGTGTTTTGACAACTTCATAAAGCAACAAATTCCCAACTTGCATTAGGGGTTGCAAAGTTTTTTGATACATTCTGGTCAAGATGTCTCTGTCTTCTTTATATCCCTTTAACGAAAAATTTGCTTCCATTTACTCATTGTTTTATCAAACTAAAAAAGAAATTTCAAATGTATTTTATTTTTAGGGAAATGATTCACACTCCAGCTTATGTTGGTAGCCCTTTTACAGCTATGATGGAAAATGAATTAATCAAAAGTGAAACTGTAGAAACAGTTCTAGCTGATGCTACTGTCCAAAAAAAGATATTTAGGGATACAGAAAGCCACAATTATCAAGATGAGTTTGATTAGATAATTAAACAGAATTAATTATCACACGCTGGTTGTATTTACTACAATTTTTTGTTATTTCTGTGATTCTACAACATTGCCAAATGCTAGGACGATGAAAGTGAATGTAAAACTAATGAGACTCCAGTTTAAAACTGTTGGAATTTATATTTTTAAAAAAGTATATCTTCTTTGAAGTGTTGCAGGAAATATTTTTTTGTGAAATAAAACACATTTTACCTAATACCTAATTGTTATTTAACATTATTTAATTTTTATAGTACTTTCATCAAAATACTTATTGAATCGTTTCCACCCATATCTTGTTTTGGGATCTTTTTTACTGTTGGCAGGAGTTAAATTCGGCATTAAACCTGAAAAAAATATATAGAGTATTTAATAAATAGATTAGTGTAAAATAAGAAAAAGTAAAGTTTGAGAAAAAAAAATTCTTTAGGACACTTTAAATATCGCCACTGATTTAATTTTGTTCTGAAATGCCTCTGGCAATTTCCTTTTTTTTATTATATTTGACATTTAAAACTTACATTACAGTCTTGTGTATTTATTATATTTTCAAGAAACATTAAAATACATGGCTTACAAGAACCTAGTTAAATAGGCACTTCTAAACAGTAAAAATAAATGTGGAACACACTAAAAATAGCTGCAATACCTGCTTTTTGTGCCATAGATACAAGTGTAGATATTCGTCTTTGCGATCTACTGCATAGACCTGTAATTCGTTTTGGTAGCATACACCCATCTGATCTAACAAATTGGCTCAAAATCAGAACATCAGTATGCTTGATGTCTAAACCAGAAGCACAAACCGGACAGACAGTAGGATGTTGATTTTTCAACAAATAAGATTCTCTTCCAGACTGAATAATATTTCCAGAAATAATTAGTTCTTCCTTGTTTTGAGTTTCATGAACTGAAAAAAAAATGTTGAATGAAATGGAAGTGATAATCGTAGAAAACTTACTTTCTTTTAATCTTAAAGCTGGAAATAAAGATATATGTTTTGTTTGAAGGCTGACATCAAATCTAAAATTTCTGAGATGTTTTAATAATATATTCATTTCTGTAAATTGAAAAATTAAATTAAAAAAGTCAGGTTATGTTAAAAGTATGTGTAACCAAACGTATTTAGATTTAGGCCACAAGAGATGCGATTGAGGCCTCTGACTTTTTTTTATTCAGCTAATTTTATTTTCTTCAATGTTAATAAAATATAGATACGTAAATTAAAATCGATCGATCCTGTTAAAGAATCGTTATATTAATTAAATATGTTAAGAGGCGTTGTCTATATACCTTTATACAGACTATGGTATAAGGGCTATAACAACATTATTTATCTAATGAAAATACGACAAAGAAAGAAAATATAAAAATTGCGAACACAAAAGTCAAATTTTGACGTTGACAAGTAACCTAACCTAATGGTTTTATTTTGATGTTGAGATAAAAAAGTAATGACGCTTTTTTTATATAAATCAATTTAAGTTACGATAATATGCGATGGATTCGGATGATAATGTTCATCGTTTAGAAGGTAGTACTTCTACTAAAGGAGGCTTAATTATTAAGAAAAAACCATCTACTCCAATCTTTAAAATTCCCCAAACATCCCTGTTAGGATTGGATAGACTAGCAGCTCAAAAAAGAAAAGAAAGGGAAGCTGCTAATAAAATTTCATTTGATATTAATGAAAGTGAGTTCAATGAAGGTGACGAACAAAATTTAAAAGAGAAGCATGAAAGAGGTAGCACAAAACGTAAATTTAGAGAACCTCAAGAGGAAACCCCAACTTATACTGGTGGGATTAGCAAAGAAGCACGTGAACGTTTAGTCGAGAGGTTAAATTCATCTAAATCGAAGGGTGTTTATGCAACCACTAAATCTAAAAAGGATTCTGAAGACCATGAAAGAAGCAGACAGCGAGAAAGAGAAAGACATAGAGATAGATCTGAACGAGATGATAAAAGCCCCAGAGACTATTATGAGAGAAGCGAGAGAGGAAAAACACCTAGATTTAGAGATGAACCAAGAACTCCAAATTTTTATTCAAAGGACAGTACATCTAAAACTTCTTGGGATGAAGACGATCCTGAGCCTGCAAGAAAGTCTGCTTGGGACTATCCAACACCATCTCTACATAGATTTAAAGGAGGAGAGTGGTCAGAAAGAAGTAACAGATCTGCTAGATCACACAGAGATGAAAAAGGTATATGACATTGTTGATTAAAATGGCCAAAATACAAAACACTAAAAATTAATTAAAAAAGTTTAATTTTTTGTACCTATTTATTTTTTTGTAGGTAATAAGTTTGAGGATGATACTCCTAGACCAACTCCTGCTCATAAATTCAATGCTTGGGCTAAAGACAGGAAAAAAACTGGAGCTACTCCAAGTTCTAATGAGAAACTTAAATGGGATAATACAGTGGATAGAGAAAACTGGGAAGAGGAGCAGAAAAGATTGGATCGTGAATGGTATAATATGGATGAAGGATATGACAATGAAAACAACCCCTTTGCTAGTGTAAGTGAGGAGTACACAAAGAAGAAAGAGGAACAATTAGAACAGAGAAAGAAGAAACGACTCTCTGCTCAACAGAGGCAAATTAATAAAGACAATGAACTTTGGGAAAGGAATAGGATGTTAACTTCAGGTTTGATTATTTCTATATCTAGTATTATATATAAATAATTTATTTAGTCAAACATTAGTAATTTTTAATGTTTGTTGCTTCATAAATTTAAATAAAATATTAATTTAAAATGATTATTAAAAAGATTATGAACTAGTCAGAAAATAATTTTTATTCCCTTAAAAATAAAATCTTGCTTTTCTCTAGGTGTTGTACACTCGGTGGACTATAACGAAGATTTCGATGAAGAATCAATAGACAGAGTCCACCTGTTAGTACATAACATAGTACCTCCATTTCTGGATGGGAGAATAGTATTTACTAAGCAGCCTGAACCAGTAATTCCAGTAAGAGATCCTACTTCAGATATGGCGTTAGTAGCCCGAAAAGGATCACATCTTGTCAGAGTCTATAGGGAACAGAAAGAAAGGAGGAAGGCTCAGAAAAAACATTGGGAATTGGGAGGGACGAAAATTGGTAACATTATGGGTATTAAGAAAACAGAAGATGAAGAGGATAAGAAGTACAACAAAGAAGATGATAGCACTGATTATAAAGCAGATCACAAGTTTGCTGAACATATGAAAGATACAGGTAAAATTGGTTGTTTAAAAATAATTCGAATATAAAATACCTTTTTTCTAATTTTTTTAATTTAACATTTTATTTTAGGGTCAGCGAGTAGTGACTTTTCAAGAAAGAAAACAATTGGTGAACAAAGAAGATATTTACCAGCTTTTGCTGTGCGGCAAGAGCTTCTTAATATAATCAGAGAAAATTCTGTGGTAATTATTGTTGGAGAAACAGGTAGTGGAAAAACTACTCAATTGACACAATATTTGCACGAAGAAGGCTACAGTAAATATGGAATGATTGGTTGCACACAACCCCGTAGAGTTGCGGCAATGTCTGTTGCGAAGAGAGTTAGTGATGAGATGGGTACTCAGTTAGGTCAGTATTTATACTTGTAGTGCTTAACTCACAAATGTCTATATGATACTATATCTTAGGTTTTTCTACTTGAAATATTTTTTCTATAAAAAAATATACTTTGGCTAAACTTTTTATCGAATAATTTATTTGAGCACTTTCAACCTACTAAGTAAGACGCTAAGATTAATGTTAACCATTTACTCCAAACCCACGCGAGAATGTTGAACTTTTAAAACAAATTTTTAGAAAAACCCTATTTTTCAACTCACAGTTGGTTTTATAAATCATTATCCGGAAAGATGACCACACAAAAATACAAAACTCACTTCTAAGCCAAAAGACAGAAACCGGGCTTTGAATGTAGAATTTAGTAAATTAAATTCCTAACTCGTTTGCTTACTAATTTTTGTTTTGTCTTATTTGTCATATATTATCAGGAGATGAAGTAGGTTACGCCATCCGATTCGAAGACTGCACTTCAGAAAAAACTGTGATAAAATACATGACTGATGGTATTTTACTCAGAGAAAGTTTACGTGAGTCCGACTTGGATCATTACAGTGCCATAATTATGGATGAAGCTCATGAACGTTCGTTAAGTACTGACGTGTTGTTTGGTCTTCTCAGGGAGATTGTAGCGAGACGTCATGATCTCAAATTAATTGTCACCTCTGCCACCATGGATAGCAGCAAGTTTTCAATGTTTTTTGGAAATGTTCCTACCTTTTCTATACCAGGTGGGTATTTTATAAATAACTGTTATATAAAACAATTTATAATTTTAATTTTTTTATTCATATTTATTTTTTCCCGTCTCTGGCTAATATTTTTGCTTCTTCCCATGTTTCGCAGACTTTTTAGAATTTTAGCGGTTCTCCTATTCAAAGTTCCCCTTCTATTTTTACCTATCTTTATCGCTTTCCATACCTTCTTGAATTATCCAATTTTAATTTATTCAATGATGAACATTAATTCTATGCTTGTGTTGCTGTCCAGAATAATTGCAACTTTTTATTACTGCCAACTTACACTATGTATCATCTTATAGGTAGAACCTTTCCTGTTGAGACTCTCTTTAGTAAAAATCCGGTCGAAGATTACGTAGATGCAGCTGTAAAACAAGCTTTGCAGATCCACTTGCAACCTCCTTCCGGTGATGTACTTATCTTCATGCCCGGTCAAGAAGACATCGAAGTAACCTGTGAAGTATTAGCTGAACGATTGACGGAAATAGAAAATGCTCCAGAGTTATCTATTCTACCTATTTATTCGCAACTCCCCTCTGATCTTCAAGCAAAAATTTTTCAGAGATCAGCTGAAGGTATTAGGAAATGCGTTGTTGCCACAAATATAGCAGAAACTTCGTTGACAGTCGATGGGATTATATTTGTTATTGACTCAGGTTATTGTAAACTGAAAGTTTACAATCCTAGAATTGGTATGGATGCTTTACAGGTAAAATTAATTTTGCAATACTAAATTGACTTTTTTTATTTATAATTCTGCTTTTAGATTTACCCTATAAGTCAAGCAAATGCCAACCAACGCTCTGGTAGAGCAGGACGTACGGGACCTGGACAAGCCTTTAGACTGTACACTGAGAGACAGTATAAAGACGAACTTTTGATAACAACAGTCCCGGAAATTCAAAGGACTAACTTGGCCAATACCGTACTTCTTTTAAAATCACTAGGTGTGCAAGATTTGCTGCAATTTCATTTCATGGATCCTCCACCCCAAGATAACATTTTGAATTCTTTGTACCAATTGTGGATCTTGGGTGCTCTTGATCATACAGGGGTTCTTACAAAATTGGGTAAGTGGTTTGAATTATGAGGTTCAATGAAGTGTATTTAGCAAATGTAATTGTTTTAAAAAGCATAATTGAGAAAATAATAGGAGAAAGTTTCTTTAAATATTTTCTGATTTTTAATTTATTTGGATATTTAGAAATGAATAAGAAAAACTTTTTTAACGATTCAACCTTTTAAATTTCCTTAGGTCGGCAGATGGCTGAATTTCCTTTGGACCCTCCCCAATGTCAAATGTTAATAGTCTCATCTCAGATGGGCTGTACCGCCGAAATCCTCATCGTCGTCTCAATGCTATCAGTCCCGTCGATCTTTTACCGACCCAAGGGTAGAGAAGAAGAGGCAGATGGCGTCCGAGAAAAATTTCAAGTACCTGAAAGTGATCATTTAACTTTTTTGAATGTATATAATCAATGGAAGCAAAATAATTATTCTTCGCACTGGTGCAACGAGCATTTCATTCATGTGAAAGCTATGAGAAAAGTCAGAGAAGTTAGACAGCAGTTGAAGGATATTGTGATTCAACAGAAATTGGAGATCAAGTCATGCGGCACTGACTGGGATGTTGTCAGGAAGTGTATATGTTCTGCATATTTTCACCAGGCTGCCAGACTGAAAGGTAAAATGCACTCATTAATTTCCAAATCTTTGTTGACTGGTAAAATTCATCCAAAAATAAGAAATTTTTGCTGATGAAATTACCAACATTTCAGAGAATTTTTAAACTATTTTCATCGACAGCTTAGACCTACTTTACACAATTCTTTTAAAAAATCGAGTCATTCCAAATAAAATTAATTTTAATTCTAGGTATTGGTGAGTATGTCAACTGTCGAACGGGTATGCCTTGTCATTTACACCCTACATCTGCTCTCTTCGGTCTCGGAAATACACCCGATTATGTGGTGTACCACGAACTAGTAATGACAGCTAGGGAGTATATGCAATGCGTAACTGCAGTAGATGGACACTGGTTGGCCGAATTAGGTCCTATGTTCTTTTCTCTCAAAGAAACTGGAAAATCTGGTAGGGCTAAAAAGAAACAGGCTGCAGAACATCTTCTGGAAATGGAAAATCAAATGCAGGTGGCACAAGAAGAGATGAAAGCCAGGAAAGAGGCTGCTGAGAAGAAAGTGGCCGCTATGAACAAAGGACAAGAAATTGTTAGTGCAGGAACTACTCCAAGAAGAACTCCATCTAGATTTGGGCTGTAGAATAGAATAGACTACTGTGATTCTTTTTAATTAGTTGTCTCAAATGTCTTGGGGCATTTAATTTTGTCACATTACACTTTTAGGATATTCCTTAGTCAAGGAAGCTGCTTTTCTTAAGCTACACAAAGCTCGATATTTGCTCCATGTCAATTTAAACTGAATTAACCCGTGAATAGAATATTAATAAATAAAATAGTTATAGGTAGATTTCTTTTGAAACGAAGACACCATTGAATGTACATTTGCCCAAAACATGTTAAGCTTATATTAAGATAGTTACAGTTTCCGCAGTTCAATATTTCAAAACTTCAGAAAAGCCTACAATGTTGGTTACTAATTAAAGTACAAAATAAAAATAACAAATGTAAATAAGAATCTAACAATTTAGATTTTGTTTTACATTTTTTTTTGTTTCATTGAATTATACATTTTAGTAATGTTTCAGGCAGAACTTTTTTTATGTTATGGAGGAAATATAATTGTATTTGTGCATATTAGAGTCACTTGTACATAATTTATTTTAATTTTTTATTTATGTAAAAAGTAAAATAAAAAATTGTTTTGGAACTATGTTTTATTACTGGATCGGCCTCATTTGACTTTTTTTATCTTAATGATAACTTTTCATTTTTAAATGGTTTGCGGTACAGTGACACCTCATATTAAATGTGTGAAAATTACTAATAAACTTATGAGGGAAAGATAAATATATTACATAAATGAGTTCACAAAATGAGCTCCAATAACTGGCAATTAGTAAATAGTAAAAACTTTATTAAAAATAGAGGAATAAAAACAATTAAAGCTTATCTACATTTTGGACAACTCATATAATATAGTAGATTTTAATTGTTTGCAATTTTAAAGTTGTTATATCATGAGTTGTAGTATTAAATATTTGTCACTACTCTGGGTCGGTATCATCGTAATCGCTTTCATAGCCTGGTTTATGTCTATTGCAGCATGAGCAGCCATTTACATGTACTTGAATGTTAATATTAGGTTTTGGGGCTGGTTTGCCGAAATGTTTGTATTGTCTTCTATGCTGGATATTGAATCTGTAACAACTTCTTCCGAATGGACAAATAGGTCTGTTGTCATTGGGATCACTATCATAATCGATATCTCCGGGATGACTTAAGTCTTTTTTGTGAAGAGGATTTTTTCTAAAAAAAAATAAAACTATAAATAAATATTGAATATTCGGTTGTAATACCACTAGAGCTCAGATTTGGCAGGATATTTTTTGTTTGATTTCGAGTATGAGGATTTATCGAGTTTAATAAACTGCCATTGTGTTTAAAGTTTGGTAAAAATTTGTAACATTATAAATAAGTGTTTTTGTAGTTTCTTAAATTGTTTGCTTTTTTAGATCTAGTGTTTAAATATTCCTATGAATAAAGCATGAATTATTTCACGTTAAAACAAAATTGATTGGTTAAACTATCAAACTGACTGTTTAATATTTACCTATAACAATCTTTACCATACCAACATCTATCTCTTCTCCAATCAGGATGATCTTTTTTCCAGGCAGGAATATTATTTGTGGAACTACTAGGTTCATCTGGATCAGGTTTAATGTCAGGTGGCCCTGTGTTTATACCTTGGTTATTTTGTTCTGAGTTATTCCCATTATTTGTAGAAGTAGGATTATTTAATTCATCAAGAGGTTCTAGTTTAATTTCTGGCATGGGTAGGGGCATAGGTGGTTCATGTAAACTTGATTCAACATTAAGCGGTTCTTGTTTAATTTCTGGCAAGGGTAAGGGCATAGGTGGTTCCTTTAAACTTGATTCAAGAGCAAGCTGTTCAGTTTCAATATTACTTGGATTTGCTATATTTTGATCATTAGTATTTTCTTCAATTATTGAGTGAAGATTGGTATCTTCAATATTAATGTCATTAGGTATTGGTATATTCTGATTATTAACAATATTATCAGCAATTGCAGTATCCACTGTAGTTGTTGAATTAACTCCAGGTTGGTTGGTTTCAATTTGATTAATATTTGTAAAATCTGTTGATTCTACAGTCGTATCTAATGAATTATTTGGTTCAATTTTAATTCGTTTGTTACTCTCAGGAATATCTTCATCAATACCTCTTTTGTTAGTAAAAGTATTGTAAGACAAGTCATTGGTAATTACTCCATCATTATTTTCACGATCTATTTTTACTCTAAACCACGAAGCATCTTCTACTAGAGCAAAGCAATCACCGTTATTTAATGATAAAGCATCATGTTCTCTAAGTAATTGAATGGTACCACAAACGGATGACTTGAAATATGTAGGATTTACATGTACCTAGAAAATAGTTACTGTAGAAATGTGGAATAAACTTTTTAACTGTAAGTAATGTTTCTTTTTATAACAAAGTGAAATTACTCCTACTTCCACAAATAATGTTTATTTGTTAAATTAGTTCACCCAAGAGCCAATCAACACATTATCCAGAAAACATTGTAACTATTTTCTTACCGACTCAATAATTGCGCCATTTCTGTGAACCACAATTCTAGCATGCTTTCTTGATATCCTTTTATCATTGCACTAAAAAATAAAATTACAAATAGTTAATTTAAAACCTTGATAAAAACAGTATATTTTAATGTTTTATAACTTACAATTATGGGGGCCTCTCGACCAACATAATGATATCCATCATGCAAAGAAGAAAGTTGATTAGAGTAATGAAGGTCTTCCTCCTTATATATATTTAGAACAGTCATTTAAATGAAATAAAAATTTATATAGATTAAAAACAGCTTTGTTTACCTAAAATAATGGCCTTTACCTTTATTTTATATTTCAAATTTGACAACAAAAAATGTCATCACTAAGCAGTCTTCAAGAATAAAGAAAAAGAAGAAGAAGAGATTGACGTCATAAATAAAATATTAAAACTAATTTCACTAGTGGATATTGGATACTAGCGATCGTTTCGTAGGTCTGCCATTTATATTTTCTATGTTAAAAGTAAATGTTTTATTTCTGACCTTTTTGCTTTGGTTAATTCTGTACAGGATTTAGAGATTGTCGAACGTACTTTTAAGAAGACAACTTATTGATTATCTTTATCATTGGTTGCGTATCGGACCAATCAGGAAATTTTTAGTTTTATTCGAAAAGATGGCTGCGTTGCCGTCTCCTACACAGGTAGGTTCATATTTTTTTAAATAAGTGACTAGTGTTTTCAAATTATATATAAAAATTCTCAGTTTTAAATGTGCCAAAAAGTGTTAGTTTATCATTGATAAGGTGTATCCTTTGAAGTGTTTTTAAAGTGCCTTTTTACGGCGACATCCCAGTGGGCGGTGTAAAATATTAGCAAAATTTGTTAAAAAACATTGATTGTTTGTATTCTTGCACAAAATTTCTAATTTTGCTTCTAAACATTAAGCTTTAGTTTAAACTAACACTTTTTAAATTCAGTTTGTCACACCCTTGACATTTGGGTAAAGAGAACCACTTCAAAATATCAATATCAACATTGCCTCACAATTAATTATGTATAGTATTAATTGACACCCAACTAATTTTCAATTTCACTTCTCTGAACTATAATAAAATTCACCTCTGAATTGATTTTTTAAATTATCATTTCTTTTGCTTTTAAGTATATTGATAGCTTCAATTATTGATTGTTTTTATACTAATTCAACCATTGTAATCTTTGCATGATTAATTTAAAGTGATAAATGAGTGTAAATGATTTTAAAAATATAATCAATTTATTAAATTTGGAATCGCCCGTTATTCATTTTTTCAAAAAAGGTTATAACATTTTTACTGCCATCATTATAATCCTGCTACAAATTCTTAATTGTGTATCAATTGAGCTCATTCAGGTGTTAAAGAATCAGTTATTTGATGTTGAGAACTGGAATCCTGATAATCTTACATATAATGTAAATATTCACTTTTATGTTATGGATAAACTTAGATTTATACCTACATATTAAGAGTTCTAC
This sequence comes from Crepidodera aurea, assembly GCA_949320105.2. Lineage (NCBI taxonomy): Eukaryota > Metazoa > Arthropoda > Insecta > Coleoptera > Chrysomelidae > Crepidodera > Crepidodera aurea. The sequence continues at coordinate 16,592,084 of OX439473.1, forward strand.
TGTAAAAAAAAAATTTTTAAGTTGATATAGTTTTGCCAAATTGATCAACATTCACGTTTTCTAATGTTATACAAATAATTATTTATTTCTCAAAGCTTTTAACATTACAAATTGTATTCTTTGGCAGAACTAAATATTTTTGACTAATTTTTGGAAGAATTTATTGAGGCACTAAGATATATCAATATTTTTAACAGAAATATTTAGACTATCTTCAGTTTTAGTCATATAACATTTCAAAAAAACAGAAACTAGCATAATAAATATTTAAAATTATAAAACAAAATTGGATTCTATATACTTTTATTCAAGTATTGCAATCATTTCTAAACCATATTTTTATGTTAATAGGTAGCAGGAAACAACAGTGCCATATATGAAGCTTATTATAATGTGGTAAGTTTGTTATTTAAATTTTTTATTAAATACAATGCCAATCTCACTCACTATGATTTTTAAAACAGAAGTTATTTTTTAAATCTAGTTCTAAGAATTATTAAATCCGTAGTGAATATTTTGGAAGCATTATCAGAAAAAATTCAATTTATGTTTTACAAAAAAGAGATATACGTACTTTAAAAATTTTCTTAGAATATTCATATTGTAAACTTTACTTGGTTTATTTAAAGTTTAAAATTTTAGAGCCTACTTCTAGCTTCTATATATTTATGATTCTTTTATAGTGTAGTTTATTTATTTTTAATGTTGATTGTATTCTATTGATTTCAGCAGCATACACAAACTATAATAAATAATGCATTATATCACAAAACAGTTTTAAATTAAAACATGGGAATATATAAATTTACTTTGAACCGGTTTCAAGTTTAGTTTATTTATGAAAATAAACAAAATAATTGGGATTAGCTACTTATACTGGTATTAAAATCAATTAAATCTAATAGAAAAGTCGATTGTATTTTTATATTAATCAGCTTAAATGGAAAACGTAAATGTATTGATTTTCTCTGATACAAAACAGAATTCAAGTTTAGCTAGACGAAGTTGACAATTATGAAAAACTTCAGTAGACATACTTTAAAAAACATATTTTTATTTACTTCAATCTTGTCAATATCTATATTAAAAAGATATTTCAAATTTTTTATAAATGTCACTAAATATTGGAAAACTAAAATAAATCTAAAGAGTAGGGGTCTGCAAACATACCCTTGTAATTTGGTGTCAACAGATATTAAAATAAGACATAACAAAAATTGTTCAGTTCTTAAACTAAATTATTATAAGAAAGGTTGCAACTGTAAGATAATCAACATATTTTCCCAGTGTTACCCATAGTTCATAGAAAAATAATTATCAGATATTATATATTAAAGCTTGATTTCAAAAATATTTATACATAAAAAAAGCGCACTACTTATTTTTATGGTATCCTATAGGTTGATCCTAAAGGATATGGATCAATTGGCGGCATGGAAGCTGCCAGATTTCTTAAAAAATCCGGATTGAGTGATGTCATGCTCTCCAAAATTTGGGATCTTTCTGATCCTGGCGGGAGAGGTTGTCTAGATAAAACTGGTATGTTTGTCGCTTTAAAACTAGTTGCTTTAGTACAGAATGGAAAGGATCTTAATATCGCTAACGTTAACTTGGATGTACCTCCTCCAAAAATGGTAAGTTATTTTTTGTTTTTACCATTTTCTTTGGAATGGTAAAATGATGTGCAGTGTTACTTCAGTTATATTTTACAATTGATTTATTGTAATATTTGCTAATGTTTTGACAGTCTTTTATTTTAAGTCCACTTAATAAACACGTACATTTTTATTTTTCTGTTTAAATAGTTAATAAAATCTTATAGTTTATCACTTGTTTGTAATCCGTAAACAGCTAATTGAGTCAGTAAAATATTGCTCTGAATCTTGAATGCAATGTAAAATTTTTAAAATCATGAAAGTTAAAAAGATAAGATGAAATTTTATTTTTATGGAAATCTCAACAAAAGTAACTTGATTTATCCCAAAGGTATTTAATTACGTACATTTTTAGTAATAATCTGTAAGTTTCAATATTTATTTAATTTGGGGTTTCCAAATATTTAAAACAAATAAATTCAATTTGTATTGATATTGTCAGAATTGATGGGTAATGACGTTGCTTTTAAATTTGAGATCTCGGTTTTTATGGCTTCATAAAATATGCAAATATATAATTGGTGTGTCTCTTTCGAGGTTATTTATGGATTTTGGTAGAAATTACCGATTGACAAAGATAAAGGAAGTTATCATTTTATTTGTTTGAATTTTCATTGAATTTTTTCAAAAAAACTTGAATAAATAAATATTTTATCCCAAAACAATAAAACTATTATTTTTCTTTTAGAATTAGTTTTTTATTTACATTTGAAAATTTACAAAAACCTTCAAACAAATAGAAAATTGCACATTGTTTATAAATCTTTACAGATATTTGCTAATCAAATATTTGTTTGTATCAATACATATACCTACTTAAGTAAATCATTTTTAGGGAGATATCCCTTTACCTAAACCTTCAAAACCCCCACCCCCAAGAGGTACTTTGATTACCTCTATTCCCCCTTCAGCTGTAGATTGGACTATAAAGCCATCTGAAAGAGAAAAATATGATAAATTATTTGAATCGCTGCAGCCAACAAATGGATTAATTCCTGGTAACAAGGTAATTTATTAAATAATAAATTCAACACATATTTTTTGGTGGTTACTAGCATTTTATCGGATTTTAGGTAAAAAACGTACTAATGGAATCGAAATTACCATTTGACACATTGGGAAAAATTTGGGACCTAGCTGATCAAGATAAAGACGGCATGTTAAATAGGCATGAATTTGTAGTCGTAAGTTTTCTAAAATATGGAGGGTTGTTCTCTTTATGACATAAATTTGATTATAATTCCTAGTATAGCGTTATTTTTTCTCTTCAAAAGTATCAATTCATTAATTATAAATTAATTAAAAAATCCACTATATACAAAAAAAAATTCTGCTGACTGCTAAGCTAGTTTTAGTAGATTAAACTAAGAGAAATTCCCCCAACATGCATTATAATAAATTTAACAAAACAAACGATTTTTTTAGGCCATGCATTTAGTTTATAAGGCACTCGAAAAGTATGCTATACCTAATACTTTACCTCCGGAACTCATCGAACAAGTCAAACCAATACAAACGAATACAGTCAATAGAAATAAGGATGGAATTAAACCTGATCTTCCACCTTCAATAGTACCACCATCCATTTCTCCTGTTCCACCTAAACCTGTATTACCGGCAGCACCGATTCAACCGATGCTTTCATGGGTGGTTTCTAATGACGAGAAGGAAAAATCTGACGCTCTTTTTATCAAAAGCGACATAGATATGGATGGTTTTGTCTCTGGTCCGGAAATTAAAGATATATTCTTACAGTCCGGTGTTCCACAACCTGTTTTGGCCCACATTTGGTAAGCATTATGATGCGTTTTAATGTACAACATTTTTTGACATATTCGCAAATGTGCGTAACTGACAAACCCGAAAGGCAGAAACCGGTCTTAAAATGTCGAATGGAATAAATTATCCTAACTCGTTTGGTAAAATTTTTAGGGGCTTGTGTGATATTAAGCAGGTGGGAAAATTGAATGATGAACAGTTTGCTTTGGCCATGTGGCTCATCGCAAGATGCTTGAAAGGTATAGAACCTCCTGTTACTTTGACATCTGACATGGTGCCTCCCAGTTTCCGTAATATAAAACCAATAGATGGCCTTGTGGTAAGTTTTGCATAAATTAATTTTATTATTAAAATAATAATGGTAGGTAGAAGAATAATTGATCTGTAGTTTTTGTTTTGCTATGATCTCAATTTGTGGTTTTGTTATCGCAATAATACGTTCGATTTCTTTAAAAATCAAAAGGAAAACACAAGTAAAATAGTAAAAAGTAAAAGTAAAATAATGGTCATAGTTGACGCATTGACGCCCTTTGCCAGCTGGACGCTATCCATTTTTAGAGAAGTATTGGATACCATTAATCCCCAGAAGGATGCCAAATTTCTTTACTGTAGGCGGGAATTGTGCTGCTCCAACAATAATCGCCTTAATATTTGGCTACAAATTAAATTTTTATTTGTTTAGTCTTCGCGCTCTATTCAAAGTATCGGTTTTTATTGGTTTATACTTTGCGCTCTGTTCAAATTACCGGAAACTCTTTATTAGAAATTTAATATTTTATTTTAATTTGTTTGATATGATTTTTATTTAGTGTACAGGATTGGTTTTTATTATTTAGATTAGTTAAATATGTTGTGAATGAACGTAATTTGAACATTTATTTTCTATAAACGATTTTTTAACATTTTGATTAGTGAGTGACCATGTTTCAGGAGAACAATAATACTAGATACTCAAATCCAGAACTAGATATGATTACCAAAGACATAGAAGAATTATCTAGAGAAAAACTAATCTTAGAAACTGATATAACACAAAAAGAGGCTGACCTTAAAATTAAGAGTGGCGAAATCAAAAATCTCCAAAGCGAGCTCGATACTCTGGCGGCCACATTGAAACAATTAGAAAACCAAAAGGGCGAAGCACAAAAAAGGCTAAACGATCTCAAGGCACAGGTAAGAATTCGATTGATTTTTTAGAGTGCTTGGCATCTCTTTTTTTAATACTGTGAATCACTTTTCTTGCTTTTAAGTATAACTTAGTTGATGTTTTTTATTTTTTTTTCTAATTTTTCTTGCTTTTTATATATATTTAAATATATTTAATGATCACTGTATATTTTGCTGAAAAACTTGAAATATTGGAATTATTTTTAGTATTTTCAACAGTAAATCACTTTAGACTGTTTCTTGAGTTTTCAGTTCATTTTGGAAATTGTTTTGTAAAAAATGTCAAGCATAATATTTTTCAAAATGTACTGAATTCTCGTGACGTTGTAGTATGTGATTGGTTGAATAATTTATTTTTATGCAAAAATTTAGTTAGTTATGGCATGTTGCATTCATTTTTTGCTAGAAAACACAGGTGGATGGGGAAATTGAAAGCATTAATAAAACTTTAGAAGAACAAACCGAAAAGGTAAGTTATTTATTTTTCTTGTACGCTTTTTTTGCTTACGTAATTTGCACACTAACTTATATTTCATTTATTTAATTAATTCTATGTACATTGTATACAGGGTATCCTGTAATTATCCGCCATAATGGTAAAAAAAATTATCTGGCTTTTCTCAAAATTCAAATCTGAATTTTTTGGTAATTGCATTTGGAATATTTAGTCTATCAGAGATAAATCATTTTGACCGATAAAATTTTTGGAGTTCTTACAATGATTTTCCGCCAAATTTGAAAGTGCAGGTAATAATCAAGTCATTTAAAAGAATAGTTAGATTTAGTGACTTTTATGTATGAACCTTTTCAAAATAGTGGGACTTGGAGAAAAAAATTTACATTTACATAATAAGCTGCAAAAATTTACATTTACATAATAAGCTGCAAAAATTGTTTATTTTAACGGGAAATCCTGCATACAATAAAATTGTTGTTGCATGTTTTAGATTTTACGTATAAAAAAAAATTGTTATCGAAACAGAAAATTCGCCAAAGTTTTATAAAAAAATATCTAAATCATATTTAATAGCATTAAAAATTATCACTTCGCGAAAATACTTATTCATGAGACATATTGACAATCTTATCGGTTTTAGATCCTTAAAGGAGTTATAAATTTTTAATTACTTTTTAAAACTTTTATGAATTAAAGAAGAAAATAAAACAGAAAATCTTTAAAGAAAGTCTCAAAAAAGTATTGTCATTTTTGCATCATTCTTCCTCCCATACAGTTTCTATCATTATTACACATTACTCATGGTTAGATATCTCAAATAAAAAAATAATAAACATAATAAAATGCTTCAATAATAATAATAATAATATACAATTATTAATTAGTACATTAAAAACAACCCATACTAATATGTACTAAAAAATTTAAGCCCTTAACGCACACATTTTTTAGTTATTTAGAAAAATACATTTTGGAACCTTTTTTTGGCAAAAAATAAAAAAAATACATCGACATTTCTTATCTTTCTTTTCCATTTGTTGTTTCGAAAAAAACATATTTTTAGAAATACCTAATAATAATAGTATTATTTATTTAATAAAAATTATTCAAAATTTTCTTTTGTATGATATATTTTGATGCAAGGTGCAGCACAGATCCCAACATTGCAAGTATTTGATATTTTACAAGTCGTAAAATGTAAATTCACAAAAATACGACGAGCGATCGCACTCTGTTGCTTCGTCGTTCTTGAATAATTAATTCTTACAATCCGTATAAGTGATAAATATCAATAAACCAATTTTTTTCTTAGCTTTCCTATTGTTATTTCCAATTCCAATTATATTTGAGTGTGAACATTACAGCACCATAAAAAACGACTCCGCTCGAATTATCTCGAGTGTGTGTCCAGTTTGGCCTTTTTATCGCCCTCGAATTAACTTGAGGGCATACGTCAGGGGTTAATTAATCAAGCTTGATTAACAGAATTTAGTGAGATGGTGAAATACTACTAACTGGCCCTTTCAAGGGTTTAGGAGTTGATTAGTAATACATCCAGATCGAACAGCACTACTTAGCAATTTTTGATAAACAATTTATACATATTATATGTGTCAAGTGTTTATTATTCGTATTTTTTAATCGATAGATAATATTAAGATCGCCATTTCACTGTACCAAAAAAAAGGTTCATTATTTAACAACCTTTTTAAAATTTATTTAAAAAATTCGAATTAATTTTAACATAAATTTAACCGAATAAGTACTTCTGCGTATCTTTCTTTATGGAATATTATATATCAAGAAAGAAAGATTTGTTGCTGTAAGTTGCAGCAATTAAATATTAGCAAAAAAATCGTCGTTAAATTAAGTTACGATACTTATGAAACCTAATAATTGTAGGTGGATAAATTGAGGGTACAAGCTGCCGAACAAGCGGAAATGGTGAAGGCACAAGAAGTGGAACTGAATAGTAAAAAAGAACAACTCGAAGGTCTTCGAATGGAAGAAGAACGTCTAGAGAAACAGAAAACGGAAAGTATCACAAAATTAGACAACCTTTCAGTGAACTTACAAGATACACAACTCAATATTAGCCAGGTATGCAAATAAGATTCGCTGTATTTTAATTTATTTCATAAAAAATTTTAATTTTTCACAGGCAAAAGCTTTGATAACGCAGCTACAAGAACAAACAAGACAAATGAACGATGCTATCCTAGCATGCGATTCCACAATAGAATCAGGAGATGCTGCTCAAATCGCTGATAATATTTTGAGAATTAAACCTGAATTCAGAGGATCTGAATATAAAAATATTTTAAATGAAGATACAAAGACTCGGGTAAATTTTTTATTCTCTAGATATAAAATGAACTTAAATGTAATTATTTTCTTTTTTTTTTTTTTCAGAATGGATTTGACAAAGATCCATTTAGTAACCAAAATGGTCATGCCACCTCAGGATTTGATGAAGACCCTTTCCAAAATGGTATATTATAAGCTTAATTTTTATTGTCAAAATTTTTAACAAGTTTTTTTTCAGATCCATTCAAGAGTAACGATACATTTTCCAACGAACAATTTAAACCCGCCTTTCCAGACAATGTAAGAATATTTTCGTTAAAAAAGTAGTTTGTTTTAAATATTTTTATACTTTCAGAATGGTTTTTCATCCGATCCGTTTGGAGGCTCATTTACATCAAACGCTGGACAAGGGGATCCATTTAATGAATTTGATGGCTCTCAAAATAAACCTGCAACGACAGATGTATGTATTAAAACGTACTAAACCTCTTCACAAATCATTATATAGCCATTCTTTAAATTTTTTCCCTTCTCATCCTTATTTATTCCATTGTAGATGTATTTTTAAATTTTCAGACTGAAAAGGATCCATTTGGTTGTGATCCTTTTGCTATTTTACATGCACCAACGAGAGACGGGTCCGCTCCTCCCCGACCCACTAGTCCCAGTCCCGCTTTACCTCCCAAAAAGAGTAAGAATCCTCCTCCTAGACCCGCTCCTCCCAGGCCCCAACCTCCCAGCTTCAAAAAGCCCCAGCAATCCGACGCATTCGGCAGTGATCCGTTTGGTGGTGGCGGAGGATTCGCTGATTTCTCAGACTTCGATGCAAAGGTAAGCCAATTATAATTGTACTTGAGTAAAGCAATTTAGTGTGACCTAAAATTTTGAGAGTATTGTTTTTTGTCAAACATTCGTAGAATATTTTACCGAGAGATAATTTCATGTCATTTTGGCTCAAAATTTAGGCCTTTACAATATAATTTTGTATGCATACTGTCGGGATTAGACGGGAATTTTGCTGTTCCAGCCCTAATCGCCTTAATCGTTGGCTAATGAATAACCAAGCCAAAAGTGGACTGTATAATTAGGTTACCTGCATTTGCTGCTTCCTGTTCGTTCTCGTAGACTTTGAAGAGGTGGTATAAAATGCGTCAGTTACTGCAATGGCGACAAGAAAGCCACATTTCTTTCACGCCTCGCTCGCTTTTTGGACCGGCGGAAATTGGTTTAGTATCGCGTGCAAAATTAAATTTTTATTTGTTCCGACTTCGCGGTCTATTCAAATTATCGGTTTTTATTGGTTGTAATAGAATGAATGGTATATTACGAAAAAAGGGCTGATTCAACAATTAAAAGAAAATTTAAAGGTTAACGTGTCTCAAACACGCTTACCTGTTGCATAATCCGTCTCTGGAGTAGTGGATAGTAGCAGCGATACACGCCCAATGCAGTTCTCGGCACAAATTGAACAAGATATTTATTTATAGCACAATAAATTAAACAAAGCAAAGCGGCAGATACGATTCATGTATGTACAGCAAACGATCCGATAATCTCATACCTTGGAAAATAAATACTTAAAAAAAATGTTTGTGCTGTAACTGTACACAGAAGTATTTATATTTTGACAAAATAAATTACCCTCAGAACTTTAGTAATTTGTGGCTAAATCATAAATGTTAATTATTTTATAGTGTCTGCACCGCAGTTTCCTGATCAGCCACTCCAAGTTACCTTTTCCCTCCCTGAGCGATCCTTTTTTTACTCAATTAATTTTTGCCTTTCCCCGTAGACACCTGGTATGCCTTTTAAACTTTAATTTTTTTGTTCTCTCTTTTGTATTCTTTTACGATTATTCTTTATTTTCTATTTATTTTTTTTTTTTGTTATGATAATCATAGAAGAATGCTTTATACGTTTTTGTTCAATTTTATAAGAATTATAAAACAAGAAAAATCCTAAATCTTGGTTGAAAAAGTATTTGTTGCTTAGATATTAGATATAAATATTTCTACAAGAATTCTTCTGGTGGATATTTATTCACTGTATTTTTTTATATTTTTCGTTTGGTTAAACCGAATACAGTAGTTCACTTTAAATACCTTCTTAACAATTAATTACTTGTAGAACTGCTTAAGTTCAGTTAATTCCAGTCATATTAATTAAAAAAAAATATTTTAAAAATCGATAATCGAATTAAATTGAACGTTTTATTTATATTTTTGATTATTTTGTTTTTAGTTATCGTTGTTTTTAAGTTTGCATTTGTTCAAACTGGCACCTGCATGAGGCAGTTACACGTAGTAGCAAGTATTAATGAAATAATTTCAGACGCAGTTCAACCAAGGGTCCCACTAACAAATTTGTTAACTAAACATTTTCAGCCTTAATAATCTTCATATATCCTCTTCAGTTCACTGATAAGCCGATTGCAAAGGTCCAACAAGCACAGTCTCCTAACGCCCTCGAATTTACCGATGACCCTTTCCGAAACTATCGGTACGAGGACCCATTTAACATTATGTTTGACGATGAGCCTGCCCCTGCCAAAGAGGACAAAAGCAAAGACAAAGAAAAAGATAAATTTGACCCGTTCGGATTGGACGGGAGACAGTCGGTTCCTTTACCAAGCAGCGATCCCTTTGTTAGCGATAGCGGTAGAGCATCGGCTCCCATCACCAAGCAACCTCCTCTTAGCGAGGACCAACAGATAGAGTGGGCAGCCAGAGAGAGCATGAGGATGGAGCAGGACCGACTGAAGAGACAGTTGCAGGAGCAGGCTGATCTAGAGTTAGCCATAAGTTTAAGTAAAGCTGAAAGCAAACCGGTTTAGCTTTGACCTGTGTCAATAATGTTATCAATCACACAAAAAGAGCTTGACTTAGGTGTTTTTTTTTATTTTATGAGATGTTTGGCACTACAGGATCATTTTTTATTTATCGCTAAAACCAAAACTTTAAGATTCCTTCTTAAAAATTAGCTATAATACCTCGTTATCACGAAACATTAAACTTCAATGAACTATGTTATGATACAGCTTCTGTAGCTTGAAAATCGTTGGATTTATTTATTTTATCTTTTTTCTTTATACAAAACGGTATTTCAAATAATTTTTGAGATAAGGCGAGGAAAATTTTTCATTGGAACAAATTATATATTAGAAGAATTGTTTTGATTTCTTAAGGCAACTTTTTGTTTATAAATATAACTTATTAAAGTATGCAACTAAAACTTGATATAATACATTTTTTATTTAAAAATAATTAAGCTGTAAAAGTTCTTGGTGCCGCAGAGGGATACTAACAGAGAAGAGAGGATAGTTAAAGAAATTGCTCATCCTTCTCTGGATTAACGGTAGGCAAAACATTCCTTTTTTTTAATTATTGGAGAAACACAGGGTCTTTTACCTCCTTTAAAAAGACGATGGTGGTAGACCCATTGACTCCTTTGCGTGAAAGCGAGATAGACACATATCGGGTGGCGTTTATCCAGACAAGGATGCAGATTTTATTGAGCTACCTTCTATTCTTTTTACGGTACAAAGACTATTTAACGGATAACACCAAGTTTAAATTTAATTTGAGAGGTTTGGATTATTTTTGGGGTCTAAAACTTTATGGTTATATCTAGTGATTACTGAATAAGAATTACATATTAGAACTTCAAAAATAATAATGGTAGACTGGATAAAAATTGAGTAATTTTATTTGTGGAGCGGGGAACCAATATTCATTTCCTTTTGTGTTAAAGTTTGATCTGATCACTCACTGATTTTTTATTAAAAAAAATTGGTACAAATATTATGAAAATTTAAAATATATTAAAATTAGAATGTTGAACAATTTAAATAGAAATTGTTGAATTTTAAGACAAAACACGTTGATTTGTAAAATGAAATATTTTATCTGTATTCATAATGTTGTGTACAGAGTTATATGTACGAATGATAAATTAAAATTTCGCTTTAAACGGAGATTGAAAGCTTTAAACGTGTAAATTAAATTTCTATAATCGGAATATTTGTAAGTTAAACGAATCTAATTGTACGCTTTCCTTACAATATAATTAAAAAAAATGTTCTAACATTATTTATTCTAAATACATAAATAAAGCGTCTTATCCACAAATCATTAGTGGTTAATTCATTACTTACTTTATCTTTAGATAAAAATATTGCCTTTACATGCTAGCTAAAATATTTTCATAGTATTGGTGTTCTAGGTTTCGGGCCAAATGAACTAATTATTCGGTATATGCTTTTGGACATTCTGAAAAAATTAAAAATTCGGCGATTTTTGAGGATATCAAAAGTACTTATTTTGATAACTTAAATTGCCGATATTTTGTGGTTCTTGCAGATGTTTGTCATGTCTACAAAGTTCAGAATTGCGTAATAAAAAACTGCATAATCTTATACATTCACAGGATCATGAAGTCATTATTGGCATTTTTTTAAATTTCTTTTATTTAAAAAAAGTATTTACGTAATAAAAAATCATATTTCTGGATTCGTACCAATGAAAGTATAATTTGAACTTGCGCGTTAACTGCTGGCGAAAATATTAGACACTCTAGTACATGACTAACAATTTCGCGACCTAGGAAATAACGTTGGCAATTGGGCCTAACAGGCGCCATTAAAAAATCAAACGAACCATTAATACATTGACATTTTGCTGGCCAAATACAAAGTTTTCCCTATTAAATCCAAAATATAACAATAAAATTGATCCACCTGTTTTGAAACTAGCCTGTATATATAAATACTTGTCACAATCCTGACATTTGACGTTTGATAGAATCAGTATTTATCTGTCATGTGTCAATTTAATAATAAAATCTGTCAAAGATTAGATATTCAATTATCAAAATTAAAAACAATTGTTTTTGGGGGTTTTCACTTATTTATTTATTTTTAAACTTATTTCACGAATGAACTGGTGAAAACAAAAATCACAAAACAACGAAAAATGTCTTACCAACCACATAGGCGAATAATACGCGCGTCTTTTGATTTCCAATAGAAATATTAAGGATGTCTGAAACCCCCCACGGCCGAATCCACCACCCTCTCCCCTACAGTTAAAGACTGTACATAGGGATTGTATTTAAATTCATTTCTGTAAGACATAGTGGCTTGCGCGTTTATACAGTCTTCTTTCTGGATAATAAAACCACTCTTTCTAATAAAATATTTTTTATTTTGTCTTTTCATTCAGAAGTCGAAACGTTGATAATTAAAAAATATTTTAGTAGAAAGAGTGATTTTATTATCTTGAACGAAGATTGTAATTAAATGTTAGAACAACTTAAAAATAGTACCTATAGGTTAAATTAAAAAAAAAGTGGTTTAAATATTCCTTAATTATTGTAGTGTCAAACAATCTCAGTTACATTTAATTCATCAAGGTTTAAAAGTGTATGTACATATCAGTTTATTTAAATTTTATTTTATACCTGAGTTACCTGTAATCCTGTTAATACTATTTTTTTCTTGTCTCTGTCTAAGCAATACTCCATTTTTCAAATGTGATTATGAGTCTCACAACCTCGTGTGGCCTAGTAAGATATAAATAGCTTCAGTAGAATTATAGAAGTATAACTAAATATCAGGAAATTTTTAAGAATAGATCGTTTAAACAAAATGTGTAACACTATTTTTTTTTTTAATTTATTTAGCTTTTTGTAAGTGCGTTTTTATATTTTAATGTTCCAACAATTTGTGGATAGAAGGCATCAATGAGCATTTATTAAATATGTGATAAATACGAAAATGTTATATCAAGTATTACAGATAAAAGAAATTTTAGGATTCAACGAATTTCTTGTTAATTAATTTTAAGGAATTTTGTGAACTAACACAAATATAGAATATTATGATATATGCAAATGTGCTTCCATCTATCAGTAAAACTGATAACTTTACAAAGCAACCAGTTCTCAATTTGCATTGGGGGTTGCCAAGTTGTTTGACCGATTCTGGTTAAGATGTATCCCTTTAAGGGTGCGTTGTAACTCATCTAGTTAACCAAGTGGTCACGGAACCAATGGATAAACTACGGTTAACCTTCAATCAGTGGTTATGTCATTTTTCGTTGTAACACGAATTATTAACCAATAGTCAGGTAACCAATGTATTTAGGATGGCACCAATGACTTAAAAATAAAAATCCCAACAATATTAGTGCTGTGACGGCTGTAATGGTAGTGAATAAGACAGGCTGAAGAAAAACACAACCAAGAAATACAACATAAAAATGAAATTCATGATGTTGTCCTGCAGGACATAGCCCAAAAAAAGATTAAGAAGAAATTCATGATGAAAAAATAAAAACGATGAAGGAGGAACATTATATTAAAACATCTAATTTAAATAAAGGAGGAACTGCTCTAACCATTGAGACATCCTTAAGTAGCTAAATGGACAATGTATTTTGTTTTTTTTTAACAAAATGAACAGTTCTTCATACTTAAAAAAATATATTTATAAAAATTAGTTATATAGTCAATCAAACAATTTGTTTTATATAAAAAAGATTTGACTTTTTTATAGCAGCCCTTGAAGATATTGTGAAATTAAATTATATCACTTAAGTCATTCATATTAAATCTAGGTATATTTGGTATAATTCCAAAAAATTCCTTTATTCCAAAAATATTGATTGCTTTTTTAATCTAAATAAGGAAAAATGATCATTCGTTCGACACAAAGTTCCTTACTGGTATTTTCATTATAGAGAAAGAAAAAGTTCTAGGCAACCTTTAATAATAATAACTTTAATAAATTTTACGAAAAAACAGTGCCTATACAATCATTTCATTTAACAAAAAGACATAATGCATCTAGACCTATAGGGTCTGTATGTGCACATACATTAAATCAATATGAATTTCCTTTATTATTTCCAAAATATTTTGATTTACTGGTTCATTTTTTTGATAAGCTATATTGTGAAGAACATCACAAATCACAAGCGACCACAATTGTTTGAAGAATACATCCTGTTGCTAAGAATCTTAGTTATTAAAACTTTCCCTTCAGGAGTTACAGCATTAAATCTAAAAAGCATATACATTTACCATTATGATAAAATAAATTATATAAGCAGTACATACTCTTTATCTACTGTATGATATACATTCTCTAATTTTCTCAATAATGTGAATCACAGTGTCTTCTGATAGTCTGAATCTATCCCTAAACTCAATGTCAGTCCGTTTTAAAAAATGATTTTCTCTTTCCCTGAAAATCCTGGCTCGTCTTGGAAACATTTTATTTAAATATAATTCTTGAAAATCTTGGTCATCTGTTATTATAAAATATAACCAAAAAATAATCCCAAACAATGACAGCAAATTTATAGAACAAGAATTTTTTTAACGTTTCATGCCCCAAACACAGGTTAAACTACCGAAATCGGATAGTAAACTTTTGAGTAGTTAACCAGCTGGTGACCGTCTCAAAATTTGTGTTACAACAACCCCATTTACGTTAACCATCGACTACGGTTTAACCTTGCGTGTTACAACGCACCCTAAGGGAAAAATACAAAGTAAGCAAACGAGTTTGGAATTTAATTTACTCGATTCGACCGGTTTCTGCCTTTCGGCATCGTCAGTTAGGCTTTCATAACACTTCTAAAACTTCATTTATCAGTTTTACTGATAGATGGTAGCACATTTGCAAATTTTATCTTTTAGCTGATATTGCTATTGATTTAGGCGTGTTTGGAATTTGATTTATTGAATTCGAAATACAATTGAAGGAAAAATAATTCTTTTAAGTATGACTGCAATAAAAATTATGTTTGAAGTATCTATAGTGCGTTGTATTTTTAATGAATTCGCTGATTGTTGGAACAAATATTATATAACATTTTATTTTGCAGTAACTTTCGATGTACGCAATATTCTAGATGCACCTTTTAGTGAAATGTCGGCAACAGCACATTTTTTCATTTACAAAAAATAGCTCCAGCGTCTCAGTTTTCTGTATATGTTTCTTTCAGGCAAATTGAAGAATATATTCTTTTCGTCTGAGAATATAATCCTCAATTTGATTCAGGTGATAAGGGACCATGAAGCAAATCGTTTATTTCACGATTATTCTGTTCAACCCGGGCCTTTTTAACTCACTTTTCTCACGAGTCTGTTTACTACAGCAAATTTTGCTAAAATAAATGTTATTGGACTACAGTTTGTAATATTTAGAAGAAGATTAATAAATTTAGTTATTTTGGTGAAAAAGAGCATACATTTAAATTTAGCCAATCTCGTGTCTTTTTTTTATAGCAAAACTCGGTCAGAGTTTATTTAAAATTGAAAATTTAAAAATCTTAGGATAGTTAAGAATATCTAACGTTCTATGTACAAAAAAACTACAAATTATTTATTTTTACTAGCAGCTGAGAGTAATTGCCCTCTTCACTAAAAATGCTCGTGTCTTCAGCATTTTTCAAAATGCCTGTATCTTGCGCGTTTCTTTAAAAATGCTCCTAACTTGCGCATTTCTTTAAAAGTGCTTGTAATTCGCGCACTTGTTTTAAAATGCTCCTTGTACGTTCCTTTAAAAATGCTCGTATGTTCCGTAGTTTTAAAAAAATGGTGGTAAGTTCCACTTTTATTAAGTGCTTGTAACTCGCGCGTTTCTTTTAAAATGCTCATAACTTGCGCGCTTCTGTTAAAATGCTCGTAACTTGCGCGCTTCTTAAAAAATGCTCATAATTTGGGCGCTCGTAGTTGGCGCGCTCCTTTAAAAAATGCTCGTAGTAGGCGCGCTTCTTTAAAAAATGCTCGTAGTAGGCGCGCTTCTTTAAAAAATGCTCGTAGTTTTCGCGCTTCTTTAAAATGATGATACTGTTTAAAATACATGAATTTTCCAACTGTTGACTGATAACCAGTTAAACAAGTTCATTTAATTAATTGAGACTTTAGTCCAATACATTGTACGCCATTTTCTACTTTGCAGCTTTAACTTAGTAGGCTACATGTACTATCTACTTCTAGACTTGCCCTAAACAGTTATTTCACATGTAAAGTGCTAAAAGTATTCGAAACCATTTTTTGTTTAATGTTGTAGGAACAGACATGCTAATTTATTGTATTTATTTTTTCTTTGTTTATCCAAAGTTGTACATTTTTTAATATTTGAGTATTTTATTTTTTGACTTTGAAAGGAATATCGATTTTTATTTTATTTCTGCGCTACAAGTGAAAGTGATTTAGTTTAACAATCACCACTGCAAATAATTAGAGTATTTACGATATTTATGAATACTGGTAGATATTCAATAGGTAAATGTTAATCAATACTTTGTTCATTTGTTGTAACATATTAGTTATGTAAATATTTTGTAAACTTGAATATATCTGTTATTGTTTTTGTCTTATACTCATTTGTTACTTCAGAGTAAAATCTTCCAATTTATATGTACCTACTTGTTGTTAAATAAAGTTACATACAAATAAAATTTACCTGAGAAGTACATTCCAACGTTGTGGGATTAGCACTGAAAATATAGTTCAGTTTCAGGCTCAGAAAACTTACTTGTCTAAAAAAAAATTGGGTTATAAAGAAGTTATACGTACAGTGATTAAAAACTTGACAGTTGACAATTGACACTTAGGCCACATATCGTTACCTGCACACGTTTTTCTTGTTTATTTACCCACTATTTAGCGATTTTTAAAATGAAAAAATTCAAAAATCGTAGTTTGCTATCGGATATTTAGCCTATGAGGAAGAGAAAATATAACTGGATAAAAAAATCGATAATACCACGTTGCCCGATTAACGACGTGTGTTTGTTACTTATTTATGCGTCACGTCAGTTTAAATTCATGGAATGTTCTTACCAAATACCAGCTCGAGCTCAGATTTTTGCAGGATATTTTTTGTAAGTTTGATTTTTCGTATTTACTTTCATATATGCAATTTAAATTTCCAATGAATGTTAATACTCTACATCAAACTTATGAAAAATATCCGTCCAAATCTGAGCTCTAGAGGTATTACCCCCGAAAATAATTTGTTTGCAGTAATTAATTCTGGGATGTATATGGCCCCATAGCCATAATAAAAATATAAACTATGACTTCTGAACGTATTTGGAATATTTCAGTACTGCTGGCATATATTTATTCCTTTTATTACTGCTGGTATATATTTATCCTATGCTTTATTACTGCTAGTACAAAGGTTTTCCAGGCCGTTTTTCTAAATGGTCCAAAATTCAAACTACAGATATTTCTATTATACCAAAAATAGTATTCAAAGGGTTAAAGAGACCTAGAAGGTTCAACATTTTTATATTGCATTGAAGTTGAAAGATTTCAACAGTAACAAAAATATATGAGTAAGTTAGTTACTTAAACATTTAAAAAAGAGTTACTTAAGCAAAAGTTATCAGGGTGGGAGGCTCAGTGGTAGAGCACTGGACTCATAATCCAAGGGTTGTGGGTTCGAATCCCACCGACGCACATTGGCGCTACGCCCCTTAGGGTTGGGCCGTTTGAGGTGATTTTTTTTAAATATTCGTCATAAAATTCCCTATCGATCCCTCTTTCTCGATTTTTGCTTCGGGTCTTCATTTTCGCGGAATTTGACTCCAAAAATGGGTTTGCATAGAAAAAGCTAGATTTTTCGCACAACAATGACTCTACGGAACACGAGATTGAGATTTTGCCGGACTTTTTTATGGGGAAATGCTCGTCTTGGAAGACCCTACAAGATTGTCCACTTAGAATTCGGGGAGAAATTTTCCGTTGTCCTTAAAATGGCCACAATCATCTAAAAATATTCACATATCAGAGATCGTTCTACTGAAAACTGGGAGAGTATTGGAAAAAATTCTCATCTGACAAAAATTATTTGTACACATTCGGAGAATCCGCAAAAATTTTTCCAGAACTTTTGGGCACATTTTTGGACATCTATTGCGAGTTTAGATTTTTAATGGGGAAAATCTCTGTATGTGGCCATTTTTTTGAATGTCCAAAAATGTGCCCAAAAGTTCTGGAAAAATTTTTGCGGATTCCCCGAATGTGTACAAATAATTTTTGTCAGATGAGAATTTTTTCCAATACTTTCCTAGTTTTCAGTAGAACGATTTCTGATATGTGAAAATTTTAATCACCTCAAACGGCCCAACCCTAAGGGGCGTACATCAATTTGGGTAGCACAGTGGCGCTTCGCGCCACTTGCGTCGGCAGGATTTAGAAATTGATTTTCATATACCAGTTGTGATTCCCCACTCGACCATTCACTGTTGGGTTCTAATTAACAGTGCTGTTCATAAAGTGGCGCTAGGAAACAGTATCAAAGCCTACACAGAACACGAGGCGAAATAACCATAGTAATTGAAGCCGTTAACACAGAAAAAAAAAGTTCAAGAATATTCATTCCAATTTTGAGGAAGCTATAAAATTTCTGGTATTATCTACGGCTGGCATTATATTATTACTTCATAGTTGCCAACGAGGAATGGTGCTCTTGAACTTTATTGGTTTTTGACTATGGTGGATTCTAAATAATTGTAAGTCTTGGGCTAGTCCGGATTTTAAAAAATTTATTCTTAGTTTTTAATTTTTTTTTATTTTCTCATAGAAAATATGACCGGAAGTTATAATTTCTAAAATTCTTACTGATTTTTATACAAAAAAAATCCTTGTACATTTATTATAATCATATTTTTCCTTTTGATGTAAAAATACTTAAAATGATGAACATTGTCTCAGTTTTAAAATCATCATTTTTTACAGCATTCATTCGACGCAATTTTTATTTTCAAAATAGTGTTTATTTATATTATATTAATTATTTTTAACTTTATTTAAAAAAAATCTGATTTATCGTTTTTTACGCCCTTTCAAGTACTTAAGTGCCAAGTTTCATCAATATCACATTTTGTGCGAGGTCAAAGTCTCTGACAACTGGGCTATAAGTTTTAAAAATTTTGTTGTTTAATTTAAGTGAAACGCTTGACTTAAAATTGAATTTAGTAAAAACAAATCTTTTAACTTCATCCCTACTTTTTTTCAAGATATTACTGGCCTTTACGATAATGAAATGAATATATTTCACACAAATTAATAGGGACAAACTTGTTCAAAAATAAAAGAATATAACAATGGTCAAAACTTTATTTTTAAGCTTCATTTATCGAATCATCAATTTCAGTCAAATCATCGGGGTCTTCTACTTCTCTAGCTTCTGGTGTACTCAGCGAATGTCTTGTTTTGAACATGTTGTATCTATTGAGGTAACCTCTTCTTTCGTGATTTTGTAGCCGTTTCGAGTCTTTCTGGAGAACATCTTCTGAAATTGGACTTTTTACTCTTACAGTAGTTTGTCTAATATTAGCATTACCTTCTTGTATTTCCTCATCTTCTTCGGATTCATCGAGTTGAACGGGTTTCATTTTTCTGCCTGATGAACTCGTTGATGGTTTACCTTCATTGGGTCTTCTGGACCCGTACGGCTGCCTTTTGAAATTACCTCTCATGGTTGTAACTACGTCATGCGTTTCGGGGGTTGTTAATTTTTCTGAGGATTTATTAGTTGTAGGTTTATCTGAGTATTCATCTGTAGCTACAGTTTCTTTTGTTTTGGCAGACATTGCTTTATACGAAAATTTGTCGGCTACATTTTTTGGCACAGGTAAGTTAATCTTGGGAGCTAGTCTTGGACGGTCGAAAAGGGTACCACTCGTCGGTTTAATCATTGTTTTAGATTCTGATGATACGTCAGTAGAACTACCTCTTCTATTTTTTCGATTATTATCAACCTCCTCTTCGTCTTCATATTCATAACTTGGTCTTCGACTTGGATTACGATTTTTGCTTGATTCGGCTTGAGGTCTTCTATGAACTGGTTTGTCATCGTATTCGTCGTCATAGTAATAATCTGGCTGTTTTTTATTCGATTTTACCGGATTTTGCCTCCGGGGGGGTTGCCGCCTTGGTTTGTTCTTACTTCCTGACATAGCTCCGCCTCTGATAACCTTTCTTCTTCCTAAAATCGAAAATATATTAAATAATATCATTATAAAAGATATAGACACATCAATGATCAACATTTCCAGTTCTTTTAAGTTAAGTTGCTAAGTAAAGGAATTTAAGTTTCCCAATCATATTTAGACTTACTTGGTTCTTCATCATCAGCATATCTTTCATCTTCATCATACATTTCATCTTCCTCATCCTCATATTTATCTCTTCTTCCTTTATATCTTCTCGTAGGTCTGTCGTAGGGTCTTCTCCTTCTCCCTTCACCCCTTCTGTCGTATCGCTCGTCGTAATATTCATACTCATCGTCGTCATAATATGGCCTTGGTCTTGGTCTTTTTCTTCTATAATATTGCGGTTCATCATAGTCATCGTAGTAATCGTAATAAGGTCTGGGTCTCAATGGTCTCCTTCTTGGTGCTTCTGGAACTTGAGGAATCTCTCTTCCAGCAACCTAGAAATTTAAATTTAAAAAGATAAGTTCCGGTAAACGCTTTAGTGCAATCATCTCTCAAGTCTGTCGAGTGTTCTACTTTAATATATAGCTCGGGAACCAGATAGTGGAAAAAGTATAAATTAAAAAAAGAAAAACATGTACAGTGGCAAATGATAATTTAACTAATCTGAGATCCTAATCGCTATTAGGCATAGACTGCACACGCCGCATTGTCTTATCACAGCGCTCCCTATGAATATCAATAGAATGCTTCATTCACTATTGGAGTCGAGTCCGCGTTGACTGAGCCAAAGGATGCCGCTTACGTTTAAAGGGCCAGGTTTTTTGGTAGCATCAAAGGCGCCGCGTTTTAAATCTGTTAAATTGGGGATACTATATGTATTGCCCGAACTATACAACAAAGTCACTTACATCTACCGGGGGTTCAACTCCGCTTTGGGGAGGCAATTGTTGCACAGGACCGGCTTCCACGGGCATAGGATTAACGTTTGGCGGTGGAATCCTTCTTAATAGGGGATTTCTTCGTGATGGACCACTAGCTGCTGGATAAGTTGGTGGAGACTGAGTGTAGAAAGTGTAAACTACGGGTGGAGGAGGTGTGGATTTAGTTTTGTACAGCTCATCGTTTCTAGAAAAAAATGGTTGATTTAGATTTTATGTTTCAACGTATAAAAAACTAGATAAATACTTAGAAATGCCAATAAAAAATACTGTTATAATTGAAAAAGATTTAAAATCTTACCTATTCCAAAAGTTTTTCGAATTTTTACAGTCTACTTTTGATACGAAGTTACAATTGAATAATGTTTGATCAAAAGCTGTATAATTGGCACATAAAAAATCATATCGAATTCCAAACAAGCAGTGATGGTATACCTAAAAATTAAAATAAACGACTGTAAAAAATATTTCTAATTAAATTTTTGAAATTGACCACAGCTACCTACTCACTTCTGAAAGTACCTGTTGTTGCATCACTTGATGATGAGTACCCTTAAGATTTTATAGGTGTGATAAGGTTATTTTAAATTTTAACAATAATTAAGTGTTAAAAATGCAATCTGATAAGTAAATTAAATCAAATAGATATTTTAAAGTCCAGACAAGCTGAGAGCAATCTAGCCATAAACAAACAAAAGATTGCCAAACGTCAAGTCGATTTCTAAAAATAGAACAGATCTTATACAGAAGGGATCAGTATAATTCTAAAGTGCATAACATAAGCCCGTTGGTATAAAAAGTAAGGTACAAGAGCACGTCTGCCAGGGTTTTAAAGTTAATTTTACAGTTGCAAATAAACGAAAATCATCATGCGCAGATCTACAAAAATGGTATATTGAAACACACCATTATTTTTTACTTTTATTAATTTAGGTACACCGGAAGTCTTGTTGTCACAATTTCATTTCTTAAATATAAACTAACTTAAATTAAATTAAGACCTAATTTCGTATGGCTCTTGAGCATATATCAATATCTCGAATAATAAACTTGAGTATTTTGAATTTGTCTAGGCCTATAATTATCTTCTATCGCACTGTAATATCCCCCTCGATAATTATTAGCATTATTAGACTGTACAGGCTGCTCCCTAGGGTTTCCCCGAGTCATTTGTGAATTTTCGTATCGTTGCGGTTTATTTTTAAAAACATAATCTTGATTTGCAGGTGCTACAGTCTGATCAGAAGGGTATCTGGTCTTCTGATAATTATTGTTGTAAGAGAAATCGTTTTGGACGTCGAACCCAGTGGGGTAATTCCTAACGGGGAGGTTTGGCAATGTAGGGTTCAAGGCGTCGTTAAGTGTAACATCATAATCTTCAACGTTAATATCAAGGGGATTCTTGAACTGCGATTTTGGAGATTGGACGATTCTACGCTCTTCATTGTACTTTTGCATTCCGTAATCGTCTCTGTTATCGCGACTTTTACTCTCAGTTACGGGTATGGGTCTAAAGTCATTCTCGTATTTTGGTTCTATGAAATCCTCAGTTTGTTTCGTGCCGATTTCTGGAATTTCAGTTAAAGACCTTGTGCCCACAGGTTGAAGCCCTCTTGCAGCATAAGGGTTACCACCTCTGCTTGGCAAAAACGGCCTCTTGACCAGTCGGATTATTACAGGTTGATCTAATTGAGGTAACGGTTCTGTTATTTCGATCGGCGGGGGAGGGGGAGTTGTAGTCGTGCTAGTCGTAGTTGTAGTAGTTGTTGTAGTAGTAGTAGTCGTCGATGTTTTACGTATATCTTTTTCTTTGCTACTAGAATAAAATTCTTCGTCATCATCGTAATCGTAGTAATAATCTTCAGTTGGCTTCTTTTCGATTTTGGATGTGGTGGATTCACTACTTTCTGAAAACTTCTTTCCATAATTATTTTGTTTTTTTCTGTTGTCATCTGTTTTCTTTGGCTTTACTTCTTCCTCGTATGTATCTTCGTATTCTTGATTCTTGTAAGTTACTTCTGTGGTAGATATTGGTTTATAGGCGTATTTATTTGCTTCGTTTTTGGGTACTGGTGGTTTTATTTTTGGAGCTACTCTGGGTCGATCGTATATTGTTCCGCTTACTGGTTTTATAATTGTTTTTGTTTCTGATTTGGTTGTTTGTTTTAGTTCTTTTTTTTCTTTGCTGGTGTTTTCTGCTGGTCTTCTTTTCAAATTCAATTTTTTGTTCTCATCCGTTGGTTTTCTTCGATCTGTAATCGAAAGAATGGATTTTAATGATCTTAATTAAAAAAAATACTTTATTTGACGAAAAATATGAGCATATACAGGGTGTTATTTAAATACACGCAACTACAAAATTGAAAAATTTAGACATTGGATAATTTTCCTTTTCAAACAAGTGTAATCAGTATCTGCAGTATGGAAAACCATAAAGGAGCTGCAGCAAGTTGTAAAAGAAGTGAAACTGATTTAACATCATTAATTAAACAGTCTTTCACAACCTTTGTGTGTTTATTTTATTGTTTATAGACATTATACTTACTTGTATTAACATCTTCATCTTCATACTTATCTTCTGCATCATCATCATAATCGTATCTAGGTCTATCTTTGTTTCTTCCTCGACTAGGTCTTCTATTATAAGGCCTTCTATTCTCGTTTCTACGCCCTCCGCTTCCCCTCCTTTCGTACCTGTCATCATCGTATTCATCTTCATACTCGTCGTCATATAAAGGCCTCGGTCGAGGTCTAGGTCTTTTTCTTCCTCTAGACCTCGGTCTATCATCATAGTAAAAATCGTCGTAATAGTCATCGTAGTATTCGTAGTAAGGTCTTCTTCTGCGATAAGGTCTTCCGACTACTCTTCTTTGACCTACTCCAGGAGCAGAAGATACTCCACCAGGTGAGGCAGCTGGTGCAGGAGGTGGAGCAGTTGTGTAAATAACTAAAGGTTTGCTTGTAGTGGTTGTAGCTGCTTGGTAAAGGGCATCATTCCTGCAAAAGATGTACATTAAGGTTGAAGAAGAAGAATACGATCTTTTTTCGTTGCAAATATTTTAACTTTAGTTTCACTTTTATCGATAAATTCCAAAATAAAAATTGGACATGGTGTATGTAAAATGTTAATATAATATATTACTATTCAAGCAGCTTCATTTAAAAAACATACATCTGTTATTAAGCCCACTAAGTAACTTTAACCGATTTTCCCTGTGCATTTAAGTCTGTATCAAATGCGTCACAGAATTTATTCAAATAAATTATATTTTTAATTAATTCACTTAATTAATAATACTTAAGTACCCCACATTCAAACAAAAATAAACAATTTCGACTTCTATTTATAAACAGAAAAAATAATTCCACTACACTGTTTTAGTTTTTTATTGCTTTATATCAAAGAGAAAAAAAATAGGACGCCCCTGATTTTAAAGAATGTCATTAGATTCATTCAATTTAGAGTTGTATAAAATAGCTGTGAAAATAGAAATGCCAAATTAATATTTAATACACTCATTAAACAATTAGTCCTCCTAATTATGCATGCCATTAGAGAAAATAGGTGTTAGTTTTTAGAAGCAATTTTATATTCACATTTTAATTACCATTTTGTTGCCACTGGATTTAAAATAGCTTAAGGCTTGACTGATATTTGATGAAGGGCAATTACGCTAATTGCAGTTTTGGATGCCGATACTTAAAACTTTATTATTAGATGATTTAATTGTTTTTGCTTTTTAATATCATTTGTTTAGACGTCTGTACATTGATGCAGTAAGCAAAAAAGTTTTGGGTATATTTATAATTTTTTTATGATTCTTACCTATGCCAAAATCGTTTTGAATTACTGCAATCTACTTCGGAAGCAAAGTGGCAAATAAATGTCTTCTGGTCAAATGCTGTGTAGTTGGCACATAAAAAGTCGTATCGAGTGCCAAAGAGGCAGTGATGATAAACCTAAAAAATACAGAAATGGATAAAACAACAAAAAGAGGCATATTTCGGTAATTTTTTTTTTAAATTAGGAGTAAAGTTGTTTTACAGAAAATATTTAAAAATATAAAAGGTGTTTATTTTAAAAATTTGTCCTGCAATGTAAGTTTCTGCGAAATGGTTCA
Organism: Crepidodera aurea; assembly: GCA_949320105.2. Classification (NCBI taxonomy): domain Eukaryota; kingdom Metazoa; phylum Arthropoda; class Insecta; order Coleoptera; family Chrysomelidae; genus Crepidodera; species Crepidodera aurea. The sequence continues at coordinate 16,617,473 of OX439473.1, forward strand.
ACTTTGATATATTTTAAAATAAGTGATAATTGCAAATTTGGTCATTTTCGGTGATTACTAAATTTAACGGTGGTGAATACGATAATGTGTAGTAAAGCTATAATATCTATTTATATTACAAGTACATAAACAAGGGCTTTATTGAACGAATCGTTTTATGGCCGAGCGAGCTTGCGAGAGAGGCGATAAAATGATTTTATGTACGATTGCAATTAAAATTAGCTCACGGCAGTTCCGATGACAAGTAGGTGTTTATTTTTTAAACATGTCAAATTAGTTGTCTTGCAATTTGTTAATGCCGTTGACAATTACTTATTGACGAAAAACTGTTCATAAAGAGCGTTTTATTGTTCAATCGTACATAAAAATATTTAATATTGAACAGGCTGTTTTATTTATTTTTGAATTTGTAATAATTCTGAATTTTGAATCCAACCATAACTGATCAGATCAGTGCAACGCGAGTAAAAATTTTAAATACTTCAGTTTTCTCATTTTTGTACAAATCAAGGAAAACTGAATATCCAAATAAGAATTTTAACAGAACCTTAGAAAATCGTCAGAATATCTTTCTTCATTTCAAAAAACTATTAGGACGATGAATATAAAATTTGCTGGTTTTCAAAGACTTTCTAGATGGGACACCCTTTATATTATATTTACGGATTGTTTCTGTGAGACATCTGACAATTTTAATATTTATATACAGGGTGTAACAAAAAGGTAGGTCATAAATTGAACCACATATTCTGGGGTCAAAAATAACTCGATTCAACATAACTTAACTTTATGCAAAAGTGCACACAAAAAAACTTACAGCCCTTGGAAAGTACAGAATGAAAATCGATTTTTTCCAATATTTCATGAACTGTTTAACATTTTGTAATGAAAATGGATACATGGCTTTCTTATCGTAAGAGCTTCTTTTTCATATAAAACCACGAAATCTGTACAGCTCAAATTTTAGTGGGGTTTTGAACCCCTAAAACCCCCAAAAACTTTTCTATGTGTTATAATTAAATTAGTATTGTGACACCATTGGTTTAATACATCATTTTTGAAATTTTTTTCCCTCTTAGCACTTTTTTTATCGAGATGCGGCCTCTTTTTCATTATCCTTCAAAATTTTTAAGTATCTAACAAAAAGTAAGTTATAACAAGTATTTACGTTATTCGCAGGAATCGCAGGTATAAAAAATATGTACAAATGTGTAGTATTTACTATAATAAATGTTCAAAATGGCCTCCATTTTCATGAATACACATACGCCACCGTTTTAAAAAGGAAAACCGATTTTTTTGGAAGATCATTGGCTTCTGACGAAATCGATTTGCACTTTCAATGATTCGATGCCTCAGTTGTTGTTCGTCGATTATTTCAACAGAGTACAAGTCCTCTTTCATAAAACCCCAGAAGCAAAAGCCAATAGGGTTCAGATCTGGACTTCCGGCTGGCCAAGAAATAGATGCGTCAGGGTCAGGGACCGAAAAGATATTCCCTAACTTCGTTTTCGAAATGCGCTGGAGTTCCATCCAAATTTACCTCTTCCAAATATTATGGTAATCCAGTCGCAAAATCCCACTCTTTTAGGATAATCTTCACCTAGTAATTCTTGAAAGGTTGTTGAACAGCCAACTAACGAATTTAAGGATAATGAAAAAAAGGACGTAACTCGATAAAAACTGGCTTTTATAAAAAGTGCTAAGAGGCAAAAAAATTTCAAAAATTATGTATTAAACCAATGGTATCACAATACTAATTTAATTGGGGTTCAAAACCCCCCTAAAATTTTTATGGGCTGTACAGATTTCGTGGTTTTTATATGAAAAAGATGATGCTCTTACGATAATAAAGCCATGTATCCATTTTGATTACAAAATGTTAAAAAGTTCATGAAATATTGGAAAAAACGATTTTCATTTTGTACTTTCCAAGGGCTGTAACTTTTTTTATGTGCATATTTGCATTAAGGTAAGTTATGTTCAATCGAGTTATTTTTGACCCCAGAATATGTGGCTCAATTTATGACCTACCTTTTTCTTGTACCCTGTATAATCGTAAACCTTTTATAGCCGTAGATGTAATAGTATTTTACTTAGGTATATATAAATAAACAGCCCATTTTTTTTTGTCATGTGTTAGGCATTTCCTTTCTTTTTTTTACTTCCGTGTAAACGGCTTCAACTACTATGGTTATTTCGCCTTGCGTTCTGTGTATGCTTTGTTACTGTTTCCCAGCGCCACTTTAGGAACAGCACTGTTAATTAGAACTCAACAGTGAATCACACCTGGTATATATGAAAATCAGTTTCTAAATTTTTAATTAATTAAAAATCAGAAAATGATTTCTGCCGTCGCTTCGGTGGGATTTGAACCCACAACCCTTGGATTATGAGTAAAGTGCTCTATCGATGAGCCACCCGCTCCTTTCTTTTTAGTTATTTTCTTCGTTAGAAACTTCGCTATTACGCCGTCCCAATTTTATTTGTTTCTGGTTATTCTCTGACCTCTATCCTCATCACATCTAATTGAGTTCGGGATTATTTCCTGATATGGATATTTAAACTTTCTTACAAAACCCAGTTATGACCCATGAATCACGCCATAACTCTCACTATTCTATACCTAGTAGATTTTTTATCGAGTTTCAAAACAAAAGTTTAAAACAGGTTAATGACTTTAACAAAAACCAATTAAGAAATGTCCATTCAAATATTTCTTTTGTTCTTTTGTAAGCACAAATTGAATTAACAAAATTATAAAGCAGACGGTATCTGTTTTTTATTTTCATTGAATACGCTCAATCTATAAAGAAGTTCGCGTATCTCAGTAAGATCTGTCCTGATTGCTACCATTTCACTTATTAAAATAATATGCTCAGTCAGTAGTAAAAGTAATAATATAGAAAGGTAACTTTTCTTGGGCACATTTATTTCTTGTTTTAATAATGTATACCTAATCACGCCGATGGTGACTGTGTACATATTTATTACAGAAATTTTAAAAATTATACGTTCACCTCGTTTACTCGAAGGCCTACCACATAGTTATATGATTTCTAAGAGGCATAGAATTAATACTACAAATAAAAATATAATTCTTTATCCTCTGAGACCAAGTATTTTTTTAATAAAGTGTACAAGGTGTCTTAAAATTATGCTCCTAAGACGTAGTACTAACAATTTTAAAATTTACAATGCTATTTCCGAAAATCTACGTTCATCTCTAAAGATGCCTATTCTGTAGATTTTCCTAATTTGTTATTTCTGCTTAAATGCAGTGTTTCTGATGAAATTTTGACCATCAGTTTTCTATACTCTTGCACACGAACGTGGTTCCCGTACAACCACTGTTTAGCTATATTAGTTACAGGTTTTGGGTCTGTGAACTCGCCTTTTTCATTTTCCAATATTTGGAACTTCCTGAAGTATTACCTTGTAGCTCGCCAAGATTAGGAGATATTGTAGACAATTCCAAACCAGTTTTGCCTGACTATCAAAACAGATAAACATTGGACTTGCAATGCACTACAGCTATTGAAGCATTGTCAGTTTTCCATCCATCAATGGCAGTTAGTCTGTATCCCACCATCCCAGTTGATGTAACTGTTGTAGTTTTGTTTTAGTTTGTATATCTGCAGTAAATAAAAAGTACATAAATGGTCCCAATATGTTACCTTGCAGTACTCCTTAACTAATTTGTTTATAAATGACTTTGGCGTTATTTAGCTTGAGTTAGAAGTGTCACTCGTGACAGACTCCCAAAGATCTGAAAGGACTAAACCACAAAATCTTCTTTTCTTCCATGCATTTGATAATATAATGGATCAGGCTATAAAATATTTTTTTTCATCCCTCAAGTTAAGTTTACATTATTTTTACGTAATCTACCCAAGTTCGAAATAGGTCATTTTATCCGCATTTCCTTGTACCGATTATTTTTTCCTATTTTTCCTAAAAGACACCGTAAATCGTTCTAATTATTTAGATTTAAATTCGAGGATATTTTACCAGGAATATACTAAATACCCACAAGAACTGAGCCAAAATTTTCATCACCGTTAATATTTTCTTAACACCAAATTTGGTTCACTTTAATATTTTTATAATGCCAAAAATTTAAAAATCACAAGAACTGAGCCAAAATTTTCATCACCGTTAATATTTTCTTATCACCAAATTTGCTTCACTTTAATATTTTTATAATGCCAAAAATTCAAAAATTAATCACTGCACCAAAGTTTTATCGTAAAATTGTCTTTCTTCTGCCGTCAGAAGATTAAAAATACAATTTTAAAATTTGTTTTACTCCCTTTTAAAATTTAAATTAATCGTCTCTTACGTACCTCTAAAACAAAATAAGGACAACCCATCACATTTAGGACAGGACTATTTGTCCTTCACCCATGCCACCTAAGGAAGTATAGAGAGTACAGAATAGAAATTTGTACAGAAAAGTTATTGAGGAATGAAGAAGTAGAAAGATCCTAGAAAAGATAGAAGAAATTAGATATGGAAAAAATTTTTAGTTCAAGGCAAAATATTATTATCATATTTTAACATAATGTATATACATATTTACAAGATTCTTTAAGTAAGAAAAAATTATACTTACCTACCATTTCACCTGCGATAAGTTCAAGGTAACCACATGTAATGCGATTCACTGAATTAAATGTTAATTTTTACACTTACGTACTTGTATATTAACGTCTTTTATCCCATTGTTTGTTTTTATTAAATGAAATCCTTTTTACAATTCCCATTGGGGATATACAAAAAAAATTCTAATTTAAAAAATTTTTTCTTTCGTTCTTATTAATTTTTAACCCTCTATTTACAGGATACACCAAAATTAGTTCTAACATCTATTAGTAAAACGTGTTTTAGCATTTTACTTTTGTCTTTAGTTTACAATAATATCCATTCAACCATTTAACCTTCCCATGCATAATTACAATTTATACAAATTTCTTCTTGTAAAATATTTTTTATGAAAAACTAAACAATAAGCTATTTTCCACGTTTAGAACAAAATAAGTACTTAATGAATATTTAGTAAATTCACCTGAGCTATTATTTTCCGGTATTTTTATAGCCCACAACAATAGAAAAAGGTTCGGACAGACCGAAAGCTGATTATTACAGATCGCGTTGGCGTATCGTAAGATTTTGCTAGTACGAACTTGCAGAATAAAGCTTTGTGGATATTTCTAACAATAATCCGATTTACCTATAAATAACTTTCGAACAAATATCACTGACAATGTGATTATATGTTTTTCTCACTGAAAATGTGATTATATGTTTTTACATCTTCAGGAAAAGCCAAAGTTGGTCACAATTTAGTAAAAGCTTTAGTCTATCTTTTTGATACAAGCTCTACTGAATCTGCCTGTCACTACATCGCGATCTCTTTGGATATATATTTGACAGTTTCCTTATGGCACAATATGCTGATTGTTTCCACTAAAAAGGCTCATGTTATTTAGGAATTCTCCAATTGATACCTTTTACATCATTCTTAGCTGATTCTTACACAAAAAGATCATTTCAGCTGTTCCTTTCTGTCATAGATTCCCTGTAAATGCTTTCCCGTGCATTTGTCTTGGATCGATTGCCCTGTGGTTTTCAATTTTATCTTATAGTGGAAATTAACTTATTTATAGAAAGTAAAAACTAAGGAATGTTTAAACAGATTATAATAATTTACGTGAAACAGTTAATAAAATAAATTTGCATTTCAAGAAATCTCGTCTATGAAATTTGAATTTTAAATTAAGTTAAATTTTACAAGAAGTGTTTATCAAGATTTAAAGAACAGTGTTTTTGGCGAAGACGGACTTTACTGCAGAGATAATTCTAAAAGCACCGCCGCCTTTTGATAATTCCACTTTAAATATTGTAAATATCAAAATGCCATTATAAACTTATTGATAGAATCCCAATATTTATTAAATTAAAATGTTAATAACAATAAATAAATTTGTAAAGATAATTTTTTTTTGTATATTAAGTTAGGCATCTGGTGTTAGATTCTTTAGACTTATCTCTGCAGCATATATTTTATTTACCAATTTTAAAGAAGAGTACTTCAGAAATGTACCTTTTCCAAAAAAAAAACCTTTCACAGAAATTTGTTTAAGAGATAATACGCTACAAAAACAAAAGAGGTCGTTCAAATAAATATTGGATGTAGAAATTAGTTCGGTCCATTTTCAAAATATGGTTTAGAGAGATTAGACATCTGCCAATAATATTCAGCTTGTATCACTTTGAGTTTGTTTTTACCAAGTGCGATATTTTGATATTCTGCTTTAATTTGAAGAAAAGTGCAGCTGAAGCCTATCGAATGTTTGTTAAAGTTTATAGTGGACATTCCAGCGTCAAAGACAAGCCTCCGATCTGGACAGCAAAAAAAAAAAAAAGTCGAGGACAAAGAATTAAAGGCATTACTCGAAGAAAAAAATGGATCAAACTAATTTGTACTTACAATAATTCACGAGGGGTAAACCGCGAGTTAAATTTTTGTACACTAATGGCTAGTAATAGCTCCTCACTATTGGCTAATAATGGCCGGTAATGGTTCACTAATGGCTACTAATGCTAGTAATGGCTACTAATGGCCGAGTAATGGCTACTAATGGCTGAGTAATGGCTACTAATGGACGAGGTCTGTACACCAAAATGGACCTCGCGGTTTACCCCTCGATTATAAGAGAAATTAATTTTATAAAAATACAAGTTAACTGTGGTATCAAATAATTAAATGAAAAATTCTTAGCAGTATTTGGGTTTTTTGATAATTTAGAGTAAATCGAGGGGTAAACCGCGAGTTAAATTTTTGTACACTAATGGCTAGTAATGGCTCCTCACTATTGGCTAGTAATGGCTCACTAATGGCTACTAATGGCCGAGTAATGGCTACTAATGGCTAGTAATGGCGACTAATGGACGAGGTCTATACACCAAAATGGACCTCGCGGTTTACCCCTCGATAATTCATATACAAATTATTTAATCCAAAAATTTCAATATATCTAATTATTTTTTTAATAAAAATTAATTTGGACCATCATCCAAGACGTTAAGCCTATTTTCTCGTAAACAAATAAATGTCATGATTTTCAACATATTTATATTTTTTAAAAATCCATTTATTTACCTGACATTTGTGTTGTACACTAGCATAAAATCCATCGTGTAACCCATCGCATTTGAAAGTTATATTTTCCGGAACCCTTTCATAAAAGGGATAATGGGATAAATTATATCCATTTAACTCTTTGGGAAGATTCGGATCCCATATATAGTCGATTTGTGGTATTCCTGTAAGATGTTTCGTTCCATTGCTGGTCGCTTCTCCATCTGCCTCTGTCGTTGGCTGAAAGTAAAATATAATATTTCAACAAGTGTTGATGGTAAAATTTAAAACGCTTAGTTTTTTTTGTTGGCATACCCTGTATTATATCTTATTTTCTATACAAATTTAATTTACCATCTTTTACCCCCATGTTAGTGAAATTATTAAAAATATCTTCTTGATAGTGATTACGTCACAAAAGAAAACGACTTCTCAAGTTGCATGTTTCCAGATTCTGCATTTTTACACCCTGTACCTTTTTTTTCTCGGATGCTGGTCCTATCGCCAGCTACACTTCAGTCTCTTGGGCTTTTTGTGCCTCACTCTATATCTTTTCGGTGACATATTTTTTATTTTTTAGAGTTTAAAGTTGTATCATTGCCTTTTGTATTTTTCTATATAAATTGTAGGACCATTTGGAGTTAAATATCAAACGCTTTATTTTACTAATTTTCCCAAAATATACAAAAATGTTTCGTAATTTCTCCAGACTGGTATATGATTAACCGCATGCTTCCTTCACCGTTTTATTTTTCGTTAGCCCGATTGATGACGCCTAAGTGAATAAAATTAACTTTTTTTGCTTTTGGAATGTTTACATATTCTTACAGAATTACTAAAAATATATGCAGTAAATATAATTATTGAGTGAAAAATAATATACGTGTGGATATTACTGATTGATTACTACATTAACGTTTTTTTTTCTTTTATTACATCATCGAAACTTTTGTCTATGTATTTGTGTTACATGGCGATAAATTATGCTTGTAATACGTGGTAAAAAAAGTTATTATCGAAGGATTTCTTAAGAAATAAGATATACGAAAGAAATTGATTTCTGTAAACATAAAAATTCTTATAGAATCATTAAGAATAATGGCCTTCGAAAAATCCAGTTGTTTACTCGAGAATATTAACTAATTACTCTCTAAATTAGATGTTGCAAAAGATATTCCAGGTAAAAAAGCGGTCACATAAATCTAACAACAAAACTATTTTCGGATCGTGGAATTCCAAATTCCACAGTTAATCAAAGGTCACAAACCTGAAAAAAAAAATAAGTTCTGAAGTGTGTTTTGCCCAAAGAAAGACATTTTTTATAATTAATTTAACAATTGACTAGTATTATAAATATGGGAGAGGAAAGGGGGGCTCCTGGGAGGCGCTAACAAGCTCTAAAATACTAAAAATGACTTTTCGTACAACAATATGCTATTCGAACAATTTGCTTTCGAACAACTGGATTTTAAGCAATTATCCATAACTCATCAATCGATATCTGACTTCTTTAAATTTTATATTTTAAAGGATATGTAAACAAAAGTTATAGGGCACCAGAGTATTGCAAAAATAGTGGAAGCCGGCTTGCAAGCACCTCATACCAAAGCGATACTTTGAATAATATGGAGAATATTGAACAGAGTGGAAGGATAAAAAATGCAAGTCGAAAAATGTGGACATGAAATATAGGCTTTAAATGATATGTGTGGTGTCTAGCAAGTCCCCTTTCAATGGTCTCAGATTCAGTTATGTTAAATTTGTCGCTAAGAATTTTTTAACTTTATCATTTTTTTTTAAACAATTTAATTATGAGGACAGAGAAACAGTAAGAGAGCGAGAGACTGTTTTGCTCAGTAGGATATCAAAGTGGATAATAAAATAAATGGTGGTAGAATTTTGTTTCTTAAGAAACTGTATATATATATATATATATATGATCAGAAAGGTTTTCCGCGGTCAAATGAATGAACCGCGGTTGAAAATATGAAATTTCTTTATATTTCGGCTTCCATCATCAAGAGCGCTATAGTTGAGGTCCCCAACCTGCCGACCTCTCAGAGACAACTGACGTTGTCCTTCGTTTTTTTTCTTTATTTATATTTTTTACATTTTTTAATTTAGAAATTCATTTTTTCTAATACTCTTCCTTTTCAGGACGTGTCGTTCGTCTGTCTTCCTTCCAGGTTGACGAAAGTCATTGACTGTCACCTGTGATGTTGAAACAGTTTTTTCGACTTCTATTGCTTCTCGTGTAATTCTAGATTTGAAAGAAACAGTCGGGGTTTTGGTGTTGTAGAAACTATGTCTAGTTCGGATCTGGATATTTTTTTGGAAAAATTGGTAAATTATAGGGGTCATAAATTAACATTATCTCACTGTCGCGTGTAATGAATTAACATATACGGACCAGGATTATAAAATTAACGTCGCAGTCTTGATTATTGACTAGAATATTGAATTGTCAAACCTCTATAAAAACCAACTAAATAATTACAATAATATCTGTAAAGTTTAGACGATCAGGTAGTGACGTAGACAGCGATGTCAGTAATTATAAAATATTTCGAGAACATAAAAATAATTTCTTTCTACCAATCAATAGATATATTAGGATTTCCTAGCATTCAGGGGAGTAATTATCGGCATTAAATCGTAATTTTATCGTCATTTTACTTCACATTATCATTCTATACCGGTCTACATAATTGTGGGTAGGTTCAAACGTCTTACGTCAATATTAATCAATAGCTAGATCAACTTTCTATAGTATAACAATGCGACTAGATGGAATTCGACCTTGAAGTTTTTTCATTAAATGGATTCTCACTAGGTGAAGATGTGTTAATAATTCGTGTATTTATTAAACATTCAAGAAATAAATGAGATTTTAGTTAAAAAGCGACACCAACGGCAAGCGATTCGGAATGGCATTTTGTTTCGGTCTAAATATTACACTTTCTATTAGGCAGGTATTAGATATCTAAGCTCATTATCGTGTGTTTGGGTATAAATAATTTATAGTAGAGAAAATAGTAAAATCACAGCGATAATTGATGGCCACATGACAAATGCTTTAAACGGAACGGTTGCATTCAATTGTTTCTTTTTTCCCACACTTCTGGG